>BMAW01036676.1:396155-470232 GCA_019974015.1 Nephila pilipes
AGTACTCTAGAAAGACCTGGTTAATGGTTTACTACGAGCGCCATCTCTGGGTTAGTCTCGGGAGTTATTGATTGATGTGTTATATATATATATATAATGTTAAATATAAGCATATATTCTTTAATATATTAAATTAACCGGGGGGAGATACATTATTTCATTCATAAAACAATAAATTACAATTCAGTCAACATCTAAACATGTAAGCAGTCATAAAACCTTCCTTTTTTAAGATTGATATACTTTTTAAAAATATTTAACACAGGAAAAACAGGAATTTTTCTTTTGCTAAAAAGACAGAGGACTATCAAAATGACGAGTAGAAATCAAATCAAAAGTAAAATATACTAAATGCATTTTTGTATAAATATTTCAAAACATGAAATAGTATTTTTTTATAATTTATTTTTGAGTATTTATATACATTGAAGTCTATAA
The DNA here is from genome assembly GCA_019974015.1 of Nephila pilipes. Lineage (NCBI taxonomy): Eukaryota > Metazoa > Arthropoda > Arachnida > Araneae > Nephilidae > Nephila > Nephila pilipes. Next base: position 396,594 of record BMAW01036676.1, read on the forward strand.
AAACACATTATTTTAGAGAAAAAAATTAAATACATATAAAATAAATTCTTACTAAATTAAATTTTTTTTCAAAAATCAAGCATGGCAATAAATGGAAATCACTTTTAAATGTAGAATATTATATTTGGTTTGGTTGAAATAATAATATAAAGGATACAAGGACCTTTTTATTTACCCCTAGTAAATGGCTAAATAAGTGAGATATCATAATTACATATTACTTTTAATACAAATCCCACTTTTTACAACTACACTACATTTACCACATACATATCAATTACATTCGCAACATGTATGTGCAGTCTGCTTTTATTACACTGCCCGATTCAACATTAGGTACAATATCTGACCAGAAGTTTGAGAAACAGTGTGTGGACAGCTTTGATTATTTCATAATAGTGACAAAGTTCTTCAGAAAGTTGAAGCAAAAAATCTCTTCTAGGTATGTTACTTCCAGTAGCTTCTTTGCACATAATCTAAGCGTGTATTTAAGCTAAATTGAAAATATTAAAAAAAAGTGCATTGACCCTCTTTGACTTCCTGCTCTTACTGATTAGTTATGTGCCATTTGGTCAAAAATGTCTTCACCAGACTTTGTAGAATTATAAAATGCCACAGTTTTGGCCCCCTTCTTTTCACTATCTGTTATGCTAACTGTTTGGTGTAGAGTACTTAGGAATCTAAGTATTCTTGATCTTACATTGATACACAGTCAAGGTGAAATCAATGTATTTATATCACAATGTAGGATGAAGTGGATGCTTTGAATATTTTGCGGCTTTTGGAATGCCAGGTTTGATTTCTTCAATGTGCCGATAATGTGAGTATTTTTTTTACTTCACTTTCTCAGCAAGAGTAAGGGAAGTAAAAAAGTTATCAGTAGTGATGTTCTTGCCTTTGCCTAAGAATGGTTCCATCAGACATTAAATGACATTAGTCTGAAAGTGGCAAGCATTCCGGTTCGGTATAATCTTTTCCTAAATGTGAAATGGCATTTAGCATGTATTTTGAGTCTACATCTACTGCATTCCAAACTTTCATACCAAATTTATCAGGCTTATTTGGTACATATTGTAAGAATGGGCATCAAGTTTCATTTGGAAATAATTGCTCATCAACTGTTATATTTTAAGGTTGGTAGCAAGAAATCAAGTTTTCAGTGAAATGATCCCAAGTAGAGGATATTAGAGCAAATTTATTATAATGTAATCTTTGAGATCTTGTAGATTTTCTATCAAATCTCCATCAAACACAAAACAACATAAAAAGATTTTCCATCAGGCGTAAAATGACAGTCTGAAAGTGGTTAGTTTTCCAGTCTGGTAACAACTTTTTCTTAAATATGGAATGGTGTTCAGCATGCATTTAGAGTCTGCATCTGCTGTAATCAAAAATTTAATACCAAATTTATCAGGCTTATTTGGTACATATTGTAAGAATGGGCATCAAGTTTTAGAAGGAAATAATTGCTCATCAAATGTTATATTTTCTTACGGTTGGTAGCAAGAAATCGAGTTTTCAGCGAATCGATCCAAAGTAGAGGATATTAGAGCACATTTATTATATAGTAATCTTTTGAGATCTTGTAGATTTTTTACCAAATCTCATAAACCTCAATATTTCCTTGAACCTATCCTGTGATATAATATCATGAAATCAAATAGGCACCCAAGTCTTATTCTATTGATCACTGACAGAGATTCCTTTTGTGCAATATGCTCCTAGGGCGTACTAAAGAGCTAAAAAGCCATTTAATTCTTCCAATGACATTGACCAGGTTTCAATTGGAGTTGCCTTCAAGCTTCTGTTGCAAATGGCAACACTTCGCCAACCAATGAGGAGCTGCACAGGCTAACATGAGATGATGATGTTCTTATTTCTGATGAAGATGTTAAATTGGGAAAGCAATGTTGAATGCAAATATATATCTAAGAGTACAGGGACAATGAAAGTTTTGGGAGTTTTATGGGATCTTGATAGAGATGCTTTAAAATGTGATGTTTGTATGGAAGACTTAAAATCCGATTTCAATATTACAAAAAGATTTATTTTAGCAGCTGTACAGAAAATTTTTGACCCACTTAGCATTTTATGTTCTGCAGCTCTTGCCATCTAAAATACTGTTGCAGAATACATGAAAATTAAAATTATCATGGGATTCACCTTTGCCTGATAATGTTTCAAAATCATTTTTAAAAAGGTGGAGTGAAGTAGATAAGACTTGCAGACATAGAAATTCCACATTATTTTGAAATTAATGTTACTACTCAGATGCATGTTTTTGTTGATGCCTGTAAAGAAGCATGTTCAACTTGCGTATTTTTAGATCAGTCACTTCCCACAGTGTAAAAGTTGTACTTGTCAGAGCAAAATCAAGAGTGACTCCTTTACAGTAGGTGACTATACTCAGGTTAGAACTTATGGCTTGCTGCATAGGTTCTAGATTAGCACATACAGTGCAGAAAGCACTTAACATTAAGGAAATGGGAACCATTTTTTGGAGCGATTCTAAGGTAGCTTTGTAGTGGTTGAGGAATAAAGGGGGGTTGGTCAGTTTTTGTATCGAAAAGAGTAAAAGAAATAAAGATGCTCTTTTCTAGAAGTGACTGAAGATATGTTCCAGGAAAAATTAATCCAGCTGATCTCATTTCCCAGGGATGTTCACCTAATCATTTAGTTGAGTCAGCAGATACCTGGCCTGTCATTGAATTATGTAATTAAGTAAACTTCCAAAATCCTTTTAGAACGGAAAATGGTTTGATTATGTAATCTAAATTTGATGGAAGAAAAGGTACCATAGTACGTTAAGAATTTTTTTCTAAATTTCATTCAATCTTAAGATTAGTTGCCTGGGTTCTTAGATTTATAAATAATGCTGGAAGTTGTATTAATAAGAGAAAAGAGGGGAAATTATCCTTGAAAGAGATAGAAAGTGCTGAAATCCAACTTATTCGATCTGTTCGAGCTCAAAGTTTTCCAGGTGAAACGTCTATACCTATCCTGTGTGTATTAAGAGATGTGACAATATCATCCAAGTAAAAACTCAAAATACCGAATGAATAAATTCTCCCCTTTTTCTGTCACCAATCCTACTGCCTAACAATTGTATCTTTACACAAAGACTAATAGAGCACTTACACATTGAGAATTATTATGCTGGAACGCAGTTGCTTCTCAGCATCATTCGAGAAAAGTATTGGAAACTAGGTGGAAGAACTGTCAGGAAAATATGGAATACTTGTGTTAAGGGTCGGCAATTTAAAAGTAAATCACCAGCGACTGATCCAGTCTCACTATCCTCTGATCGAGTTGAAGATGCAGCTGTGTTTGAAGTGGTAGGTGTAGATTTGACTGGCCCCTTGTACATGAGGGTAATAAAGTTTGGATTGTCCTTTACACCTGTGCCCTTTACAGAGTAATACACATCTGGAATTAGGTTTTTCACTCTCTACTGATGCCTTCTTTTTGTGGCTAGGAGAGAAAGACCTCGAGTATTATATTCGGACAATGGTACAAATTTTAGAGGGTCATATAATGAATATGCTGAAATTGATTGGAATGGAATTTCTCACTATGCAGAGATACAATGTATATCATAAAATTTATACCTCCCACAATGGCCTGGTGAGGTGGGTTTTGGGAGAGACTTGTGAGGACAATGAAGGAACTTCTAAGGAGATCCTTGGGTAAAGTCATATTCACGTGACAATCTTATACAAGTGATACAAAGGTTGTAAACTCACGTCCATTAACATATCTCTCCAAAGACATGCAAGATCTCACCCCAATAATACCAGCAATGTTTCTTTTTGACAGATCAACTACAGAAGTTAAAGATTTAGATATAAGGGATGCTAATCACTATCGCAAGAGATTAAGATTTTGAGTGAAAGTAATAGAAGAACTGCAAAAGCGGTTTAGGAATGAATATTTAGGTCTGTCAATTCAATGACAGAGACAAAATCCTCAGAAGTGTAACATTCATCAAGGGGATATCGTTTTGATTGGTGACAACGTAAGAAGACGTCTTCAATGGCTTTTGGCCCAAGTGTTAGAATTGATTCTAGGTAAAGATGGGCTAGTGAGAACTGTTAAATTAGACTCAATCTAGTATGCTAATTCATCCAATTCAACATGCATTTCCTCTTGAAGCTAGTGGGAATGAATGGAAAAGTTTACAGCTTCCAGGGGTTCAACCGACTGACTCTGCAAAATCTACAAATCTGGATTCTTCAGAGGTTAATCAACCTTTAATGACCAGATGCGGTCTTACTATAAGGAAACCTATGAAGCTGAGCTTGCTGACCATAAGTGATGCTTTTGAGTAGCTATCCAGCTCCTCAAGGGTAGGGGGTTGCAAATGGTAACACTTCGCCTACCAATGAGGATCAGTGCGTGCTAACGTGAGATGGTGATGTTCTTGTTTCTATCATATATTTTGTAATTGTCATGATTGTAGAGTTGTTGTGTTTGGTGTGTAATAAATATTTTGTTCTGCAATGTGTCACATCTTGATTTATTCAGTATATATTTCATTAATCTGGCGAGATCCAACATCGGATAGATGTCAGTCCTGCTTTAATATTGTGAATTTTTCAGTTACAAAGTGTAACTCTACATAATTTCAGTACATTCCAATATTATTTTTCTCTTGGAGTTACCGAGTTGTATTAAGAGCTGAAAAGTGCTATATATTCTTCCACCTTTTGCGTGTCTCTTTGCATAAGAAGACACTTTATCAGGCTGTGATAGTATATTTTGGCTTTGAAAGTGTCTATGTTTACTAAAGGTAGGCATACTTGCCCTCATAGTGTTATCTCTTGCAACTTTATTACTTGATGTAAGTCCCACATCAGAAGTATTGTAGTATTGTATCCCATATTCAGTAATGTAGCATTGTTTTAGGACTTCTTTCTTTGTTTATTTTAGAGGTAGATTTAGTTTTCAATACCAAAACTAGTTTTTGTACTTCATCATCAAATTCAGAATCAGTATTGGAGATGTTTCAATTTTCTGTGGAAAAATTCATTATCCTTCTTAGGTATCTCTTCTTCTAATTCATGTTCATCTAATTGATGCAAAAGTTGAACAATTTCTTCATTACTAAGACATTAATGATGAACCATTTCCAGTGAATATCAAAAACTATTCAAATAATACTATTTGTTCATTATCAAATATCATCTTTTTTTAAGAGGGCTAGTCACTTGACTGAACAAACAGATATTTCACTTGAAAATATTTTCTCGGCATTTCATGTGAAAGCATATGTTGTTTGGAAGAAAAGGGGAGGAAGGAAAGATATAGAGAAGAGAGTAGGACACAAGGGTTTATCTTTCAGTTCAAACAAAAACTTTTTATGAAACCAAACATTTGTTTTTTTACGATTTTACATACTTCGTTTTCATTATGGTTTTGGGATTTACATTATCAATTTTAACTAGTTTTCCATACTGCCACCAAAATCATGGCTTTCTGTCTTTTTAGTAATAAAACGAATTTTCTTCTCCTCTTGACTGCAGAATAAAATTTTGTACACATATCTGCATGTTTCATGTAAAATTAATAAAAGTCATAGCCTGGGAATACCAAGAAAAGAAATTTTATTCCACACATTAAAAATTTTACTAATCTTTTTGTATACATGTGATTAAATATAAAGTCAGATTGATAATAAAAGCATTAATAAAATATGTATGCTTTTATTTTATAGAAAATACATAGGAAGCCAAATATTCTTTATTTATTCATGTTCATTCTAACTATTTGTTCTCAATTGGGAAATATTCAGTATGTCTGATAGAAACCAATAAATAATTTAATCAAGGTTTGTTGGAAAGTAATGCCACCATGGCCATTAATTTTTTTTTTTTTTATCGAATTTTCAAAATTCTTTTTATTCTTGAAAGCAACATGTGTCTTCTATGTAATGCATTTATTTCCCTTCCAAAGTATGCTGAAAAAATGAAGCTGTGACCCACATAAAGATGAGTTTGAAGCAGCAAGGTATTTTTGAATACAACCTTGTAACATTCACCTCTTCCCAAAAATGAAAGAGCACCTTAAGGGCCATCACTTTCATTCTAGTAATTCAAGCTTGTACAACCATCACCAACAGAATTCTGACCAACAAGTGCATGGAAAGGGTTGGAGGCAATATTGAAAAGTGAATAGAGCATTACATAAAAGATACATGTAACTATCAGTTTAGGTAACAAATGAAAAAGTTATATCCATGGCGGCATTACTTTTCAATTAAGGTTCATAGATACAAATTATGTACTTTATGTTGCCTTAAATAAAAATTTTGAATTCCATAAAAATTCAGAAAAATTGCTATCTCTTAAAACAAATATTTATAGAAAACAAAATTTCTGTATCATAATACTTAGAAATTAGTGTAATGAGAAAATTTCAAAAATGAACAATTTATAGAATGAAAATAAAAGATTTTTTTTACTCACACAATATGTAGAAGTAGCACAGGTAGTTGTCTGTTAAAAAAAATAAATGTAATTTACCATTAAAAACACATTTACATTTAAAATAAAGAAATATTTTAGATTGGATGATATACAAAAGAGGCTTAGGAAAATTATATAAGTCATGAATATAACATCTTCAATAAGAGCAATATCTTGATTTTTTTCCCCCATTTTAAAGATATTTCTATTTTTAGAATTAAAATATTACACATATGTGACTTTTAAATATTTACATCAACAGCATTGAAAATTTTTACCATAAAATTACACAATACAACCCAATCTTTCATAATTTAAAACAATAGGTATACTAATATAAATGCAAAGCTAATTTTCAACATGCATACATACAATCATTTATTAAATATTAAACCTTACAATTAGAAATTGGGGAAATTGAATTAATGGGATAAAATCTTTATGACCTTTAGATAACATTGATAAGAATATAGATAATAAGTTAGATTTTAAAAATAACAGTCTTACTTTTGAAAATGGACCTGCAAACCTCCAGAGACCACCAAATCCAAAAGCTATTAAAAAAGAATTTAATTACATTGAATAAGACTAAGAATTTAGGCATTACTTAGACAGGAATTAAAATCAAAATGAATAACATTCATACATCATTACTAATATTTATAAATTGTTATAAATATTATGTTCATCAAGATTTTCATTCACTGCAAACTTAAAATCTTACTTCTGTTAGACTCCCTCACAGAAAGCATCAATTATATTTTTTTGGGAGAAAAACACCAGCTAACTTTACTGCACCACATGAAAATATTACTGACTACTTCAACAATGAACAAAAAAAAAAAAAGTGGAGCTTTAATTTTTCAAATAATAATCTAATAAAATTTAAAATCAATGGTGGTGATTAGTCCCCTCCCCCACAAAAAAAATTAGGGGGACGGGGGAATTTAATTTTCATTCCACTTTAGCCACCCAAAACCAGGAATTATGAACAAAACATTTGAACAAGCCCTGTTGTTTTATCACCTAATTATCTATCCTTTTGTTACTTTAAGAATTAAAAAGTTTAGGAGAAATATACACAAAATATGAAGCCATGCATCATGGTATTGTTGTTACACTTTGTGGCATAAAGGCAAATATTTGGAGACAATCCAATTTATTATAAGGAAATTTTTATTTACATACTTTATATTAAAATATCATTTTGGAGACCAACTAAACATTATTAATGCTAATACCATCTGTCTCCAAACAGAAGCACAAAAAAGCACACAAAAAAAGCCATTTTGTAGCTAAATTTTAAAACTTTGTATGTATGTAACTCCTTACACTTTCTTTCTTTTTTTTTTTATAATTTTTTTGATCTCTCCCAAATTTTTTGATCACTACTACTGTTAAGAAGTAGCTCACACACACAAAGACCTTGATTTTAAAAGGAATTTGTTAGAATAAACTTCAGAACATTCCAAAATTTAATACATTAGGGATATTTTTTTAAAAAAAATCAGTAAGCAATTTGAAAAAGTGCTATTACTAACGTGTAAGATATTTTTAACTCCACCTATAATAATATATTAACAAAAACAAAAATTGAAGTATAGTATTGTATTCTAGCATATTAATATTTCTAATATCAAATCCCAATATATAAAAGAATACAATTATATTATTTCTAATTTCGATGAATGTCTTCCTAGATTAATGCTTTATATCAAAACCAGTATTAGCTCTCTAAATATATGAGTAGTAAAAGATAAAGAAGTCACCCATTTTTCATTCATTATTTGTGAACAGGTATTTACTTCAGCACATGTTATTATTATTACCACTGATATTTTTTTAATTAAAGAAGCAATAAGAAACTTATTAAATAGGGAACAATAAAAAATGAGAGAAATTTGTAATAATCCATACTTTGTAAGTAGTGTAATTGTTGCTGACTGCTATCTTCACAAGAAATCATATTCTGAATAATACTCTGCACCGCAGACAAAATTACTTGATCATGACACAATGAAAGTACACTAGTAATTTTAGAATCCAGAAGGCTATGTCTAAAATAAAAGAAACGAAACATTTAACTAAATTGATAAACAAAAATGCATGAAACTATAAATTTATTTCTTTATATATGAGTGACATCATTCTTATTATTTAATCAATCCATTGTAATATGACAGATAACTAAACACATAAAAAATTCTTATATCAGAATGCTACATACATCACAGGAAAAACACGAGCAAAGACCACAGAGGCTTCAGCTAAGTATTCATACAAAATTTGCATTTCATTTTCATCAGTAGTATTTCTAACCAATGTTGCCTGAAATTAAATTGAGAATAAAGCAAAATATGTCAAGTAAAAGACAGAAAATTAAATAACACAAAGGCAATATTTAGGAATTAGGGAAGAATAATAAACATGGATAAACAAATTAGGACAATAAGCACATATTTTTCTATCTGTCTAAGGAAAATAATACAGTTACATGAATTTATGAACAAAATTTTTTTAAGAAATGTTTTATATAATAATATAATCTAAATTGCAGAAGTTTTTAGAATATTTTTTTTAAAAAAAAAAAGTCAATTAAATTAAGTATAGTCTTATAAATAATTCCTTTTTCATATTGTATGATTTTAAAATAGCAACACACAGCCAAATGGGCTCTAATGAGTTTCAAATTTCAGAGAAGGCATACTTTTTCCAAAACAAAATTGGTACTTCTTTCACTTGAGAAATATTATTCAGGCCAATCAAAACTGATTGCTCTGTTTAAATGAGAAGTTATTCAAAAATATGCATTTAGTATTTTTATTTTGAAAATGAGCAAATCTATTTAGACTTTTATGCAATTAAATTCTCTCAAAATAAAAATAGGTCCTTTTAAATATTGTAACTTGATTTGTATTTGATCCTCACAAGAACAAATATGTCAAAATGTTTCAATCTTTCTCTACTTTTAAATATTTTAATATTCCTCAAGACAATTTTTATATATGTTTTTAACACTGGATTTTCAATATAGAAAACAAGGTTCTCAAAAAAGTTCAATACTTTGAATGAAAAAGTTCAGCTCATTTCATAATTAGAACTAAATTCGTACAAATATCAGTATAACTTTTAATCACAAAAAGCATTTGTTTCATTGCAATTACTGACAAATTCAAAGAATTAATTTAATATTCCATACATAAAAAAAATGCAATAGATAAATGGCCAATAATAAAACAATTACGTAGAATTTATCAGAGACACAAGTACAATGGAACATCCATAAAGAAAAAATAATACATACCAACACAGTAAGAACCAAAGCCTGGGTAGGAAATTCAACCAAGACTTCAGGGTCCAGCAGAACATTATCTTCATTGGACACACGAGATGCTCCTTCTTTATGGGTTGGAGACTCATCTTCTTGGTCATCTAATTCAGGAGACATCCTACCTCCATCTTCACTCTTCTGAGCCTTAGGAGTCGGCATTGAACTACTACGTTGTGTTTTGAAACGAGGTCTCATATTCTGGGCATCTATGTCAAGACTACGCCAAACTTTATTTTCTTTCGACTGAGGCTGAAAAGTCAAATATAACATTTAAGTTCGTAATACTGCCCGGGAACAAAAAATATATTTCATGAGAACCACAGACAAATCTACTGGGTAATTGGTACATATAGCGGAAAATATTATATGTTTTTTCCACAATATAAGTTACATTTATAATTTATAATTAAATAAAAATTAGAAGATAATTTTGATGGTATAAAAATGATTTTGCAGTAAAAATGAATCTTATTTCAAAGATAAGTCATAATATATCTTAAACATAAAGATAAATTTAAAACTTTTAAAGTATAAAACTTATCTATGCACTTAAAATTACAAATATATATATATATATATATATATATATATATATATATATATATATATATATATATATATATATATATATATATATCAGTTAAATAAAAAATATTTCATCTCAATCTGGAATACCAATTCTGATATATAGATATAAGCAGTCATTTATTGAATTTTTTAACAGCATAATACTTTATACATGAATTGAAATCATAATTATTTAATATATTTTTAATTAAATGTTTCATAAAAAGGGAAATTTTTAATAAGTTATTTTTAAAAATTACTACAGAATATCAAACATTTATTCTAGAAAACATTAGACAAGTTGATTTTGATAACTGTATTTTTGAAAACATTATATTCTTTATTTCTTTTAAATGCAAAACCAACAAAATTAGTTCAGTCTACTTCATTATATTCTTATATCAACTATCAAGATTAAAAATTGTACATTTCATAAAGGGAAAAAATGCATTGAAAACATTTTTTTTTTTATTTTAATTAACTTCATATATATGTATTTAAAATCTAAATAAAGGATACTACTTTTATTCTTCTTTTTAAGCTGTGTTCCTCTAATGTCATAGAACCTAAATGAAACTTCAAACACATTTTGTGGCAGAAAATTCTTCCCATATTCACATAAATTTATGACATTGTAACACATCCATCCATTAATAATACAGTATTCTTAAAATTTAGGAACATTCCAAAAATATGCCAATTTTCACAAGAACACAAAGTTTAAAACTTACTTAGCCAGAATGTAATTTTACTATTGGAATGTTTTTTAAGAAGAAAAATTGTCCAAATTTTAGATCCTATACTTTAACACTATATGAAGACAGCCTTAAAATAAATTCACATAAGTAAAACTAAACATGATTTAACCTGTTGAACAGGGGATTGTTTGTTCTGCTTGGCTTGGAACAAAGCATTTTGATCAAGAGTATCCCATGACTTGTGCCTCCTGTTGACAGGCGTTACTGGTAATGTTTGCTGCATACAATTGCTGGGTGGTGGTGGTCCATGAGGAGAGGTCTGGGCAGAATTAGAGGAAGGTGATGGGGTAGGTGGGCTGGGATTGCTGGGTGATGTCGACACTTGAGGTGAAACAGTGAGATGGAGCTCTGTAGCAAAAGCTTCTGCACTAGGAGACTCAGAGACAACACGAGTGATTCTGTGCTTCAAATGGCATCTGCTGCGCACTTCTTCAGAAACGGAGACAAGAGCTGTTAAAGGAATCAATGTTAATCTTAGAATATTTAAATATGTAAAAGAAATTGAAAGATGATAGGATTTTTTACACAAAGTTAAGATATTTCTTAAAATTGGAAATCATAGATATCAATTGCATAAAACTATGTGCTTAACTTATCAATTGAAACAAATGAAATTTTTACATAATGTTGATAATTACACATTTATACTGGTTTTATAATTCGTGATTTGGTAAGATTTAACATAATTTAAGATTGTCTAATCAAAAAAATTTATATATGTGCTTATATGTATGTGCGAGAGAGTTCTGTCAGTTGTTGCTTATTTTTTTAAAAAAATTTGAATTTTTGAAGAGAAATAATAGCAATGTTCAAAGCAATGTTCTTATTTTGGACCAATCTAATCATTTAAATTTCCAAAAAGGTACATAAAAATTCAGAAAACCAATCAATATTAAAATTAAATTATCCCTAAAATTGAATATAAATAATAAAGATAATTAAAAAGAAGTAATGTTTCATTGGAGACATACTTTAAATTTTCTACAATTCAAAAGATGCAAGCAAATGAAAATAATCTTTTAAGTCTAACAATGTCACAATAATGTAGAGGTTGAAAGGATCTTCAAGAAAATTTGCTGAGTATACTTTTCAATATATCTAGTAGATGGTAGCCTTCTTCACACTATTGAATAATCCGAAGGTTAGAACTTACATATGTTTATGATATCTTTCGATAGTGGTTTACATTGCAGGCAGCTACAATTTTTTGATAATATGAACATTGAGAAGTAAATACACCAGTAAAAAAATTATCTTGCCCATTATATTACTATATTGATTGTTATCATTGTATTATTTTATTATATATGTGTGTGTGTGTATTTATTGTTATTTATCCCTGTGAGCATTTTACTTTTATGTAAAACTATTTCTAAAATGATCTACTAAAGCATAGATACTGGTCACAAAAAGATTTTTCTTCTTTCACAAACATCTTTGAAAACGCAAAATTCTTCTATTCTTTTCCCCATTTAAGACACGAGTAGTCAACAACAACCCTATGGAGAGGAAATTTATATTACTGAGTTCAATGTCTTTGTAAGTGGAAACTGCACAATTGCCTTACTCATCCCTCCCTAAGGCCAACTCAGCCCTACCAAGTGAAATGCATCATTCTGTTCGTCAAGATCATGACACTGCAGACAGCGTTTTCAATATACATTTTATATCTTCTACATCAACCTGTTAACATTTTACACTAATGCCAAGAAGTTTAAATTTAAAATTCCTAACAATAGCAACAATGTCATTTATACTTGTATTTAATAATTTCTGAATGCATCAAACTAGTACTCTATTATGTTGACACTTAAATATTAAGTATAATACAATGAACAAATTTTAAAACGTGGGTTTTAAATATTTGCAAAAACCATTACAGATATGCTCATAATTTTTTCCATAATGATGTTTTAACACCTCAGCTTTGCTTCCATATAAAATTTTTATTAAATTCACCAAATTTTTCAGCATATATTTTGGCTCATAACATGCAGTTTTCAACCAAATTGTTTAAAATTAATGGAATATATAAAAATATGCCAGCAAGTTAATATAATAAAAGTTTAATTTCAATATTTTAAATATTCAGAGAATTGTAAATATTTATGGTTAATAATTTTCAATTGCTCAATTTTTTTTTATTTCTTTCTTTAAATTTTAAGAGAAGATTTTCAGGGCAGCCCATTTAAAATCCTTTGTTTAGTATTGTTAGGATTGCGAAAAATAAAGGGATTTAAATTACTGTTTTCCTTTATTCTCTAACATAAGATAAATTATGAGGGATTTTACACATGGATATTTTTTAAACTTGAATGCACGGAAAAATATACAGATTTTAATTACTGTACTTCACTTTTCCTTTAACATCAGAATACATGATGAGGGCTATTTTTAAAACTTGAAACTTCAATAAAATTAGTAAGACAAATTTACAGTTGACACTTACGCATATATGAACAAAGGTGTACAGACGCTTTTAATAACTAATTATTCGAAGATTCAAATTTAAAAAAATATGAATTTATGGGAAAACTCACTTATCATCTCTTTGAAGGAAACTAAAGTTCAACCATTTAAAATTTGGAATCTTAACAATACAAAACTAGAGATAATATGTAACCTGCCCTGAACACCTGACTTTGAAATTATGAAAAAATTAATGATTTTAAAAAAGTATTTTTTTACTTGTTTTATTTTTAATCAATACATAAGAAATTTATGCAAATAATTTATAACAGAAGCTTGAAAATTATTCATTTGTAATAGTTGAAAAGCTTAAAACATTTCCAATTTTGTGGCATTTTTTCTTTTTCGACACCTTATAATGAAATATAATCATTATTTTAAAAACTCGGAGTACTAAGTAAAATAAGGAAATTAAATGGAATATATTCATAGTTTTCATATATTCTTTGAATATAAATATATATATTTTATAAAAACTTACTTTCATTTGATAACTTTGTGAGAAAAAAAATGCAATGATGACACAGAAAAAGTAATTTGTCAAATTATATAAAATAGCAGATTCCCCCCCCCCCCAAACACACATTTGTTCATGCTACAAATTAATATTAAATCAAAAGTGAGTATATAATCCATTTCATTTATGTGATGGAACTTCAAAACTGCTTTTTTGTTCATTTAAATAAATGGTTACATCGCAAAAACTGCATCATAGAACTTACTTAACTCAAATCGAAAAAAATCTCTAACCAAGCTGACATACAGACACTTAGTGATACCCAATACACTAATTGAAGGAAACTAAAGAAATTCATACCCATCCCCTTTTGAACATGTCTCATTTGAAACTAACCCTAAGGGACAAGGAGCAGGGTTTCCAAATGAGCCATAAAATTTCCTGTCAACGTTCATTGCATTATTGCATCCTTCCCTAATATCTCTCAAGATGTTAAACCTTTGGGAAGGGGAGGATTTGGCAAAATACATGCAAAAAACTTCAAAACCTCACATGAAGGAGAGAAAATTCACTGGCCTTCACAGCCATATGATATTGTATGTCTGATCATTTTTAGATGGATCTCGAGCCTAATGGATTAATACGTGCATAACCCTTAGAGGGTCAATCTTGGCACCTCCTGAAGAAGGTAAAGCTGATGAAAGTTAAGTGATAAGTCTTTACTATTAAAATAATTCATTTTTTAATTCTGCACATAAACACTCAAAGTTTAATCTAAGTTATTTTATAAGAAGGTTGCATCATCAAATGAATAAGCTGTTGAAGAATTATTTGCATTTAAGTCTAATGCATCTTATTATACTACCACATTATGTTATTCCTCATTTTTTAACATGACATTTTTTATTTAACAATAACTTTGTGTTTTAAAGTATCTTACACCAATTTTAAGTTATCTTAGTTATTTTATTAAAATGCATATATAATGTTTTTAGTTGTTGTAACCAGAAGAATCTCTGTATGTATTATGCACATTTATTTTAATATTGTTTAATATAAATTTAATATTAATTTTTAATATATTAAATTTTTATGCACTTGATAACTGACTATCATATGCAACAAATGATTTTCATACCTGTATCATAATTCGTATGTAAATTTTCTCTTATTTTATATTTTAAATAATATCACAATGTTAAAATTTTAAAAGGAAAAACAAGGTCAGCTTTCACTTTTATATTACACTGCAATGAGATCAATTAATCTGAAAAAAATATTTTTATGAAAGCTATCTTATTATATATATTACATCATTGCCATGATCAAAAATGCAAGATCAATTGCAACATTAAGATGCAGCAGTGTAAATGTGTTACTGGGGAAGACATATCTGAATAAAATATCTGAATTATTGTAAGTATTCTTTAATATTGAATAAAAATGTTAAGATATTTTTAAAAATTAGAATAAAATTAGGGCGCTTGGAAAAAATATAAATATCTAAGACTATTTAAAAAATTTAAAAAGCTATATCATTAATTCTGAAAATGGCTTTAGTATATGTATGGTTTAAAAAAAAAAAAGCTTTTTGAAAAAATGTTTATATTTATTGGGTTAGTAAATCATGTATATATGAATATTTCGAAGACAAACATTTATATATCTTAATTTAAACAGAAAAGGGCCATTAATAGTTACTATATATATATATATATATGATTTTCCAGTGAAATGAATAATTTTAAAATATTAATTGCTATATTCAGAATATAAAATGAGCACAACTTACCAGCTAAATATGCAACACTCTCAGGAGTTACTTGAAATTTATCCCTTGAAGAAAGAGAAAAAATATTTATAATCATATACAAGAACAATACATTTTAACAAATACGATATTCTTATCATGAGTAGTAGTTATGTTAAGAATTTCACTAGGTTCTATAAAACTGCAGCCAATGATTGCAATATTTTATCTGACTTTAAATGACATTGTAGTAGAATGACAAAAAGCTTACAATTAGCTAGCAAACCATAGTAAATGTATCTTTTTTTTTATTACATTGATATATGATTTCCATCAATTGCATTGTTATGACCCCATAGTGTTACCACCCACAGGGTATTGTGAATAACCAATATGGTAAGAATGTTTATGCCTATAGATGGCACTGGTACCTTGTTACAAAATAAAAGATTTGTAGATAGAGTACATAGGGTTGTTCAATAAAGATGTTGTATGGGATATAGCACGCTTAATTTCACTCTTAATCTGGAGTTAAAGTCATTCCCCACTAAGAATAAATTGATTGGCATTAGTACATACATGTTTGGTGTCGGGTTCAGGGATGAATAGTCGATCAACGCGTTTTTGAGGGGGGGAATGTGTTTTTTGAATGATTAATTGTGTTAGTATTTTTGCAAATGCATTAGTGTTAACAGTGCTTTTCTAACCTATGGGAAAGGCATTCTGGAGGTGGAGGATAACATGTGGTGAGTACAAATTGTGAGAGAATTTCTTATTACTGAATCTATTTGTGTTGTTTTGTAGGTGTTGCTAGATAATTTGAGTGGAATATTATTTAAGGTGGTATATAATTTGAGTTAATAGTGCTGTGCTCTATGAGATTGATATCGTGAAGTTAATAATGTTGTGTTCCGTGATTTGAGCTTAATAAGGTTATAGTCTGTGTTAGATAAATTGAGTTAAATAGAGTTGTGTTTTGTAATTCAAAATTTGAATTTAATAGTGTCGTGTTTTGTAATTCATAATCTGAATTTAATAGTGTTGTGTTCATTGATTGATAATTTGGAGTTCAGTGATGAGTGTGTAGTTTCTTTTGAATCGATTGTTTTTAGTGCTAATATTATAAATTAAGAGTTTCTATTTTTTGTGTTAAAATGATGAAAGTTGAAACTTCACCAAAAGGTCTAAATTATTTTCGTTCTACGCAAAAATTGCCTTCTAAGAATTATGTGCAAATTTTGACTACTATTGTCAGTTGAGGAAAGTAAAAGATTTCAAAACATTAGTGCTCTTAGATAAGATTTTTAGTGAATTAGATCAAGAATTAAAGTCTCACATTGCAGTAAAACAAGGAGAAATATGGATTGAACCCCAAATTATGGGACGTGAATATGATATTTATTTATCTTCAAAAGTAAATAAAAAACCAGAATCTTTTTTTGCGAAATCATTTTCAGGCACCGACAATAAGAGAAGTGAGGGACATTATGAGAATATTTATGAATATTATGTGAATTATTTTTTAGCTAAAATGCAGTTTGATTAATTAAAAAAAGGGTTTTCTAAAAACGAGTGGGTTGCTAATGAGTATAAAGATGATATAAATGATCAAGAAAAAAATGGAGTTATTGAAGAATAAGAGAGAGTTGAATATGAATATTTTATGCCACATAGAGCAGTGGTTAGGGAAGGTAAGGAAACAACAAAAGTTAGAGTAGTTTTTTTTTTAATTGCGGCTCAAAATCTAAATTTAATCTTTCTCTGAACAATTGTTTGGAAACTGGCCCATACTTAAATCCAAATATTCTAGATGTAATTTTAAATTTTCGTAAATTCAAAATAGTATTTAATGCTAATATAGAGAAGGCTTTTTTAATTATACGAATTTCGGAAAGAGATAGAAAATTCTTAAAATTCCTTTGGCATTCAGATACGCCTAATGAAGAATATAGAGTAATGAGAATGCAAAGACTACCTTTCTGTTGTAAAAACTCACCCTTTATTTTGAGTGCCACGATAAAGCATCATATTAAAAATTTTGAAAACAGCAATCCTAAATCATTTGAAATGTTTAATTTAGCACTTTATGTAGATAATTTATATTTTGGTGGAAATAATGTAGGTAAGTCATTTGAGTTGTCCATAGATGCTGTATCAATATTAAAGTGTGGTGGATTAAATTTGAGGAAATTGAGATCTAACAGTAGAGAGTTGGAAAAACTGTGGATGGATAATGAATATATCAATGCTGATGTAGTGGGTGAGCACCAGTTGAAGGTTCTAGGACTGAATTGGAATCCTAAGAAGGATGAGTTGTCTTTAGAGGTGAAGGGTCTAGTGGATTCTTGGCAATCATTATGAAACAGTAAAACATGTGTTTTACAGACAGCAGAAAAAATTATTGATCCACTTGGTTTGATTGTGCCATTTGTTATACGTATTAAGTTATTGTTGCAGAAAATTTGGGTAAGAGATGGACAGTGTAGAATTACTAAGGGAGCAAAAGGAAGGATCCTGTTAAAAGTTTTGTAGTTCAGTTGGAGTTACTGATGCAGCTTAAGAATAAGTTTTCAGTTTGAAGTAAATTACAGAGGGTTGTCACATGGTGTTTAAGATTCATAAGAAATGTTAGAGGGGATAAGATTTTAACTCCATTCTTAGAGACAGTAGAATTGAGTGTGTCCCATGATATTATAATCAGTCCAAAGAACAGAATATGTGGAAGAAATAACCAACTTAGAGAGCGGGAAATTGCTAAAAAAAAGTCCTTTAATTTCCTTAAATCCGTTCTTGGACAGCTGTGGATTACTAAGAGTTGGAGGACGTTTAATAAATCCCAACTTACCAGAGACTGTAAAAACATCCTCTATTATTGCCAAAAAATCATCCTATTACGAAGATGTTGATTAAATTTTATCATTAAACATATATGCACAGGGGAGTACAATTAATCAACTCTGCTATGAAACAAAAGTATTGGACCGTAGGAGCAAAAACTGCCATTTGTAGGGAAGTAAGATACTGTGTCACCTGTGCGAGATTCAGCTCTGAGTTTTCAAAGCAAATTATGGCAGATTTACCAGCTGCAAAAGTGAACCCAGGAAAAGTGTTTCTTAAAGATGGGGTGGATTTTGCAGGACCATTCTTGATCACTCCTCAACGTGGCAGAGGAGTTAAAGCAGTAAAAATACACATTTGTGTGTTTTACAATGAAATATCCATTTAGAACTGGTAGGTGATCTTAGTGCTCAAACATGCATCACGTCACGAAAACGTTTTATTGCTCAACAAGGAAAACCAAAGGAAATATTCAGTGACTGTGGTCCCGATTTCATTGGTGCAAAGAATTTTTTAAGATCATGAGAATTGGAGACAGTGAGTGACTGTGAGGTTTCATGGGGCAAGACCCAAGGTAGGCTATGCTGTGCCAAACATTTGTTAAAATGAATTAGGGAATTAAAGACAATTGATAATTATTTGGCCAATGAAGGCATAAAATGGACTATGCATGTTCCATCTGCACTGCATTACAGAGATCTATGAGAGGCAACCATGAAATCAATGAAATTTCACACGAAAAGAGTTAATAGGGTCACAGATCCTTTCTCAAGAAGAGTTTTCACAAGTTTGGCAGGAAATTGAAGTGGTACTAAACTCTTGACCTTTAGATGCTGCTTCTGATGACCCAAATGACTTTTCTGTCATAACACCGGGGCTTTTCCTTAATGGCTCAGAATTAAAGAGTGTTCCTGAACCCAATTATACCAATGAGAAAATTCCCAATCGAAAACAGTGGAAAATAGTTGCCCAAATCTTCCAATCATTCTGAAAATCATGGTCAAAGAATTATTTGACTCAGTTACAAGTGCGCAACAAGTGGAAAATTCCCAGTGCAGAGTTAAGTGTGAATGATTTAGCGCTGATTAAGGACAACAACTTGTCGCCACTTATGTGGAAAATGGCAAGAGTGATTCATACTTATAAAGGGACTGGTGACAGAATGGGAGCAGTGAACTTAAAAACTGTTTCAGGTGGAATGAAGAGACTAATACGTAAACTGGTCAGACTTCCTGTGAACAATTTATTTATTTTTTATTTCACTTATTTTACATTTGATGTTTCACTGATAAATGAAATTTTGTGTGTTATTGTTTTATAATTTAATATGTTTCATTTTTACAACGTTTTTCTGAATTTCACTTGGTGTGTGTGTGTCATCAAATTTTTGATCGTTAATATAACCAACTTCCCATCAAGCTAGAGCTCTGAAATTTTGGGAACCGTTCTTACTTGTCTAACAATGCAATAACTCGATATTTGCGACCAGTTTTAACTAATATTTCAATAATTTTCTTTAATAAACTTTGCCACCATATAAAAACGTTGGTTTTTATCTCGAATTTTTTAGTACTGTACTTAGTTGTATTTGTAATTCGATTGATGATGTGGTCACGGGGACCCAGTATGTTACGACCCCATAGTGTAACAACCCACAGGGTATAATAAACAGTGTGGTAAGGATGCTTACGCCCATAGATGGCGCTGTTACCTTGATACAAGATAAGAAATTTGTAGATAGAGTACATAGGATTGTTCAATAAAGATGTTGTATGTGATATAGCACTCTTAATTTCACTCATTAAATCTGGAGTTAATGTCCTTCCCCACTAACAATAATTTGGTTGGCATTAGTACATACATGCACTATCTTTCATTACTGTTTTGTTTACTTCATTAAAAATTCCATAAAACACACTTCTCAAGATCAGTGTATCAAAAAGATATTACTTAATATCTATTTAGATACAATTCAATGTTTTTTTTATACAATACATGAAGACCTTCTTAAGCTTATTACTCAATATAATATTCTGATAAGTTAGTTTGTCCAGAATGAACTTTAGTGTATCATCAAACATATCTATATTAACATTTCAGAACAGATTCTTCAACAATAATTTTATTGGTAGTAAAGCTAATATAGTATAAGAGAACAAATGAAGTCATTGCCTCACTAAAAGTATTACTTAATTTTAAATCTCTATGAGTCTTTTCTGATGCATTTTTGAATCTCAGAAAAAAAGCTCTAACATTGCAAACTATTCTATTACATTCTACAGTCAAGAATCAAGTAAAGTTTCTTACCCATTTCCTTTTACATGCTTTTAATATGTCATTACTTTTTGTAGGGACTTTAGAAATATTTTTTTTGCAGTTGTGATTGACATGCAAGCTCTGCTTGATTGCGATTCATGCATGTCAGTAGCATGTGAATTTGCTTCAAGTTCTACAATTTGTTGCTACTGTCACGTAAACTGATGTTCATGTATCAATAATTTTTGATAGACATCCACCCATTCAACATTAAGTAAAACACTTTATAGACCAGTTTATCTTTTATTTTGATGAAAACTTAATTTTGCACACATATTACTTTAAAATTTTTAAAGTTGTTTTTAAAGATTTTGGTATTTCTTTAGAGCTTTTTGCACTTAATAACATTCACAAGTCTTGAGATGTACAAAATTTCTAAATAGGAATTCTGCCCCCACAGTCATTTTTATTTCTAGTTCACAAAAAGAGTCACTTTTTTTTTTTATAAACAAAGTTATTTTTTCTTAAGAAACATTAGAAGAACAGGCAATTCTTCTCAAAGTAGGTATATTTACGTAGTCAGTTTCTTTGCCCCTTCATTTCAACAGATTATGCACTGATTTTTGAGGTAACTGGATAATCCCCTCATATTTAAATATACTAATTTGCATGGAGCATTGTTCATGTACTGAATGTTTCACTGTTGTGAATAATTAAAATAATTCAATTGTGAATTTTTATCAATAGCTGCAAAAATAAACCCATTTAAATAAACAAAGAGTATTATTAGTCATGATGAAAATATTCAAATTTATCAATAGTATCTTTTTGATGCTGTGCAACAGACACCAAAATGTAGGTAGCAACAAACAATGAATAACACACAATTGATTCATATAACTATACAAAAAGCTAGTATTTACTAAGTCAGAAACTAAAACTTCTAGGGTATTACAGCCATTGTTACTCAATGTTCCTTAAAACCAAATAATCAATCTAAAACTTTTGCCAAAACACAAATACAGGATTATGAAACTATGTCCTTACACCTTAATATTTAATTTGTGTTGTATCATTGGAAGTTAAGTCTAATTTAAACATAAGTAGAATTTAGATTATATCAGCCTTTAGTTCACATCATGGTCTCAATCTAACTACAAGTGCAACTGCACCCAGCATACATCTATAATGATTATAAAAGTGCTTGTGCTCAATCACAAAGCATCTTTACTAATGGTCAATGCTATAACCATTGTGACCATGGCACGTAAAATGACTACATATCCACAATATATGGGCGCATTATCTGCGGCAGAACTGTAGATGAAGTCCTTGAAACATGCATAATCAGAAGTGCTGGATTCTGAACATATGGATGAAATTTTTTACTCTTCAGCAATCTACATGTCAATCAAGTGTGCCACCAAATCTAAAAAGGCCTGTTCAACAACTAACTTTTTGATTTTCCTAGCACAGCCTACATCAATTAGGGAAGTGAGAAATGATGTCATTTCACACAGATGTTCATTCAAGTGTGCAAAAACTTTAGATTTAGAAAAACATTTCATAACTTGCCTCATCTATATTTCTATTTTCTTTTCTATTGATAAAATGCACTGTGCAATTGAACCCTGCATCTAGGAAAAGACTCATTAATATGGGGTTTTAGAGGTCTTGTATTTACCATAACATACATTTTAGATTCTTCTCTGATGCCATCTGTGAGTGTACATATCTGCCTCAAAATTTCAAAATAGAAAGAATGCTATATTATATAAGCAGTGAAGCTATATATATATTGAAATGAATCCTTTCATGAAAATTGTTTTGGTATGTAACACTACAATTCAAAGTTAGCTTTACTTATTTTCATTGTTATTATTTAGAGAATGCTCTGCATATTTTGTAGAATCATTCAATACAATAACAACATTAATTAAGAAACATAATGTATATGCATTTTTTTAACTCTAAGAATAACAAGCAGCAAAGACAAGTTAAATTTTAATTAATCCCACAGACTTTTGTACTTTTAACTTAAATGAATTCGAGGGTTAAAGTTATGCTAACATAAAATGTTATGAACTAAAACTAATAAATTTTATTTTTGCATTCTTTTTGCTTAAAAGTTTAATTATTATTATTACTAGAAAAATGAATGCTCACCTTTTATGTGGTTTTGCTACTATTCCCAGTAAAGTATTCAACACCCTTGTTGTTCTTGAAACTGTAGTTGGTGTTGGATGCCGAAAACCTGAACATATTGATTTTTAAAAAGTTAATTGCAGGATTTATATTTTCATATGCAGTAAGACATTAATTCAAAAAAAGCAAATAATCCCAAGTATTTAAGCACAATATTAGTAATTTTACATTTTGAGATATACAACACAGCTGGAAAATTATCAGATATATTATACATGCAATAAAACATTATTTTAAATTTATATTTAAATTAGTTTTCCTGTTTTTGATATATTGGTAGCATTAATGAATTATCTCTGGGTTAAAATAGTGATTATGTAACTTTTTAGTATTCCAAATTTCACGAAGAGGTTAAAATACTTATCAATAAATTTATATACAAACAACAACTTACACGGTTGGTGCTACAAACTCATTTTTTGCAATCATTACAATGACTTACATTAATATTTTTTTAAAAAAATTGATGTCACATAATATGAAGAATGACAAAAGCAACATAAGCATCTAATATTTGTTAAGTAGTTAATAAAGGTATGTTTAAAAAAATGTGGAAGAAGCCTTTTTTCTAATTTGTAAATTTCACTTATAGAACTATTTAGTTTTAGCAAAATAACAAAACTAATTTATTACAGATAAAATTATTTTTCAGTATAATTTAGATAAGGTTTTGAGATGGAGCACAATGAGATAGAGGAAGCTAAATAGTCTTTGACAAAAGTCCCTTTATGGTTAAGAGTGTCTCAAATGAGACTATCCAGGTTAAGAAATCTAATTCGAACTACAGGCAACATCCACATGGATGCCTAGCTAAAGTCATCCAAGAGCTTTGATATATAGATTCAAACAATGAAAAATTGAGACAAAGCATTAAACGCACAGTGCAATTGAAAAATAATGGCCAGAGAGCTCTTGCAGTATACAAAATTTTCAGGCAAACTGTGTACAGAAAATAAGATAAAAACATCAGATGATCAGCAATATACATGCCCTCAATTAACTGTAAGAAAAAGGGTGTCCTTAAGACATGAGAGCATCTCTCTTGAACACAGCAAAATCAAGGTCATGTTTTCTTTTCTCATGAAATGAGATTTATAGAATACAGAAGACTTTATTTTTATGGATAAGTGAAGCCACACAAAGCTCATCTTATGATGCTTCCTGGGAAGAAGAGATAACTAACCGAATGGTGAGTCCAGCATGGTCATTGAGCTTAAATCCCACAGGCCTGTTTGGGATGCTTAAGAAAGAGCCACTGTCACAATGCTAAACATCTCTTAGGATCTTCCAGTGTTTATAAACAGAAATAAACTATCTTTAAAGAATACTTTTCAAACAATTTTTAAATTTTTTTAGAAAAATTGAGCTCTTCAAAAAAACTTTAAGCACAGAAATTAAAACAGGAGTTTTGTTAGATTTCTGAAACTCAAAAGATGTAAACATACTTTACTATTTCATGAAAAAACAATTACAGGTGCTGTATTTGGATTTATCATTACATCTGGAAAATAAAGATTGTCTAAAATGATCATTTATTAATAAATCATAAAAACTAGACCTTTTGATTTTTAATAAGGAAGTTAAACTTTATTACTGTTAATATTTTATTCATTTATTCGATTATATAAATTATTTAAAAGTTATCTCTGAAATTTTCTGTAGTGAACAAATATTACCTTTTATAAGATGTCCAACAAGAGCAAAATGAAAGTTTGATTTGAAACTTAATCCTACAGAATGATCTAACTGCTTAAAATGCCATTCCAAAGGTTCTCTACTAGACATCATAATGTACTCTAAAGTCTAAAATAAAATATTTTAAGAATGAAATATTAAAAACACATTTTCAATCAAATGCAAAATTTAGCTGAATTGAAATAAATTATGAATTCACTATGCACAAAAACTGATTTATTTAAATATTTCAAATTAAAATCATAAAAATCAATTGTAGAAACTTTATTGAACAAAAAATATACTGCAAAAAAATTCAATAAATTCAACTTCTTTTTCCAATACTCATTTAAATCTTATTAAAAAGGTGTAAATTCTGTTCAAATAACCTGAAATATCTATTTAAATACTTTGCTTAACTTCCAACTTCCATATTATATCAAACACTTTTAAGACATAATTGTATCAAATATGTAAAACAATTATTCTAGGCAATAACATACCTGGTAATTTTTGAAAATGACAAAGTGTAAAATAATGCACAAGCGAGATTTTAAGTATATTTTATAAAACAATGCATGATTTAAAAAAAAAAAAAAATATTTAAAATAGTACAAGGAAACTTTATTAATATATATTTTGATATGAAAATTAACTCACTAACAACTCCTCTTTTGCATCAATTTAATTTATTAAAAAACTATCACCGATATCAATAAGTTAAATCTAAAGGTATATACATGGTCTTGTTTACAGCATGGGATCATGTTAATTATATTGAAATTGGCAATTTTTTTTTTTTTTTAATTCTTAAAAAAAATACACTCTCTAAAATAGTGACTTCATAATGAAGCTGTCATATACATCCAGAGATTTAATGTAAAGAGATCATAATAGAAAAAAAAAAAAATTATGGATTGGTTCCAATGTTTTTTGCGTTTGAAGTTGAAATTGATAGCTTTTCTATAAAGTTTTTAGGTAAAATTCATTACAAATGATGTCAAAAGGATATTTTGATTTTGTCTGAATTCAAAAATAAAACCTTAAAAAATGTATTTCTTTTTTTTTTTTTTTTTTCAAATTGATAATTTTTTTAAAATGGAATATAAATTATTAAAATATATCCTTAAAAATATTACTATAGTACCTATGCATATACAAATTTAATGAATTTAAAAAGTTCCAATGAATTATTTAGTTTCATTATATAAAAGTGCAAGAAAATGAAATGTTTTTAATTACATGTTAACGATATTTATAAAATGTTATGCAGATTTTTAAAAAAAAATCCTACGATGATCACAAAATACAAAATTTTATTTTCATTAGAAGTCTGTTAATGAAAATAAAATGAAGTGGGGGGAAGTGATGCCCATTCTCAACTGTTATTGCCATAGGTATAGACGGCAGTGGGGGATAAATCAGAGACCTTGAAATGCCTAATCTAAAGCAACAGAGTATAGTGTGCATCTGTAGGAACTGAAGGATCTCAAAGCGAGTACAAGACTTGTTTAGAACTATTCACTCAGCCATATTATCACAACTAAAAGACCTCCTCCATGATCCTAAAGGCTGGGAATCATTAGTCAAAACAGCAGTTATAAAGATGCTTAATTAAGTTTTAAGGAAATGTTTAACTTGGATCAAAATGTCCATATTCGAAAAAGATATGAGTAAATGATAATCTTTTATTTGGTATTCCATTATCATACATCACTTCGACAAGCCTGATAGACAAATTTTTTTTTATTTACTGCCTTTATGGTGGAATGACTGTTCTGAACTTTCCATCAAAATGACATGCTGCAAAATAATACAAAAGGTTAAGGTTCAAAAACTTATAAACTTGTAAAGGTGGCCTTTAAAGTGACTTATTTTACTCCTAACTCTCATTCATTATTGCAGTTTCAGCAGATACAAACTGAAATTGAAGACTGAATGATTAGCATATTTTAGAAAAGCAAAAAGAACGGAAATCTGTTTTTTGGAGGTCAAATCTGCCGAGCCAAATCAAGCAGCTGACTGTAAGGTATACACATGTTTGGATGCACATTAAGCATGCACATTCACAATCTTATCCACTTCAAATGAAAACAAATAAAAAACTGAGGCAGGTTTCACCCATAACAATCTCAGTAAATATGAAAACAGTTGCTGCTATAAAATTCCGAAGGGATAGAGGCACTAGGAAACCAAAAAATTAGGCACCTTTTCAAGAAATAAAGTAGCAGATAATGTTTCTCAGAAAATTAAATCTCTCTCAGGTACTGAATCAGAAGGGATGCTAAAACTTTCCTCTTTTGATTTGAAAGCAACTAAGCATAGTTCTTTTGAATATCCCGAGATAAATAAAAGTAATAGTACATTTATCTGTTATTACTTTTTCTACAAGAAAAACCTGTCCAAATTACGCAAACTGATCTTCAATATTGCAAAACAGTAATTACTTTACTTAGCATTAAACTGGCAAGCGGTATTAGTAATATAGCTCTTATTTGGGGCAAGGCAAGGCAAGGGCTTTACTTTAATTTCTGTGATAACATTGATTTTGACAGCACCAGAATAATCATATTGACAGCATGCTTCTAAGGTAATTATCTAAAGGGGCCCATTACAAATATAAGACACTCCTCTTGGGTAATTACTTAAGTTGAGAGAATATTGCTGTTAAGATAAATAAAAAAGCATATTGTAAATTATGAAGAAATAACCTTATTCTATGAGGTTAGAAGCTGAATTAACCATAGTTATTATCTCTAGCAAGAAGCTCAATTAAGCCAAAATTAGAACCATAAGCCCTAACAGAGTTAATGTGCCTCAGCCCTGTTACACGATAAGTCTTTGGAGGAATTAGCACTCAAAAGAAAAGAAAAAACTAAAGACATAATACAACACTGTGATGACACAAACAGTATTCCAGAACTTTCCAGTATCATTTTCTAAGATGTGTTAGACCACATTTCAGAAATATATGGAACTAATGTAGATAATTTTCTTAAAAATAATCAGTTTTTTCTTAAAAAAATTAGAATTTAAGTTTTAAAAATATTTAACAAATGATGAATATAATTTTTACTTACACTATTTTCAAAAATTCCTTGAGAATCTAAAGTATGAAGATTTTGTTCCAAAAGTGCTAAGCCAGCTGCATATAATGCCATGTCATCTAATTGTAACACAGATATAGCAACCCAAAATAGAGCTCGGTGGATTGGTGATTCCTGAGAAATTATTTTTTTTGAACAGGTAAAAAATAAATTGTAATAAAAGATACTAAAATGTGTTATTGCATAGATTTAAATCTAGATTAAAAACAAATGTCATAAAATTTCTTTAAAAAAAATTACTTCTTTAAAACTACTACTAACAAAATTAAAACTTTAATTCTAAAACTTAAGCTTTTGCAAACATGTCTCAGACATATATCATAGTAAATAATTACATATACTAACAGGTCGGAGCAAAGGATGCAGTCTTGTCAAACACATGATAATTGCCTCTATAAGTTGCAGATCCTGGAATGATTCCAAAGCTCGTACTAAGATTCTGAGAAGTTGTTTAACATCTAAATCCCGAACAGTTTTGCTGATACAACCAAATACTATAAGTGCTCGAGGTTGTAATGCTGGATTATAACGGAATGCAAAACTAGAAAAAAAAAGCAATTTAATTCAAAGCATATCATACATTAGAAATAACAATACTAAAAAACAATATGAAATAACATTCTAAAATATGTTTACATGTTAGAATTAATCTTTTAAGTAAATAATTTTGTTTAAAAAAAAAAGCCCTCATAACATAATGGTTTTTTTAAAAAAATAGAATCGAGATTAGAGGTGAGCATCATACTTTTTTCAAAATCATCATATTTTATATTTTAACAACAAGAACACTCTTTAAAATTTGGTTTTGAGTTTATGAATAATACACAGTTGGCCATCCAAACACTATGAAGATACGAACACCAAATTTGTTGGACAAATGTAATAAAACAAAAGGATGAAATGTTGAAATGACAGCCCTGTTCAACTTGTGAAACACAAAGAAATTGGTATTTTGTGTAATACTGCAATGCTGGCAATTACTGTAACACATCTCAATATTGAAAGGAAATGACTTTGGATGTGTTCTTATGTTCCTGCTACTTTTACAAGTTGTCAAAGTTCATCAGGCACATTAACAGTTGGTGTATGCTGAGTCAGTTATCTTCAATCATTGACTACAAGTGTACGATAGATGATACATCAGAACTGGCATGGCAACAGTGCAATCAAATCGGCAATGAAAAATAGTTGAATGTTGGGCATTATATGCAGTCTCCTAATGCCCTGCTGAACTTCGCCAAAGGCAAGTCTTGAAGATGAGGGATAACAATAGGCTACAAAACTTCAAAGATGTAGCAGTATCTGTTGAATGTACTGGCAATACATATTAGGGAATATGACACCAAGTATGGCAATGCATAATGCAAAAGTCATGCAATATTTCACCTAGATACTGCCCAACTCTGATATGCTGTTGCAGTTTGTCGTCCTACTCACTTAACTTTTGCAGTGTAATATATATTTGTATAACAGATGAAAAATAGAATTAATAAAAAAAAAAACTCACGGTTAAAAAGTATACAGAAAATTTTTCTTCCAACTTTCATTTGTTGAATACCTGCTAAGCAGTATGAAAAGAAATTAATGCAACCAGGCAACAGCCGCTTCTTGCTGCTAAACTAATTCAATCCATCATACTGAACGTCCTTTGGAATACATGTGCTATGGCCCAAATCAAACTTCTTAAATAACAAGAATATTTACATAAAGTCAATTGGCAATGATGGATACCGCTGCGTTGATGGATGAAGAGTAAAATACAAATAAGAATCAAGTAACTTGCAATTTGTTGAAAAAGGTTTAAAAAATAAGAAAATACTGTGTCTAATACAACAATTAGAGCAGATAAATGGCATAATTCCCCAACAGTGTCATGGATAGAATCCAGATTTGTCAGGAAAGTCCATGGTTAAGTTATTTCTCATTAATATCTGGCATTCAGCACACCATTGTAGCTGCAAGCCCCAGTGATCTACAGTCAAAGATAATTCAAACAATGAAAGCCTTGCTGAAATTTCTTTCTGCTGCAGGTCACATGGAATGAGAGCTGACACTAATAGCTATGCAACACATCCCAATTCATATTATAGGATTATCAATGTTTCAGCATTCTCCAATATTTCTGTAGTACAACTTGCCTGTCCTCAAGACCATTGGAATGTTTAAGTTGTGGTGTAATACTTCCAATCAGTCAAACTATCCCTCCAGCACAAACAGATTTCATGATCACATCATTGTAGATTGATTTCCTCCAACATGAGCACAGATTTCTTAGAAGAATGATCCACAATCTCTACAATTCTACTTACATCAAACTCGGAAAAAAGGTTCAAATAACTTCCATATTTTTTTCACAAGACATATTGAAGTTTCTCTCATAACAAAAAAGTCATAAACAGCAAACAAATCCAATTCCAGTACTTAAAAACAGCCTTCTGTTCTTCCTCTATATAGCCCTTGTAGGTAGTACTACTGGTGCATATGATCAGCAATACTAAAATTTTCATGAGTGATCAAGGGTACGCATAGTGCAGATTTCATGCTATTCATAGTATTGCATTTTGGATGGCCAGTAGCATACAACAAAGGACTTGAAATTCACATTCATTAAAGCATTGGAAAAGTCACAGGCAATTTTAAAAAAAATAAAAACAATGATAAATAACAATTTCTCAGTTTAAAGCTTAATAAGTACACATTAGCAATGAATACTTACCTTTTAGCTAAAGAAGTCCACTGTTGCAACCAATCACAATTGTTTATATTCTTCATACAAGCCTAAAAAAGATTTTGAAAAGTATATTTTAATTAATTATAAAAAAAATAATTAATTAATTAAATGATTCAGTCCAGTTTCATACCTCCATTATTTCCAGTATTGCATCAGTTATTATTTCTAAAGATGCTAATGGCATTAGCTCATTATCTGCAGTAGAGCAACCAAAGGAGCGATCAACATGTCGACAGTTTGATCGGAAAGCAGTCACAGCAGCAGATTTAACTTTACTTATACCAAACAGTAGATAAAACTTTGGCAGAGAGAATTCATCCAAACTAAGTCTCAGAATCCGTTGAGTTTCTGGAAAATAAGGTAATTAACTTATGATTTTCAACTTTATTCTATATTTAAAAATAGTTCATTCTAAAAAAAAATATTAGGCTAAATGAAAACACAATGTATACATAATATCAAAATATATCTTATATACTTACCTCCAAAAGATGGTTTTGTGCAAGTGCACAAGGAATGAATTACATTTATTACTAATCCATGAATTGATGCTCTTAAAGAAACAGGACCAGTATGTACCAGTAATGTGACAATATGAAATAAATAAGGTAAATGGCTTGCCACTGAAAAAGAGGAAAGAAATTCATTATTAAACATTACACAAAACCCATTAAGGTATTTTTATGAATGTTCAAAAAAGCACTTTTTTATTTCATAAAAGGTTTAAAAACTAAACTAAATGACCAACAGGGGATTTTTCTTTTACAATAATTAATACCTTTAATAAAAACTTTAAAATCTTGAAACAAAAATGCCATAAGTTATTTATACAAAACTGTTAAAGTTTTAAAAACAGTCAAGGAAGTCTAATGCCACAAAGCATACAAGCACTGATGGTGAAGAGGTAAAATGTGCGTTTACAGAACGATAGTTCTCCGTTTCAAAACCCAGTGCTGACAACATTAAAAATTCACATTAAAGTTTTGTTCAATTGTTCTCTGTTTCTTCTTCTTTTACATTTCAAGAGCATATTCTCGTGTAATATATAAACCCATATGTTCTCAATCTGAGAGAGTTCTCAACCGAGTGTAGCTGCTCTTAATCTGCTAATAAATCATGTAATTCAGTTATCTATGATGTACTCAATTTAACCTGCTCCAATATCTAAGTGACAATATTAACATACATTTAACTTAAAGGGAATTTAATTTAAAGTGAATTACTAAACCAATCAGTTTCGATTAATGAAATACTTAAAAGTTAAATCGTGTAAAAGCTTGGTAATAAAAAATTAGAAAAGTAGCACCAAAGGGGGAAATTTAGTGTTTAAATATACTTATATTGATAAACAAAATTGGGGGGAAAAAAACCAATTTTAATATTAGATGATGCACCCATAATATTAAACATGAGTAAATTATAATGTTGACACCTTTTAATTTTACCAGAGAATATTTTGTGTGTAATATAGGAAGAAAATATTTGAATCCTGCCCCATTATGCTGAAATTTAATACATATAAGAAATCAGCAATACATTAAATTAATGAAGGATATTTTTGGAATGTCCCTGTAAATAAATTTGACACTAGCAGCATATATGACCACACCTTAATAAATCACACTGGAAGATGCATTGATGTGATCTTCAACCACCACTTATGAGATATAAATTATTTAAGAGAGCTATCAGAAATCTGTGTTAGATATTATGGAAAATTATTTTTAAATAAACAGGAAGTAAAGTACAATTTTCCAATCAAAAATGTAACTTTATACTAACTTTATTGATATTGGGCCATTGAAATTGAGTTTCATAATACAAATTTATTACAAAGGTAGAGGTGGTTTTTTTCCTCCAAATTTTATAACTTTCATTAAATTTTTACATGATCTGTACAATTAACACTATTTTACATTTACAACAGTATTTCAATTATAATATTTTAAAAGAAAGGTACAGAATATACAATAAAAACATTTTGTTGTTGTTGTTAACAGTGCTTAAATCTTGGAAAACTATTTTTTGAAAAAACTTGTGAAAAGTCCCTTAACATTCAAAATGATTATGACAAATCACAATTACAGTAGCAAGAGAGATACAAATCCAAAAATTAAAATCCTTATTTTTATCTTAGACTTTTGCAATTAAACTTCTTACTTTCTTTTTCTTTTTTTTTTTTTTTTAACAAACAAAATGATTATGAAAAGAGGCAATATATTTAGAGAGGAAATTTTATATTACAGGAAATTATAAAATGTTAATTTTTCCCATTTTATAAAAATTATTTGATAATTGGGACAATATTTCTAAAATGAATAATTTAAAATTTTCTCAATTGTCATTTTTTCGCCCTCGATCATAATATATGAAATTTCAAGGTGATAAATGTCAATATTTTTGAAGTATGAAAATTAATAATATGCAATTAATTTTTTACTTAGATGGTGAAAATACTTTCAATCCCAAAATAAAAAATAAATTTAATTACAATTGAAAGAGAATCTGTTTATTATTATATTTTTCTGTCCTTTAAATTAAAATGCCCAAATCATTATCATGAAGATTGACACATTTCATGAATGAACAGGAATTGATCAGATTACCATGTACTAATTTAAATATTTATCAAAGAGCTACAACTCACCATCCAATGAATTATTGAATGATAGCATCAGGAGATAGCGAGCTAAAATAGCAATATCATCCCACATCAAGTGTTGTTCTAAAGTTGGTGTTGGAGAAGTACAAGTTTTCTCAATGACCTATGGATAAATATCAGATAGAAAACATTTACAAAAGATTTTGTATTAATAGTAGAACAAAATTAGAAATTTAAAGATATTGTATGAATATTTAATGCACTGGAGAGCAATATCTTTTTCAGCAGAAATAACACAAAAGGGACAGCTTTAGAAAAATGTGTTACTTTGTAAGAAATTAAATTAAACAGATAGTAAAAACATTAGAAAAACTGATAATTTCAAAAAATTTATAAACATAATATTCTGTTATATAAGAATTGCCTTTCTTAATTTATGAGCTTACTTACCCGGCATAATCGACTTATTACTTTCAAAGCAACAAGTTGCACATTTGAGGAAGCTAAAGCAACAGCAGTATCTGCCATAATTTCAGATTGAGCTGATCCTAGACCTCCAGTAACACTTCTCTGAAGGAATTAAGATATTAAAAAATTACATTTAAAAATTCTTAATTACTAAATGTGTCATATTGCCTGAAATGATATAAATATATTTAAGTAGTTACACTTTAAAAAATCTCACTTTTATAAAACTATCAAGAACTGTATCCAATAAATCAGACACTTGTCCAATATTTCCCCAAATTTTAGCTTGTATAGAAGGATACATCTGGACAATGGATAAAAGATAATTAAAACATAAAGAGCCAACAAAGCATGCAATTCATTAAAAATGAACATTTGTGTTTAATTAAAGGATAACAATGGATAAAAATAACCAATAAATGCTAACCTCAACTTCCTCTATGGTAAGAGTAATTAACTTATCTAAAATAGTAGCCACTCTTTGACGTTTGCTGTCATCATTATGTTTGCAAAATCTAAAAATAAATGAATTAAAGATAAATTATCCATTTGTTATTTAAAACACAGTCATAAATTGAAGGTAATGCACAGAATATTGTTTAAAACATTAAAAAATAAAATAAGGTTTACTGTCTTAAATAAATTAAGCAAATTTAATTATGTATAAAGGTGTTAACATTTGGGTAAAGAAAATACAATTTGTTTAAAAACCTTATAATAATGCAGATATCTATGAGCAGCAGTAATTGCTGTCAATCTTAAAATCTATATTACCAATTTAAAAAAAAAAGTTTTTCCTCCCATTTAACACTTTATGGTCTAAACCTAAGTTTCTCACAGGTTAACTTTAAATGCTTCTTTTTATAAAACTGCTGGTTACATTTGTTTATTTTTCATTTGACCATGAATCTTCCACTTTCAAAAACAATATATTGATGGCAGCAAAATATAGGGGATTTTTTTTTCCCTCTTTCTGAAACAACTTAAAATTCAAAGTGGAAATGGAACTATGTTTCACTGTTTAGTGGATATTTCTTTTTTAAAAAAAATGATACAAGTCTTTTTACAAAATAACACTATTTATAAATAAAAGTTTTTTTTAGATATTTGTACAATGTTTGAATAAGTTTTTGTTCAAATTTAAGAGAAGTTTAATATTAAAAAATAATATTTTCTCACAAGGTAATTTTAAAATACTCATTCTCTTTACATTTTAATAGTTCATTTATTATACATGAAAACAATTCCAAAGTTGTAAAAAAAAAAATTGTTGCTATATAGATCATAGATTTAAAAAAACACAAAAAGCACCAGAAATTCTCTGTCGACAAAATTATATATGGTCAAAACACGTTCAAATCGAAAAAGTGTTAACAAATTGTTCTAATCTTCTCATAAAGAAATAGTTAATCCAATACATTGAAGAAAAAATAATTTCAAGTGTAATATATTCCACCACCCTAATTTTAAGTTAAAATCTTTTACAAAAGAATGACATTTATAAAGGAAAAATACTAACAAATAAGCAATTTAATTTCAATGTATTACATCTAAACCACTACCAACATACATTTTCACTTAAACTTTAAGAGTTTTTCTCTTAAAAGTACCAAAAAAAAGTTCCACAAAAGTAATGTATGAGCTATTAGAAGTATTTTTTAGGCATAAACAATTTTCATTAAAACAGATAAATTATTTCATCTAACATGCATTTCTATTTAAGCTAACAAGTGGGGTAAACACATTTCATGCATCTATGTAATTTTCACTTTGCTAAAAAATATAAATGAAAACACACAAAACATCTAATCATTCAAAAAATAATAATAAATAAAAAAAAAAATAATAATAAAAAAAAAAGACACTGAACTAGGCTGTCCAACTTACACGAGATTTACAAACCTTGTTAAATTCGGTAACCAAGGTGTCATGTATTCTAAACACAAATGTTTTAGTTCTATTGTAGAAGAGCGGAAACCTTGGATGCATTCCTCTAAAAATTCTAAGGTCAAGTGGGATGCGTTTTGAGCCAACTTTTCACTGATTTGTTTAATGAAAATTGTATTATTTGAAGGAATACAAAGACCTGCATCAGAGAAACATTTTTAGAATAAGAAAATATTATGTAAAATTATATATATATATATATTATTAACAAATATATTGTCATATAAAACTGTAATATTTGATACACTTAATTGTTTCATAAATATTCACAAGCTGAATTACACCAAAATTTAATATACTAGAGCTCATATTAGCAGATCAGTTTTAAAAAAAATTCAAAATATTTAACAAAGTGGAAACATATCCCTTTTAAGTAAAATGATATATTAAAAAAATTTAAAAAATCAAAGTCATCAAAAAATTCAGTGATTTATAAAAAATTTTTGGCTAATTCAGATGAATACAACAAATCTTGTTATAAATTAGAACAATAAAACTTAAAATAAAAATCCATTTTAAAATGTTGATTAATTTTTCTTTAATAGACAAATATTTTGAGTAAATATTTAAATATTTTCAACCCCATGAATCTCTTATAAATAACTGTTCTTTAAAAAACTAATTTAAGGTAAAATATTTTTTCCATAATTTAAAGAAATGCTGCAAAAATTAAATTTTAAATATGCAAGAAAAATGAAGCAAAAATTAAATACCTGCAGTTTCTAAAAGTTGCCCTTCAATTTTCAGATCAAAAGTACCAGTAAGTGCACACAAAAGATTGTACGCAGTTGTTCGGAGATTAGGATCTGAACTGCCAAGATTTAGTAAGGCCATATTCAAAAGAGTACCTGGAACATCTTTTGGCCGAATTTTAGTGTGAACAGTTACAGAATCCTACAGAATTCATTATTTATTAATTAGGACAATTTTTCTTATTTGGCAAAATATATTTTATTTGTTCACACAATTTTAAAATAAACTGACTTAAAAGTTAAACAAATACTCAGACAACAAGCATATTACAAAATATTAAAAATACAGAAAACCAGAAATACTCCACTTATGCTTTAAATAATGAAAAATTAAATTCAGAATTGAATATGACTACATAATTTTTTACAGCTATGTATTTGAAAGGAGAGAGAGAAAAAAAAATGCTTAACAGTTCTTTCAAATATGCTTACAATAACAAACTAAGAGGAAAAGTTTAGTAAATTTAAATAATTACATTCCATGCAAAGAGCAAATATCACTTCAAATAAAAATATTATAAAATATTTAAATAAACTGAAAGAATTTAAACAAAATAAAAACTAGCATTTACCAACTATGCTTATAAAAACAAATGCACATGGCAACAAAAACTCTTATCTGATATTACACAGAGCATAAGTTTCCAATTTATTAAAATTATTCTAACAGAAATTACAAGAAAGTGTCTACCTTAAAAAATATAAGTACAAAGATTAACAACTTAGGCAAAAGAGTCACCTAAATAAACTTACAGGCTGAGAAAGTTCCCAGCGAGTCCGGATATGTATTATAGCTTGAACTATACTATCACAATCATTATGAATGAAAGATAGGGGACCACTTTCATTAGCTATAGTTAATGTAAATTGATTATCATCAACTAAACACACCTGAAAAAGATACATTAATATTTAATGCATTTAAATTAACTTTAAATATCCAATATATGTATACAAGTAAAATTTAAATTTAATTAAAATATTGATGAAACAAATTAGTACATTTGCATAAATTCTTGAATTAGACATTAAAAATATAGAAAAATATCAATGTGGTTCCTTCTCTTTTTATAAAAACTAGTATAAAAATTTGTTTAAGAAAAATAAAACAATATTCACATTATTTTAGTTACTAAGTTATAGCAATTAAAGTTTCAAAATGTAATTTCTAGTAAGTTTCTGACAAATCAGTATAATTAACAAAATAACAATAGAGAAAACAAAGCACTATAGGTTTTATTCAAATATTTTTTTTATATTATAAAAAGTAGTCTGAAAACGCACTTCTTCAATTTCTGATGCATAGTAAACATCATTCAATAAAACTGAATGTCCAATAACTTTAGTTTTCTCTGCTGAAGTAACTTGAATAGCAGTTGGTCCAACCTAAAATTTAATTTAAATAAAATTATTTAACATTACTAAAAAAAAATATCAATACCACAAAAATGATTAAAATCAAGATGTATTATCAATTTAATTTCATGAGAAACACGTATTCTCATTGTAAAAGAGAAAATAAATAAAAACAGACATATTTCACGTAAATTTTACGGAATATGTCAGTATTAAAGAATATAAATATCTATAAACTATAGTCAATAAAACATAATTATAATGAAATAACAATTAAAAACAATTTATATAATAATTCAATATTTAACACACACATTAAAAAATATAGAAACTCAAAATAAATTCAAAAATTCAATATTAAAATTCGGCTTACTTTTATAGCAACTTTTGTATCTTTGTGAGACAATTTTAAGGCATTATTGAAAACTTTTAAATCTTCATCTAAAGATAATGTAGCACCTGGTAAACGTTGCTGATCTGTTTCAATGTAATCATTTAATCTTTGGGGTGTATCCAAGAAAATCAATTTCCTGCAACCCTAACGGAGACACAAACAGATTTTAAAGTTCATATTTAGAATTAATCACTTTTACATAAATAAATTACAAATGATTTAATTAACCAATACTAACATTTTCCACTGCTTACCAGCATATCTAATAACACAAATTTATTATATAGTAAAATTCTCCTACATAATATCTTTTGACAAATTTACAAATTGATAGAAAAATATTTTTAATGTGATCAATAGCATAAGTTTTATTTCCCAAATGGAAACAACAGGAAATGAATAAATGAAATACATAGTTTTTATATTCAACTAAATAATTTATAATTACCTTTAAGGAAACCAGTATTCTGTCATGATATTTTGTGTATTCCCTTACCCATGAATTACAATTATAAATATAAGCTGCTTGAATCTTTTCATATGCCACTTCCGGAAGCACTACAAACCACTTCTGAAGAAATTCAGTCTACAACATAAAAATTATTAATATTTGAAGACACATTAAAACCTCTTAAATACAAAATCTTATAAGTGGACATCCTTTTTAAAATAATTCATTGAAAAATATTAATGAACTCAAATGCACTTCATGTGTTGTTAGAGAAAAACTACATACCCGGAAACGATTTTCAGTACTTGTATGAGTAAAATCCACAACCAGCTCAAAAGCTTTATGACAGAAAGGTTTAAGAGTTAAAATTACATGATAAATTAAAAGATCCCCATTTGTTTCACCAATCCTGAAAGTAGAACTGTAATTAATTTTGGAAACACAGTCAATTTTGAATATACTACAGTCAATATACAAAAACATGAAATGACAATAAAATATAAATTAAAAAACACAGTAAATTGATACAAGTAGAATTAATTTTCATGAGAAATTATTCATAATTTTTATTCAGGATGGAAAAACACTAAATAAATTTTACAACAGTACAAATGCCATAACAAATTTATGATAGTTATTTACAACACTGCAATAAATCTGCTTTAATTCATAATTGTTACACATGCTTATTATGGTATACAATAAACCTAAATTGCACTTGACAATTTTTAACAAAACAATGAACAAATGCTGATATTTGATTTGAAAAATATATTAAGATGATTAGAAATCAATACTATTCAAATATACCAAGTTTAGAAGTCATTTTCATGAAGTGGCAAAAGGAGTCAACAATATTCAACATACTAAGATCAACATCTTTTAAAAAAATTGGCCATATGATTCTCAATGAAAAATTTTATGTCCATCTCATAATGACCATTTACAAAATGTTAAAAATCTACATATTGATTTAAAGGGGGAGATTTAAATTTATTATTAGATATTTATAATCAAAATTAATTCAATATATTTTAATTAAGTAAAAAATATTATATTTGGACATAGTAAAATTAATTACTTGTATCTTCTTGCTATGAAGTAAAATACTGGATGACCACTTTTAGATGTGCCAGCTTGATAAAAAATATTAAGAGACTTTATGGATTTAAATTCATCTTTTTCATGCATATTGTGCTTTGACATTATTTCTTCAAATTTTGTACTTGTCATGTCCATGCTGTTCCACCTGTGTAAATATAGAAAATAATAAGATAAAACGAACTGAATATATTCTTCAGTCAGTTTAATTTTAAAAAATGCTACAAAATGTTGCAATTTGTTATTCCATGCAATGGAAAATGTGCAGATTCCATTAATAACCATGCTACTAAAAATAAATGTTATTATACAATTCTGAATTATACAATTAAATAAAATGAAGCAGTGAACAAATTACTATGAATTGATACAAAAGATCTTGAGGTTTTATGTCAAATAATTTTATTAGTATTACTTAGATATCAAACCAGGAAACACATTTCCATACTGCAATGTGAAAAATTACCCCATATATTTTCTACACTAGGTAGTTAATAAAGGAATAGATGAAATAATTACATTTTTTAGTTTTGTGATGCATGAACTTATATTATAAAGAAATGGATAAAATTTTTAAGAAGAAAATTTTAAAATCATAAATAATCATTTGAAATTATTTTTTCAACAATATTAACTAGATAATTTAAGTAATCTAATTTAGTTTCCATCATTCTGGAACATTAAATAAAAAATGACTGAATTCAAACAAAAATTATAAATGGACATTTATAAAATAATTTTCAATGTATATGAATAAAAGCTATTGTTTCTTTTCTATTGAACAAAAAAGTGCAATTACAGGAAAATGATACATTGAAATTCTTTAGAACAATTTTTATCTTTAATTTTATGCAAGTAAATATTACTTAATATTTGTATACGCTATCTTAATTTTTTTTAAGGCAAATGGCTAATTTAAAGTACAAATAAATTCGGAAAAGTGTAAAAATATCAATAAAATTATTACAATAATTTATTTTTATCACAAGCCTATTTTACATAAATAGAATACTTCAATCCTAATTAATTACATAAATTTATATACAGGTTAAACATATAGATAATTCTAAATAAAAAGGCAAATTTTATTACCAAATCAATTTCATCTGAATTTTCATACATATTACATTAGATACCTTTAATACCAAAAATTTTATAACCTTTTAAATACCTATGCCTAAAGAAGCTTTTCATGCTATTGGGATAAATAAATATTAATCCAAAGAACTCTTAATTTCATTTAATCTCTCAACTTATACTAATTCACCAAATATATATAGTTAAAATACATTATTATGTTTATTATATACTCACACGACTTTAAGTCCCCGATTTATATCCATAAACATTGATGGTCCTTGCTTAGCATAGTACTCAGTTAATGAATGGACCCTATAATAAGAAAGGATAAAATATACTTTAAATAAAAAGTAATTTACATCATCGTTTATGCCTAACAAGATTTCATGCTAGTTTTTCCAGATAAATTTATAATATTAATAAATCTGACAAAAAAAATCAGATTTTAAAATGTATTAATAACAGTTCAAGTTAATAAAACACAGCTCTGAGAAAGCTTAAAAATAAAAATAATTCAACTATGCAGAGGACCAGAAGTAAAAAGGAATTCTATGATGAGCTTTAGCTGGGGAAAAAAACTATGTAAATTATCAAAACTATTAACTTCTCTGAAAACAAAATAGTTTTCAGAATTTGGAAACAATATTGTGTCATATCAAAGATTATCCGAGAATGTTCTAGATATTATAGCACTAAAATAAGAATAAACCAAGTGATGGGTTTATAAATAAAAACATCTCATAATGGTCCGAAACTAGCAAAAACAATTTACTATGTAGTCAGAAACTGTTTTGAGATTCATTCAAGCAAAAAACAAAAGAATTTTTTTTTCTTTTTAAATAGTAACACTCATGAATCCAAAGACAAGCCTTGAAAGCTTGATCTGGAATGGAAAATAAATACAATGCTTAAATTTATAGAAATAAGATAACAGCAGCAACAAAATTTTAGTTGTGAATGCAGCTTGAGATGATTCATGAATATTTTTTAGTGCGAGTAATATTTCTTCATGTAAAAGCTAATTAATAGTAAACAGGACAGTGAACACTTCATTCAGAAAAAACTTCCCCTCACATATATTAATAAGAAAAACATTCAGTCTAAAAAGATTCACATACCTTAGGCACAATTTTTTTAAGTTATGGGAGATTTCAATCAAATAATATGCTTTCTGAATTATATTTTACATACAAGTCTCTTAACAGAATAGAGGTTAGATAATACAATAAACTAATGGTTAAAATAAATAAATCAAAGAATTTCCTTTCTTTTAAGTAATATGTTACACACATACAACTTTAAAACATTGCAGCAATAAGAAGCACCACAATTGGTATCTTCATTCTAAAAATTATTATATCAAAGGTAAAATGTATTACGAATACCAATCACAAAAAATAAAATACATCAAAGAACTGGTTTTCCTATGCCTTATACAATAAATTACAAAATAATGCAAAAATAAAACAAAAAGAATGGTTACAAAATTACAGCATAAGGATAGTGAACACTTCAAATGAAAATCAAAATAAATATTAAGCCTTTATTTAAAATTAAGTCATGACTAGTAGAAGGATTTTTTTTTATTCCTGAAAATAGGCATCAGGTGTAATGTTAAATTAAACAATAATAATAATAATAACATTTTGAAAACAAAAATAGTAAAAAAGATTATTTTATTCATTTGAAAAATCAAGAAAGGTATAAAAAAATCTAGTTATATTTATTTCATACAATTAAGTTATTACTACCATCACAATATTTTTTAAATTCTCAAAAACATGTATTTTCAAGTGTGCACTGATCTACTAATTTTCAAACTGTTAAATATTAAGTTTAAAACAATAAATATATATTTTTTTATTTACAATAAAATTCACGGAATATAAAATCTCAAAATAATATCCAATTTTGTAAACAATATATTTCTTGGTTATTGCTACGGAACAGGGACAGTTTTCAGGATAAATTATTGACACACATTTTTTTTTAAAAAATTTTTTAATTAGTACATGTTTAATAGAGATATTTAGAATCAATTATAAAACCAAATGGAATAGATTTTGCTACATTGAAAAACAAAGAAAAGATGCTCCTTGTAGAGCTTTAAATAGTATGTTATCCACAAGAGGTCATGAATAGCTTTGGAGGAGTTTGCCTAAATAAATTCTTAAGGTGATTTTTGAGCTCTTAAACAATTCAATGAAGGTGATTTCTTAGAGCAACATGTCTGAGTGCATCCAAAATGTGCTTTACAAAATTTAAGTCAATGGAATATGCAGACTATGTCACAAGTTAAATATTTTCTTCTTTTAATGTCTTAAAAAAAATGGTTATTCTGTGTGGTGCACATTTCTGTCCATGAAAAGAAAGTTTATAATCATCATATCATAGATAAAGGATACAACTCCGGAGAATTTTGGAGCAAAACTGTCATGTTACTGTTCCTATGCATATTCGTAGTGACTTTATCACAGTAATGTAAGAAATAATAACCTGCCAAATGAGCAAAATACCTACCCCTATCATTATCCATTGATCCAAACTGATAACATTGCTGTAAGCAATTGTTACATATTACAGCAACATAATATTTCTCAATGATAGAGTGTTTGTGATGAAATACATGTAACATGTTTCCATACATTCAACATAATTTAAATCATGAGGAAAAAAAAAGATTTTCAAATATTAACACTAATTGCCTTTGTAAGAGCTGCAACAATCTGGTCGGGGGTAAGAATTTTTTTTTTTTTTTTCCACGACCTCAAGTAACTCAGGAGGTGCATAAAATGCAGCAATTCCACCTCCAGAAACTTTTTTACAAAATAATATCACAATAGTATGGAGACAAACCACAAGCTTTGCAAATATTTTGCAATCAGTATTTGCCGAAAAAATGTTGATTAAAGGTTAAACAACACAAATTAACAATATTTGCTCTCAAACCTTATTATTGAAATTTTGGAATAAATAAACAAAATTGCATACTCATTTTAATAAGGAGGTATCAAAGATTTAATTATTAAAAGTTATACAAAATACCTGTAAAAAATTTATTCTGTACTTATGTTGTACATAACAGCTATTAATGTTGATTTGTTTGGTTTCAGGATGGCATAAATTGAAGTAATCCACAGCAAGGAAAAAATTGAGTTCAATTTGCACTCAGTTCTACAATGTCCTTCAAAAAGTCAAGATGCGCTGGGAGAAAAATATAACTCAGGATGGTGATTACGTAGAGAAGTCTTAAGAATAATCATAAAAATTAAGTTTATATTTCAATTATTTTTAGTAATAATTGAAACCTTCTTGATAATATAGGTTACTTCAATTATTTGCTACCTGAAACCAAAAAAAAAAATCAACATTTATAGCTATAATTTACATTATGTATATAAGGATCAATTAATACACAGAATAAATTTTACCAGACATCTGTTATTTCTCAGCAATAATGAAAATTTCCCGAAATCCCCTCATTGGTATTTGTTACATGGAACACTTATCAAAATATAAATTTAACTGAATTTAAATCATGAAAATTTTTTAATAACTAAAATGTATATTTCATTTTCCATACTTGAGAGTTTACCATTTGTTTCTATTAAAGTGTTTAAAAAAAATGCTGCTTAAAAATTTTAAGAACAGCTTGACTTTCACAATATGAGAATTGCATTTTCATCTCTTCTAAAACACTTTTAAAACATGAAACTGCAGTTGTGTGTGTGCATGCGTGTTGGTTTGCTTATTGCTTCATTTAAAATTTTATCATGTTTGATAAATGTCTATAGCAAAAAAAAATGCAATAAATACACAAAATGATGTAAAATAAAAGAATAAATAAATTCACAATAAATAGTAAAAAAAAAAAAAAAAAAACTTGCTCTTTTTTTTAATATAAATAACACATATATTTATTAAAATAATAAACATGTAATATAAAAAAATAATTAACTAAAATTATTCAAGTAAGAATTAAATAAAAGTAAGAAGTAAGAATTAAAACAAAAGAATTTTCTTAATAAACAAGAAAACTTACAAAAAATTTAGATTATGGGGAAA
The DNA here is from genome assembly GCA_019974015.1 of Nephila pilipes. Classification (NCBI taxonomy): domain Eukaryota; kingdom Metazoa; phylum Arthropoda; class Arachnida; order Araneae; family Nephilidae; genus Nephila; species Nephila pilipes. The sequence goes on from BMAW01036676.1 coordinate 441,417, forward strand.
GTATTTATAAAATGTTTTTTTTTTATTGCCAAAGAACCTACAACAAGGAAAAAAATTACAACAAATGATGAAGATAGAGATCAAATACCTGAAAGAATACTAAACAAATAAAAATAGTTGGAAGATTAAGTTCAAATAATGAATAAGTACAAACCAAGGCATGAAAAACCATAAAGGAATTGAAATATAACATTTATAAATTCTGAATCTGGCTTTTGTCAGATTAGCTGGTTAAATGTATGTTTCACAGGCCGAATAATCCCAACAGGAAAATTTTATGAACCAAAATAGAAACTTAATAAATTCAAAAGGAACAAGATGCAACAACAACAAAAATGCTAAAGAATAAATCAATGAAAACATATATATAGCCAAAGAGACATACTCAAACTGTATCTAAAGAAAATAAAAATAAATAAAAAAAAAAAAAAAAAATCAAAAAGTAAATCAACAAAGTTAAAAAAGATTACAAAAACTAACATGAGATACTATATACAACAACCTTTGCACAAATCACTCACAAAACAAAATTCTGCTAAAACTTAAACAGGAAGCATAGTAATACTCTCCATCAGAGAGAAGTATTAGTGCAAGAAAGTTTGTACATAATGAATGGGGGAGAGAGAGAGAGAAACACTCAAAATTTTAAAATCAAAAAAAGACTAAACTTTTGTTTTTAAAAAATGTCAATAAAATTCAAAGAATAATTTGCTTAGAGACATATTTTTTTAAATTAATGTAAATATCCTATATTTTAGTCACAAGTATAATATTACATAAAATATGATTAGAAATAATGTTCCTAAAAGCATTCAGGCTTTATGAACTTCCTTTATAAAAACTACTAAATGAATCACACACACAGTACAATATGGTATGTGTGTATATACACTCTAAAACTAAGAAAGATCTCTTAAGAAAAGATATATTCTTTTATTTTACATGATTTATTAAATCCATTTTTTAAATATAGACATTTTTCAAAACTGTCAAAATTTTAGATGAAGCAACAAGCGAACCAATACATACATAAATGCAGTTTCGTGTTTTAAAAGTATTTTAGAGCAGATGAAAATACAATTTACCTATTGTGAAAGTTAAATTGTTCTTAAAATTTTTAAGCAGCATTCTTTAAACACCTTAATGACAACTAATTGCGAACTCTCAAACAAGGGAAATGAAATACATTTTAGTTAATAAAAAAATAGTAAAAACTTTTCACGATTTTAATATAATTAAATTTATATTTTGATGAACATTCTATGTAACAAATACCTATGAGGAGATATGATAAAATTTTAATTATTACTATGAAATAACCAAGATGTCTAATAAAAGTTATTCTGAATATTAATTGATGCTTATGTCCATTACACAGTAAATTATTGATATAAATGTTGATTTTTTTGGTTTCAGGAAACCATTAATTGAAACAACCCTCAATATCATAAAATGTTAATTATTACTAATGAATAATTGAGACAGATACTTGATTTTTGTTTATTATTCTTAGGTCTTCTCTATACAGTAAACATCAAGAGTTATACATTTCTCCTAGCACATTTCTTGACCTTTCAAAGGTCATCATAATAGAATTCAACATACTGAAATCTATCTTTCCCATACACTGGGGGATTACTTCAAACTACTGTTTCCTGAAACCAAACAAATCAACATTATTAATATCTGTCATTTATCACATTATGTACATAAGTATGAATTACTATACAGAATAAATTTTATCCAGATACCTCAGCTATTTCTAAAAATAATTAAAACACAAAGATACCACCTTATATTCAAATAAAGAGAAGTTGCTCCCTGTATTGTCTTTACATTTCTTATTTTGCCATTGTACAACCATGAAAAAAAGGATAAATCAATTGTTTCTCAACAATTTTTAATCTTTTAAGATATTAAACAAATTTAGAATCCATTCATATACCCGCTACTAATTTTACAACAACCAATATTTTCCTAAATCACCAATGGAATCAATGAAGATACTGTATAGTAGAAATCTTCAATTTCAGAATAATAGTAACCCTTTTGGAGTTTCCTGGTTCCTTATTATTTGTTTCTCTAAATTTAGCTACATGATAAAATATTTCTAAAAATACTTTTTAATACACATTTTAATTCTACAGTCACTGCTCCATTTTTTTTAAAAGAAACTAAAATACCCAAAATTGACAGGGTATATACAAGCAGGGGGAGGGACAAAAGTGATTATTGAAAACTAACACACATTTTACTTGCTTATATTTAGTGCACAGTGGAATGGGAACAATCTTGGAACTCATGAACATAAAGTTTTGATAGAAAATAAGTGCAAAAATAATTATTAGCTAAATTTAAGGTGTTACATAAATAAACATATTGGTCCTTCATTTTCATGCTTAACATATTCAAACATAACATAAAAATAAACTAAAGCAAAAAAAGCAACATAATTTTTTCATGTATTACATGCTTTAAGATATTGCAAGATATGAAATAAAGAGAACAAAATGAGGCTCTATCCTTAAGTGTGTCTTAACAATATAAACAGATATAAAAATCATACTGTGAATCAACTGGTTTATGTTCTGGTGGTCCTAAATATGCTAACAGAGTGGCCATTTTATCAAATGGTCGTCGACCAACAGCTTTGTGATCTCTTGAACTTGATAAGTAGTCACCTATTTTTTCTTGGTGATTCCATAAAAGTCTATGAAGAGCATGGACATTAGCATCACTGATAAAAGACATGCTATGGCTAGCTTGATCAAGTGATTCTAAGTCAGAGGTTATCTGAAATACCCATCTGTCAAAACAAACAAAAATACTACAACTGAAATGAAATATAGCTTTGATTAATATAAAAAAAACAACTACCTGCATTTTTATATAATTTTTTTATTTTTATTTTAAGCATTTTAATTTTATATTAAAATCATATACAAATTATATGCAACTTTAATATTACTTCCACTGAAGAAAAGTTTTTTAAATAAATATTAAATTTCATAAACTAAATCTTAACACAACATTATTTACAAAATAAATTTTTAAAAAATAACATATCAATTGCTAAAAAAAGCATATAATAATCATTCTGAAATGTCATTTCAAAATTAAACATTTCAAGTTACTTGAGAAATAATTATTTTTCAAGTAACTTGAATAAAATTTTCTTTGAGAATTTAACTTTTTTAAATCATCGACATATAATAATCACTATGTAGCAATAGCAAAATTTCAAAAAACTTCATTATTTAAAAAAAAAAACTTAATTTAAATTTAAATTCATTTTGGGATAAAAAAAGATATTTTACTTCAAGATAACTTTATTAAATAGTATGTTAAGCAATAAGATACTAAAACTGAAATTTCAAATATATGACTTTAAACAATGGCAGTCATGGAATAATATCTCAAAATGGAAGAATAAATATATTTTATTTGTATATATATTTTTAGCAATTAAAAGAAACACATTTATATATTTAAAGCCTAAAATAAAATATTTTTCAGGGTAAAAAGTAAATATATTTAGCTTGCATGTAGAGAATCATAGAAAAAAACAATGGAACAAGGCTAACCTCCGACCATGTTCAAAATTAGCTCGTAAAAAATCATTGAAAGGAAGCATATGTTGTTCTTTGCTGAATTCTACATGATTGGCAATGTTTTGCAAGATTTTCGACATCAACATCAGTCCTCGTTTGGTACGTGCAGAAGGTTGTTTATCCACTATTCCCATTTCAAATGGAGAAACTATTTTAAAAAATACATTTTGTATACACTTAATAAATTAATTTCCAAACATTTTTTCAAAATAAAGATATCAAAAAATGAAAATCACAACACAATAATACATATACAAACCAGCATTTTTTTTTAAATTTATACAATTTAATAATTATTTTACTTTGAATAAGAATTCTTTTAAAAAAGTTATTAGGTTTAAAAATAATTATAATGTAAATTCTATTCACTACAATCTTAAAAAAAAAAATTATTATTATTGGAACAAAATATAAATTTAAGCTACATTTTTTTTCATTTATTTTCAGAAGTTTCAAATTTTTTCATCAATTCTTGATTCATAACAAGTCAATTGAAAATTCCAAACCTACCACAGTAAAACACACTTTTTTGGCAAAATTAGTTTTTTTTATTCAACATAATTCCCTTCAAGGGTGATACACTGATTATAGCGACCCTCCAACTTTTCGATACCATTTTTGTAGTACGATTTGTCCTTTGCATCAAAATAGGCTTCAGTTTCGGCGATCACCTCTTCATTCGACGAAAATTTCTTCCCAGCGAGTATTCTTTTGAGATCTGAGAAAAGGAAATAATCACTGGGGCCAGATCTGAAGAATACGGTGGATGAGGAAGCAATTCGAAGCCCAATTCATGGATTTTTGCCATCGTTTTCACTGACGTGCATTTTCTTGGTGAAGCAGCACTTTCTTTTTCTTCAAATGCGGCCGTTTTTCGGCGATTTCGTCCTTCAAACCGTCCACTAACGCTATGTAATAGTCCATAAAATTATTCCATGCGCATCCCAAAACACAGACGTCATAACCTTGCCAGCCGACTATTGCGTTTTCCCACGCTTCGGAGCTGGTTCATCGTGTGCAGTCCACTCGGACGACTGTCGATTGGACTTCGAAGTGAAATGATGGAGCCATGTTTCCTCCATTGACACATATCGATGCAAAAACTCGGGTTTATTACGCTTTATCATCTTCAAACGCTGCTCCGAATCATCAACTCGTCGTTGTTTTTGGTCAAAAGTGAGCTCGCGCGGCACCCACTTTGCACAGAGCTTTCTCATACCCAAATATTCGTGAATGATATCATGTACACGTTCAGTTGATATATTTAGAGTGTCTGCTATTTCATTCAATTTCAATTTACGGTCATTCAAAATCATTTTGTGGATTTTTTTAATGTAACAACCTCTTTTGGGTGTCCACTGCGTTCACTGTCTTCGGTGTTCATTTCGCCACGTCTAAACTTAGCATACCAATCTTTGATGGTCGATTTTCCTGCGGCAGTGTCCGGATACTCGGCATCAAGCCAAATTTTTGCTTCAACTCTATTTTTTCCCTTCAAAAAGCAATATTTTATCAACACGCGAAATTCCTTTTTATCCATTTTTTTCACAATAACAAAAGTTGCTTCACTCAAAATGCTATAATTCACAAACTAATGATCCGAATGCTGTCAAATTTATACACGCATCTTTTGAGGGTTAGGGCTAACTAAAAAACATATGGATTTAATTCTAGTAGCGCCATCTATGTGTCAGGTCATGGATTTTTCATTTGACCTGTTAGATCTGAATCACAACATTCTATGAAATATGTTGGTTAACTGAAGAACTTCAATGTTTTCCCTTAAAGTTCAATTACAAATAGGGGAGGAAATGGAAAATATAGAAACTTACCAACAGCAGGATTGATAAAACGAAGAAATATAACTGTACCAACGGCACTAATATTGTGAGGAAAATTTGGAAAACGTTTATTCAGAACTTGATACAAACAATGACACATGCTTCGAAGCTGAATAGGAAACCTTATAAAAATAGAAATAAATAAATATAACCATATGCCTATACACCAAATAATTCTTAAGATTTCTAAAAATGAAGACTGTTTACCTGTCAGCTGATGAAATAATGGCATTAAAAACTTTCTGTGTGATAGAAAGTAAGTTTCTCCTATTTTCTTCAACATCTTCACCCTCCTCCAATCTATCATAAGATGGGGGGGGAAAGTTTACAAAAATTTTAACTTATTTTATTTAACACTTAATAAAAAGCTTTTTACACATTTTCTAAATGTATGTTATACTAGAAAAAAAGCAAAAGTTAATATTTTCAAATTAAATCAATATTCTATAAATATTCTATATTTCACTATTTATATCAATATTCTATAAAATATATCACAGATTCAGAATATAATTCTAGTTAAAATTTTATTTATTTAAAAAATCTCAGAACACAGCACAGTTAACTTGTATCTTTAACCCTGGATATTTTAAACAATTAACCATAAAAAAGCTTCCATTGATACTGAAAGGTACACCACTTGCATTATGAAAAATTTATGAATATTTCAATTCAAATATGTATTATCACATACATTTCTTGTACAAACAAATATTTTATTAACTATTTTTATTCCGTGTAATTAATGAGTTATGACATATTCTTCATTAGCAAACCTTCAATTTTATTGTATAGATTGAACAACCCAATAAAAAAAACTATATACAAGGGCTGGTTTTTTATTTTAAAAAAAAAAGACTTTTGATGGACCATAAAAAAAAAGATAAGAGTATAGAATAAGATGAATTTGTTGCCAAAAGTTATGTACAATTACAATTATTTTTCAACATAATCACTGTAAAGATGAAAGCATTTGTCATATTGGAGGACGAGATTTTTTATCCTTTTTTTGAAGAGTCTTGCTGTCATTGGTGTGAAACGGACCTTCACTTTATTTTAAAGCTCCTCATTGGTCTGAAAGCCAGTTCTTCAGTTCAACGAAGAGATGAAAATCATCGGGTGCTAAGTCAGGGCTATACATTAGACAATCAAACAGATACCATTACAATTATTCCAGAGACTGTTGGGTTACAACAACACTGCAAAGGCAGACGCTGTCATGAAAGAGAACAACAGAAGTCAGCATTCCTCTTCTTTTGTTTTAAATGGTTCTTCACAGTCTTCGTAAGGTCTGACAATAAACAGCTCTATTGATCGTAGTACTCAGTTTAATAAACTCAACAAGCAAGGCAGTTTTTGAGTCTCAAAAACCTATAGCCAAAAACTTCTGGCTGTTGAAGGTTAGTTCAAATTTATTTGCATTCTTGTTCCCTTCATTGTGAACTTAGGTCAACCCTTCTTAAACTGCCTACACCATCCAAGCACATCACCATCATTGATAAAGTTTTCATCATATATTCAGTCCATTTTTCAGTGAATTTCACCTGCATTATTCCCTACTGCTTTCAGAAAGTGAATAACACTAGACAATCCGCAATAGGCAGGAGCATCAATTATACCATCTATGTTAATATGTATACAATTTAGCTTAAATTGTTAAAATCACATCAATAATAGATTAGAAAAAATACTCAGTCACCTACACACATCTCCACCTCCTACCACTTATCTGGTTGTTTAGCAGCCTGATTAAGAGTTGAGAAAAAAATGTATTAGTAGTAATTTCAAAATTAATCAACTTTTAAAAGGAAATTTCTAAAACTGTTTGATCATATCATATTTTTCATGATATATATATATATATATATATATGAGAGATAATTTAGCAAGTGATAATCCTATAAAAATAGTTAAAAATTATATGAACAAAAGGTGGATAAAAAAAGACAAAAAATATATGAAATACAATTTTACTTTAATGTATGCCAGTTATTTTTAAGATCCCCAGTTTTTAAAATTTAAAAAAAAAAATCATCATTTAGATACCCAAAAGTGATGTGAAAGGTGTCTATACAAATTTAAAAACATAAATAAAGATGGGTATTAAAACAATTTGAAACTACTTTCTCAAAATACAAATTACTTAACATAAAACTTATACATATATTCCAGATACATAATCGTACCAATATCTTAAAAAATTAAATAACATTAAAAAATTGTTGCAAGTTACAAAAATATAGAGGGAAAACATTACGCTCAATTTCAATTAAAATTATTTTTATTGTAAAAATACATTTGGATTTAATTTAATTTTAATGAAACTCACCTGGCCGGATCAACTTCATAACTGATATTTGGTTGATCTAAAAGTGGACTCAGGAGTGGATCAAGTAAACTCAATAAATAACTAGCTCCATATATCTTGAAACAAAATGCCATTATCTTACTACCAAGACTGTTCCCTCTGAATAATGTTTGCATACAATCTGTTACCTCCACCTGAAAATGGAAGAAATTAGTAATATTTTGACAGTCAAAGCTAAGATACATGTAGATAATATGACAAGCAACAGAAAAGAAAATTAAAAAGGTGATTTTTTAATATATCAACAAACATGCACAAAAAAATGTTAAATACACATTTAAAGAAATCTGTTGAACTTAAATTGTTTAAAATTCTCAACAAAACAAAATTAAGGTATAGTTTAATTTTTATTATCAGAATTTTATTTTAAATGATATTCAAAGCTCTTACAGAAAATTATATCATATATATAAGAAAATTTAAAATATATAAATGAGACCTTACCTCTTTATAAAACATATTCCATAGTAATTGAGCTAATAAATGTTTAGCATCAAAGAGAGTCACAAAAACCCTTGCAAGTTCATCCTACAATAAAAAATAAAACAATATATTTAAAAAAAAAAGTGATACAAAGATATTAAATTTTTTTTTACCATCCATCAACACCAAATGTTTAAAAAACCTTTTCAATCCTAAATTAATATTGTTATAATTTTAGAAGATTTTTATTAGATTTTAAAGTTACAAAATGGAAATACAATGTACAGAATATAATTTTTTAAAAATAATTTTGAAAAATGAATCCATAATATGACACCCTTTTTTAATAAGCAAATATACAGTTTCTAAAATTTCAAACCTTTATCTTGTTTGCAAATCTTAATAAGGAATATCATATACTATTCTTTAAAAAAAAAAAAAAAAAATTAACTGCTATCTTTATATATATATATAATTTACTTTTCCCTTTAAAAAATTAAAAAAAGAACTAAAAAATTGCAAATAATTACAAAAATTCTCAAATTTTGGTGAATCAAGACATTATGACAATAAAATAAGAAATAAGCATTAAAATATGCATTATAGTAAGTTTTTGTTTAATAACTTCCAATACTTTTCAGAACCATTAAAAACATTTTTTTATAAAAGATTTCTTCCATTAACTCCCTCCCTTTTTGTGTAGATGTTTTAATCAATTCACAACTATATATTATTTTAAATTCACTATATATACATATGATCCCAAGCTATTTTTCCTACAGATCTTTGAAATACATGTATAGAACAATTCAAATTGTCATATTTTCCTTTTTCTGGTTGCAAGACATATAATTAATATATTCATAAATATTCACAAATGCTAACTTAATGTAAAAAATAAATAAAAAAAAGAGGATAAGTGAAAAAAAAAAAAAAGACAATTCAAATGAATTTTCAGCTATAACTTGTTTCAAATTTTAATAACGAGAGGGGGGTGTAGACTTTTTTTTCCCACAGAAAAAGTTTATAATGCCAAAATACTGAAAGTACTTAATTCAAAATGAAAGACTTGAAAGAAAAAAAAATTAATAAAATATTATTTATAAACAACAATTTATGTACTGCCTCCTTAATGCACTCATACTAATTTACACACATCCCTATTTTAAAATATTTAATCATTTTTGAGCTTCTGTGACACAAAAAATCATTAAATTTTTTTTTCTGTTAGTTAAAAAGAAACGTTATTTAACATTTGAAAACAATATTATTTACCATTTGGGGATTCACGACAACACTAGCTAAAGCCATAGCTATTGGTAACTCTCCTTTATCTCCAATCATAGTGACAAGTTGTACAAGCTGTTCATAACGATCAGCTAAGACAGTCTCGGCAAGCATATCAAACTCAGTACCCTGCTGCAAGATTTTAGTAAGAACTTCCATGAAGGCTGCTCTAGTTTGTAGATCTTTATGATAACCTAAACCTAAAAAATAAAAAATCAGATTTAGTAAATAACCAAAAATAAATAATTCAACAGAAGCTCACATGGTACAACAAAACCTTTAAGTCTGTCACTCGATTGCTTTAAATTCAGTAGAAAAGATGAACATCTAATAATTTTACATTGAGTGTATTTTCTTTTTTTAGAAGGTGTAATACTTACCATTCAATATTTCACATTTAAATTTTTTTTTTTTGCCCATGATTAGTAACAACTTAAGATTAGATTTAATATTTTATCAAAATATACAGATTTTTTTTTGTATGAACTCATGTTAGGTTTTTCAAACTGCATAGCTTATTAAAATTTGTACAATAGAAATTTAAGATAACTTTTCCTACTCATTTTTGTAATAAGAATAAAAAAAACTAAACAAGACTTAATTTCCTTTTTTTTTTTCCAGAAAAGAAAAAATTAATCAATGAGAAAAAAACAAATGTATGGGTTTAGAAAAATAATGTATGCATGTATTTATATTTCATTATGTATGATTTTAAGCATTTTTAAGAGTTTACAAGATTAAATGCTTTTGTAATTCACTATCATACATTCATAATTGATTCTCTATCATACATTGAATAACTTATTTTAGTTCTTTTTATTGTAAATTTACAAAAGTTCTGCAGTAGCTATGTTTTACAATTTTTTTTAAAAAAATAGTGATATGTCAATGCAATATAGTATGTTACATTAATTAATAATAGAACACAATACACATTCCTTTTATTTCTAATGAATAACAAATTTTATGTACAAGATGTAAACAGATAAATTAAAATGTAACATTATTTAACTTACTAATTGAATGCATTAATCCACTATCAACATTAGCACTCAAAAGGTTTGACATAGCTTGAATTGTACAAGTACGAAGTTCGCTCATTTTAGAAACATTCAATCTGTGACGAGAAACATCCTTCTCTTCGGTTGAATCTCCACATTCATTTAACAAATTCATAAACAGGGAAAAATATCTGAAATGATAAGTATGCAATTCTTTCATATTTTTATCCTTTTTAAAACTCTGTAATTTGTCTTTTTATCACAAAAAATAATATGTAAAACAAGTATTTTAATTCTATGGAAATTATTGCAATCATTAAACAACAAAACTGAAAATAAAATTGCAACTCCAGTTAAAAAGTAAATGTGATAGATTATTTTTCACTTCTTAGATAAAAAAAATTTTAATTCACTTTAATACATAAAATGTTAAATAATTTAGAAGGCTATTATGAACATAAGTAAAAATTCAATAATAATTTAAATTAAAATTAATTATAAATCAGTCTTGAGAAAGGTTTTTTTTTAATAGCAAAAATGATAAAGTACAAGTAAAAGATATTAAATAAATTCTTATAATACATAAATTCAGAATAAAGGATTCAAATGACATCTAAATAAGATTTTACTAAATAGACAACCTATAAATTTTAAATACATATCAAATTGGTGAAAAAAATTTATCTATCAATAACTTACTTCAAAAACAGTTGCGATTTGGCTTCCATTAAATCACCTCTATCACTTTCTTCAGGTTGTAATGGTAAACCTCGAAGAAGAGCTGCTACAGCTTGCATGCAAGCCTGATCAAGATCTCGAGTTAAAGTTGTAACATCACCAGAATTGGGTGGTGCAAGTTGATGACTATTACCCATCACCCAATCAGTGAGATATTCAACTAATTTGTTACGGAATTTCATTTCTTGACGAAATGCCAGATCATCTCTTCTCATCATCATAGCTTCAACTAATTGGCAAAGCTTGGTTTTTATCTGTATAGCATGAACAGTTGTATCTAAGTGACGAACATATCTGTAAAAAGTGCACATTGTTAATTTTCAATATTATAAATGTAATATTAACAAAACTACTAAATCATTCTAGATAAACTGAACCATTTTGCGGATTGCATTAAAAGAAAATTAAATAATATTACCTCACAATAGCTAACATCATTCCTTCAATACTGCTTACTCCCAAATGTTCTGCAGTGTGATCTACTTTATTTTCCAGAACACTTTTCAAAATGAATATTATATGCTCTATAAACTGAGTATTTGGTTCTGTGACAACGACCTAAAGAATTTCAAATCAGATATTAAGAACATCAAGAAATATATAAAAATAAACATAAGAATAAATTTTAAAAAATAACATTTTTTAACTGTATACTTCTCAATTCCTTTAATTTGACAGAATTTAATATGTAATTAAAACATAAAAATGTATCAAAATATTTTAAAATATTAACAAGAGCTTACTAACTGTAATTCTGAAACAGACAATGAAAAGATATATTTTGAATTTTTGCACATAAAAGTTACCTTTGCAGATTGAATAAAATAAAAATTTTCCTTATGATTAAAAATAACAGAAAACTGTGAGTAACAGAGTGGAACAATTATAAAATATTCTTCAGGAATTCTATGAACAATTTGCTTCAACTGGAGTTACATGAATGCATCAACCAATGTGAAATAATCCTGTTGAAATAAACATTTATTTGATAGGCTGTGAAATAATCCTGTTGAAATAAACATTTATTTAATAGGCTATGTTGCAGAAACGCAACTCACTGAAATGCATAAAAGGTTATTCATAATGCCAAAAGATTCTTGTAAAACAAATCTCCCTCTTACTACTAATAATAACTAGTAAAATTTCAAAGTAACATATATTATTGGGAGCAATCACAAAATTAAAATCTTAAAGATATTTTCGGAATGATAATTATCAATGAATTTATATGCTTGCTTAAAAACCATACAATCAACATTCTAACTGAGAAAATGACACTGATGACATCAAGTTTTGTTACTCACAGCCCACAAAAAAAGGCATAAAACTTTCAATATTCACTGTTGCATTTTTATCGATGATGCATTACTATTGCAAAATACTAACAGAATTCAACATTTAAACATACTAATAGTACTTTTTTTTTACAATTCTCAAACAATCTTTCCTTCTTTTACAATATATGTGTAAACATTCATAGAATTTGAGAATATATCATTTTATATAGTTATTTTAGCTTTTGTTTTTAAAAATTAATTCGGACATGTATTGTTTTCTTATTTATTTTTTATGTTTTTTATAGTTTGATTTCAGATTCTTTTCAATTGCATATTTGATTTCAAAACCATCTTTTTAATAATGGAAATAGTTTGGCCAATGATTCTAGAATAACACAGCTTATTGGTCTAAAGCCTATCACAACTTTAAATATATTACCCAATTTTTGTTTTTTCTTCAAATTTTAGGGGTTTTTTTTAAATTTTCAATTATCATATTTCTTTTGATGCATCTAATTTTTGTCTATTCCTTTTTAATTTTATTTCTTTTGAATTGATATTTCTTTTAAGTTAAATTTGTTTCATATATTATCATTCGATTTCAGTTTGTAGTTTTTATCTTTCTATTTTTGGTTTGTTTATATCTTTTTTTTTAATTATTCAGGTGTAATTTTTACATATTTTATAATGTTAGCTTTTGAATTAACTTCTACGTTTATTAGTGAATTTAAAAAAAAAAATATGTAATTCAGTTAATTATATATTTGAATATGGCACATATTTATTCGATAAGAATTATATACTTCCATTCTGTTAAGTTTATATACACATACATATTTAGTAAAATTGAAAACTTGAAATGTATATATGACATTAAGGATTATAAATAAGGTAGTAAATGATACTCACTTGGCCTTGCAAATCAAAAAACTTTTCAACAATAGCTTTGATTTGATCAAACAAAATTGGATAAAGAGTAGGACTCATCTCATGAGCAACTAACTCTTTCACATGTTTCTGGATTTGAGTTCCAAACTTTTCATTGTGACATACTAACAAACGAAGAAGCTGACCAACAAACCTATAATAATACTAGCTTGTTTTTTTCAAAGTATATGACAAAACATTTTAAAGAAAAAGAAATTCTTTAAAACAGAAATTAAGTTTAGAATCTTTATAATAAATAGTAGATACAAATTTTGTCAACAAATAATCTGAACACTTCCAACTTACTGAGTAACAGGACAATACTGCAAATCCTGACCAGGAGTTAACATACTTCCTTTACGAGCATCCAGTGGTAAAGAAGAAGAACAACCAGGCATATTGGATAAACTACTACAAAAGAAACAAAAACAAAAATAATAAGATGAATTTTAACAATTCTAAAATCCAAATAATTTTTCCTACTCCATAATCAAATTGAAACACAATATATAAACATTTTTAGGAATTTTTATTTACATTTAAGGGGGGGGGAAGGATTTAAAAATTTAGTACATGGCCAAAAATTCAAAATTTAAAGATAATGCACATAATTGAACAAATATTAAATTGGAAATTTTTTTGGATATCATTTATGATATCCAAAGAATTAAATCAAGTAAAATGAATGAATAATCTCAAAAAAAAAAGATAAAAAAATATATATATAAATTTAAAAACTCATGCTCTTTACAAATGTAAAACATGAAACAAACTTATTTGTTTAATAATATAATTTACCTGGTTCTTGATGGGGATTTTCTTAACAAACAGACGCCACCCATGGCACAACAAAATCCTGTCATATTAGCCCACTCATTAAGTTGATCCTACAGCAAAAGAAAAACAACATTCTTGGTAATCTTTCTGGTTTAAAAATAATATTTTAATACAATTTCAGGAATTTATTTAAAGCACACCATGTTACAAAGAACACATTTGAATAGTTTAAAAAGCAATAAAAAAATAAACAACTTAACAGCACAATGAATATCAGCATTAAATTACAAATATAAAACAAAGAAACAGGAATTACAAATATAAAACAAAGGCATTAATGAAATTCTTGAAATAAAGGTATAACCCTATTTTAGCTGGCTTCTTGGTGAGTTCTCAAAAATCGCGCCAAATTGGCACCAAAATCAGGTTTTTCAAACTCGAAGGTTCAGTAAGCTAGGAAAAGATGGCGTTGTGAATCGGAAAACAAATTTTGAAAAAAGATAGCGTTGAGCAGGTTTTTTAAACTGGAAGTGTGCAGGAGAATGATAAAGATGGTGTCGCTTCTGGAAAGATAAATATTTAAAAAAAAGTTTGCATTAATCGTGTTTCTCAGCGTCGATGAAGACAAATATTAGGAAAAGATACTGATTTAATGGAGGGGGGAATATGGAGTAATTTTTAAAAATATGCTTGCCTGTTTAGAATGGAAATTGTAAAAATCAAATGATATGAAAAAACACCTTAATGTACAGGCAACAGTTAAACCAAAATAATGGAAAATGTTTTTGAACTAGAAATGTTAAAAATGAAATCCCATTAGCATTAAAAACAATAAATTCTCAAAAAATTGAAAAAGTGATGAATCTCACTTACTTAAGCTGAAGGGACTTGATTTTCTCCAGGTGGATATATGGCGACGATAGCGTTGAGGTAAGAAGGAAAAGGTGGTATTGTTCACCGCATGTTTCCTTTTTAGCTGCCATATGTCCTCAGCCAAATAGTTATCAAATTGACTTTCGGCCTGGAAACTGTGATTTTTAAAAGAATGCTTGATTGTGGAACCACATCCCTTTGATGCTGTTGGTATGTGCACCAGTCTCGGGATCTTTAAAAGTGAGACTGAGGTTGACCTTTAAATGATCATACCCCTCATCCGAGAGGCAGTAATAGGCCTTCCAACAGTCTGAAATAATTATGGACCCAAGCAAAATCCACTCTTTAATAACACCAAGAAGCTCCGATTCTCAACCACACACAAAAAAACATTCATTCATCCCTCTTTCTATACCACCAAAACCCATGTACCCAACACATCCATACTTCCTTTTGCCAAACTTGCTCTCATCAATCTCAACAATCCCTGGCCACCAATTTTAACACTTTCATTCACCACAGTAACCAAGCACACTTCACAACAGAAACTAAACCAATCTACAACTGTATTTTTATTTAATCTTAAATTGTCAACTCAATACATATTTAAACACTTTCCAAATCGCATTCTAGTTACCAACAAAATTTCAATCATACTTAAGAGACTGCTTTCAAACCAACTTTCACACCTTAAAGATTTTGTTTTTTTATGAACATTTATACCCCCTTGCCTACGACACAACCATTAATACCCATTTTTCGCACTTTTGTCTTTGGTAAATTTCATCCTCTCCCCACAAATACTACAATTTAACGATCCAGCAATTAATCCTTTTTCTATGCACCAATCAATAACTGCTTTCATGCCTTGAGCTTCAAAATGAATAAAGAATGTAGTTATCATCCCTTGGATACGATTCATGATGACCGGTGCTCAAAAAAATCTGAACGAAAACGAAGCAGGAAAACATAATCAGTTGTCCAGAGAAGGTTGAAAAAATTAGTTGTCCAGTGGAGCGTGACAAAAAGACTGACCAGAAATTTGCGACCCTTTTTATCAATTCCATAGGGGGGGGCTATAAAAACAAGTATGGTCGCATGATAACAAGTTGGCAACTTATTCCCCCCCAAAAATACCAGATATCACAAAACCAGCTAAAATAGGATCCATCCGAAATAAAAAAAATACTGCCCTAAAATTAATATTATGTTAAAACAAATAAAAAAAAATATTGTACAATAAAACATAAGCTGTTTCCAATTTTTTGAATGTCCAATGATTTTAGTAAATTACTCCTATTTTATTAAAACAGTCATAAGCATTTTGTAAGACCATCGAATAAAAAATAAAAATATTCACTTCTAATTCATGTTCAGTGCTTTGATGAGATGCTCTGCGTTTGCCTATTGTTCTATGAAAGCCTTCACAAATTTGTGCTTCTTCAAGCTTAGTTTTAGGATAACTCACAAGCATTTTTGTAGCTGCTTCCCAGTTCATAAAAGTATCTTCCCATGCCTAAAACAAAAATTATTTAAAAATATATCAGATATTTTAGAATATTGGAACTATAAAATATTCACAAATATTACTTAAGATTGATTCATTGGTTTTTATTAATGTCACACTAGAAGCAACATGAGGGCTATTGGCCACGGATCTCAGAATATTACTTAGAAAATAAGATATAAGAATTTGATAAATGAGAAAAAAAAACAGTATTTTAAAAACATAAAGCATTTATTTAAAAAAAAAATACTTTACATGTCATTCTGATTGAATTCTTTCATCATAAAGAAATGAAAAAACTACACTTCAAAAATTCGGAGAATATAAAATTTGTTACATTGTAAATATTTAAGATTATTAAGATACAAATAGAACTAATTGCAAATCCTTTTCTTATTTAACCCCTTAAAGATCATACCTAGCTACCAATTCAAACAAATTTTGTTACACCTGAATCTTGCATGGGCTATGGCTTTTGCAGTAAAAAACCACATGAATTCCAATTTTTACCATGATGGTTTTATTTTTATATAAACAGCTGCTTCATAGGTGGTAGCATACTGTTTGTAATTACATTATACTGCAATGAAATATAAATTTAGAATATTTTTTCATTAGAACATATTTTGAATAGATGCAATCTCAGTGGTGCTTATCGTTTTTCCTGCTTAATTCTGTAAAATGAATAGTTCAAGAGGCCACTATTTTTGGACTTTGTACCACATAAAGAAAAAAAAAAAAAGGAAATTCCACTAAAGAAAGTAATGTAAGACTATGTATAAAATGTTTTAAACTATATCATTTGCACAAAAATTATATAAAAAAAAAATTTAAGTACAGCTATTATACAAATTGAATACATCATCATTTGCAAACAATAGTGTACATTATTTAAAGGAAACATAATTTTTGCCTTCAAAAGAATAAAAATATTTTTTAAATGTCTAAATTGAAACTTTTTGCCAAGCTAAGATGTGCAATGAAAGCCAAATATAAAGTAAAAAAGAAAAATCAATGAAAAATTTATATCTTTAAAAAAATTATTAACTTTTAAAGAAAACTATGCTTTTTTCCATCAGTCTCAAATTTATAGATAAAAAAAATTCAATGATTTTTGAACAAATTTTTTCAAAATCGTGGGACATAAAATAAAGGCTTAAAAGATATAAGACACTTAGACAAAACAAAATAGTATCAAATAAGTTGATCAACATCCTTAACTTTTTTTTTCATATTTAGATTCTTATTCAACATAATCAAAACCAAGAAATAATCAAGATAATCAAGATTTTAAAAATATTTCCCTCAGCAAATAGTTTAACATAACTATGGCGATTTTAATGGCAATTTTTTAATCCAAATTGATACTCAATAGCAATTAATAAGTTTGCTTTTTTGAAAGTTTTTAAGTAAAAAAATTTCAATAACTAGCATATTTTTCTTATATAATTATAATAAAATTTATCTAATTGTTTCAGTTACTCTTTCTATATCATTATAACAGCATAGATAATGACATTCAATATAATCTCAAGATTGAAATGTAAACCATTTGAGTAGTTTTTAAAATGAGTTTTTTTTTAAAGATGATAGTAATCTAAAAAAGAATTTATAGTAAAAAATATTGCTTTTTATTCTTCAATCATATCTCATTATGTATTTTTTATAAAAAAAAAAAAAAAAAAAAAAAAAAAAAAAAAAAGAAAGAAAAACTGACCCCCCCCCATTTGTAACTTAAGTAAAAGTTTTTATTCATACTTCATAAAATTATTCCAATTTTTTTTGTTTACAACCTAAGTGAAAAACAATTTAATTTGAATAAATACACATATAAAATAATACCTGAGAACACCCTTGTGTACAGTGTTCAATTTTTCTCAACAACCCCATAATACGCTTTTGAAGAGCAGCTCGACCTGGGGAAAAAAAAAATTTCCTTTCTGAGCAAAACAAATTCAGATATGAATAGAAAAATAAAATATGAAAAATCTCACACTAAAGACACTAAATATTTATACATTTACTTTTAAAAAGTCTCATTTTTTTTCCAAAGATTAACTTCTTTGTACATTGCATTTTATTATAAAATAAAATAATTAAATTTACTTTAAAAATTAAGCATATAAAAAAATTAACAGATATAGAAATTACTTTTCAAAATTAATAATAAATTTTCAATAAAGTTTTAATGCATAATTTCTTTTTTCATTTAATTTTTTAATTAAAAAATTAAAATAGATAACAGCTTTAATGACATATTAAAATATTTCCCATTTTATAAATTTCACATGATGTACATACAGAATTTCAAATATTTCACTGACCTAAAATTTATGCAAAACTTGAATACTTATAATTACCTGTAGTTAGAATTGTACTGGCGGCAGATAATTCTTGGTAGACATGATAGTTTGGAAGCATATATGTGACAGTTAAATCATCTTGTCCACATCTTATGTCTGCTTCTTCACACAGCAAAGAAAAACATGACATTGATACAAGCACTGCATCAATATCCACACTCCACAAATACATGAAAAAGACAACCTATAGCAAAACACAATTTAAATATGTGAATAAACAGAGAAATGATAATTTACAAAGCAACATTTAAGAAACACTAAACTAAAAAAAAAAGAAGCATATTAAACTAAATAAGAAATTATTTCATTTAAATTAACCAAGTTGGATAAATAACAAAAAACAAAATGTACATGATTATAAGTATGTTTTAATTGAATTATAATGTAGGTTGAAATAAAATCAAGTCATACAATCAGTAGGTAAAATATTAGTTTTGTAATTATCAAATATAGCACAAATTTGCAGATCACAAAATATGCTTAAAATATAATCATCAAATTGAATTAAAATTACTTTAAAATCACATATAACTAGTATATTATATGTTTTAAAAAGTTCTGCACATCTCAACAAAAAATTGCTACAATATATGTTTTATATTGCTCTAGAAAGTTATTAAAAAGGGTAAAATCAATTAAGAATAAAATAACAAATAAAGTAATTGTATTCAAATTCAAGAGATGTAAACTAGAATTCTGTTACAATACAATTCTAAAAAGATTCTATCAATACAAAATGATCACCTCTAATTTTATATGTGCTTGCTTACAAATGGCAATGTGACTACCCAGATTTGCATATTCCTTGTGCTTCTGTAGAAAAGCATTACGACACTTAAGAATTTCTCTCACCCATTTTAAAATTTCAGTATAATTCATAATTTGGTGCTGAATCAGCTTTTGGGATATTGAAAACAGCACCTGGGAGCTAAAAATAATGGTTTAATTAATATAAAATACTACAAATTATTATAATACACCACAATCGTAAATATAATGAACTAAAACAATGAAAAATATTCTAGCATTTTACATTAAGCATTTACTTTAAGATAAGTATAATTATTTAATAAATTATTTCACATATAATCAATTTAAGATCACAAAATTAAATTGTAAATGTTTAAAGTTTCAAAATTTTGAACATAGAACAGTTGACACATAGGTAGTACCCAAACAGAAAAATATAACTAAAAAAAAGTAACAAATTTAGGGAATTTGGAGTAAAGTAGAATAGTTCCCCTTCCCCAGTTACAAATAATTACTTCAGAAAGTTACAACTGTCTTCACATAGCATCAACTTAGAATTAAAAATAGAACATATTTTCAGATAGAAAAAAAAAAGTCCCAATACTTTTAAAAAAAAATGCACTTGGTAATATAGATATCCACTTGCTATATTGCATTCTTAAAATTTTGAAATATTTCCTAAATATGCCATTTTTTACTTTCACAGTAAAGTTAAATTTTAATTTAGAATCTAGAATTAATTAGAATGTTGAAGATAAAGTACAGAACATACTTCATACATTACTTGCTGGAGTACCAGTTCTTAGCCTACGTGAATAAATTAAATTAAAACTCAAAAATCTTATAAAGGAAGGATCAATGAAGATTAACAAATTCCCAGAAGTACAAACCATGACATGTAATGCTAAATGAGTAATATACTATGTGTAGTGGAGAAGAAATTGTAACAAAAGCAGAAGGGAAAAGAAAGAAAACTAAATTTGCAAACTGGTGTGCAATTAAAATTGTGTATACAATCTACTAATATTGATATTTCCTCCCACCACCACCAATTCTTTTTTTAAAAGACCACTCCATTAATTATATGAATGTCATGTTTGAGTTTAGTTTTGCTTTGTTTTTAATTAAGGTCGCATTGGAAGCAACATGAGGGCTATTGGTAAACGAACCTCGTAATTTTGAACCTTGGTTGAGTGACGAGGACAATACCTGAGCTGGCACCCCCTCTCCTAACTTCCACACTATGCCAATGGGAGGACTTTGCCCCCCCCGACAGATTTAACATACATCATCCCGGCTACACAGCAGGTTTTTCGTGGCCTTGGATCAAACCCGTGACTGAACGAAAACTGCTGTCGACGAATCCGAAACCATGACCACTAGGCTGCAGTGGCCAAACTTTGAGTTTGAATCATTCAATTTCTGGATAGAACAGTTTTAAAACTTCTAAAAATGAAAAATTGATACTTTTCAGCACTATTTTCTGAAATGCACCAAAAATCAGGTAATTAATTTACATGCATGATATAAATTCTAAAAATACTTGAAACTCCCAAATGGTGCAAGAATTACAATCATGCAATGTACCAAAAATCAGGTAATTAATTTACATGCATGAAATAAATTCTAAAAATACTTGAAACTCCCAAATGGTGCAAGAATTACAATCATGCAATGTATCGTTCAAGAGCTAGGTAGCAAAGAATACAAAAGGAAGAGAAAAAAAACTTTTTAACATTCATTTTTAAGAAAGAAACAAAAGAAAAATTTTAAATAATAATTACTTCAAAGAAAGAAATTGAAAAACAGAATAGCTTTTAATTCCAAATTAATGAAAAAACAGATCCCACAAAGCAAAATAAAAAAAAAATTTAAAAAAAAGGAAATTTGAAGACTGCAGGTATTTTATTCAATATACCAGATTTATAGTTTGTTACAGAAAAGCAAAAGTAGAATACATGAGCTATGCAGGATTGAAGTTAAAAGAATATTTCTACAATGTTTAATTTTGGGATTTAAGGAATAAGTGGAGATGGTTTGGATATAAGGTTTATCAGTATCATAGATGATGCTATAAGTATTTGGAGCCTTTTATTGAAAATATTGTTTAATAGCAGGAGGTTCAATTTCTAGTACGATATAATTAAATGATTTATTCGAAATAGAATTGTAATTCAACAAACAAATGTATAAAAATAATTTCCAAAAACGTTATGTTGCCAAGTACAAATAAATGGATAAACATAATGATCTTCAAAAACTAAAGGAAAATAAATATTCAAAAGCAACAATAGAATGTACTATATGATGTAATATGTGCCAGGATTATTATCTGTCTATTAATCACTTTAACATTACATTTAAAAAAATCTAAAACAATTTTTTACAGAATTGCTTTGAGGTATACATCATTAACCATAGTTTCAGTGTAGTAAATTTCATGCCTCTACACCTTTCCATTTTTGAACTACATTATTCACACACAGAGAGACACTAACTTTTTCTCTTATTAATATAGATTTGGTTGGGAAAAAAATTAATGAGTTTTTCAAACTAATTTCAAAAAATTTAATTGCTTTAAAAACTCATTAAAAATGTGTATTTTTTTAGCTGAAAAAGTTTCAGGGGGGAAAATGTTGCAATTGCCAAAAAACATGGGGAACTGGTAGAAAGGAAAGGAAGGGTAAAAAAATATCACCAAGAAACAAATTGGAAAAAGATTTTTTGAAGTTATACAATCAACAATAAGTGGATATGTATAATGGACAACTAGACACACTGCCAAATTTACAAATAAGATGTGTTCTATTGAAATGCAAATTTTCGAATCCAATACATTCTTACCTGACATCCCAAAATGTATTAATGGGTGATTCAGGATTCCACATTTCTATATTAGTTGGATCATGAAGAACTAGCAATGCCTCCATTGCTTCTTGGGCCACATCAGGCATAGATGGTTGATGAATCAATGAGACAAGACCGTTTATCAACTCTAAAGTGCTGCTCTGAATTTCATGTCCAGCCTTCCCTTGATTCTTTAAAAAAAAGTTTAAATATTTAAACAGATTTCCATACTCCAAAAACTATTAATACATTTTTATAAGGTTATTCAATCTCCTACTTATAATAGAAATATCAACACTGTTTGGTATTATATCATTGCAATGACTTTAAAAAATTAAACAAATTTAAATTTTAAAAATTATTCAACTTATTCATACAGCAAATAATGGCATCTCTTTCACATTTCGTACTAGTAAATAAAAAACTGAACTTTTTAATTATATAACTTTTTTATCACCCATTATTCTTATATATGCATCAAATTTGTTATATATAATTCTTTTATTTCTTTTCTAT
This sequence comes from Nephila pilipes, assembly GCA_019974015.1. Classification (NCBI taxonomy): domain Eukaryota; kingdom Metazoa; phylum Arthropoda; class Arachnida; order Araneae; family Nephilidae; genus Nephila; species Nephila pilipes. Next base: position 464,523 of record BMAW01036676.1, read on the forward strand.
AATTCCATTTTTCATTCATATGTGTTTCTAAGTTAAAATATTAATTTACATATTTGTACACAAATACAAATAATAATAATGGAATCTCTCAATTCAATAACTATTTTTTGAAATGTATATTTGTATGTTAATAGAAGTTCCACTTGATTATAATGTGTTTGTTTCTCATAAGGTATTCTAAAAATTTCAGAAACAATTGTTAAGTGTATAATTTTTAACTTAAAAAAAAAATTTAATGTATTTGGCATTAAGGTGTATAAAACATAAATATTTAAACATGGATGATGCAAAAAAAATTGAAAAGTGTTGTAACATTATAATAATATCAGTACAGGATATGAAAAGTGCAGTAATATCAGTACAGGATATCAAAAGTGAAGTAACTTTTCATCTAAAAATATTTTTTAAGTTCAGGTTTTAGATTTCAGGACTGGATTATGAATCTAACATTAGCCTGACCTTACAAATAAATTATCAAAATCAAGTTCCCTTTTAAAAGGCAATCAGATTTAAAAATTAGTTGATGTGTATGAATAATAAACTAAACACTTACATTTAACATAAGAACAGGATCAGCATGAATCAATCGTACCATCCATAACAAAAGATTTTTATAACTTAGAGATTCTTCAGATTTTTCTTTGAATTTTAACGTGCTTACTTTTTCTTTTAGTGTCAAACTCTAAGAATAAAAAATAAAATTAGAAAATTCAATTTTAATAATATAAAATTTTTAAACATAAAATGAAAAACATAAAAGAACAGCCAAAATAATTTCTTGTGCATAGAAACTATTTCATGTATGAATTTGAAATCATAAAAACTCAGTTTTCATTATTTTCAACAAGATTTGTGCCCTTTTAGAATGAAAGTAGGTTTAAATATTAATCAAGCAGCATTAAAGATAAAGGTATCCATGGACAAATTTCCATATACATGGGAGAAAAAGTAGATCTTGTGGAAACCTAAGATTGAAAGATTTCATACTTGTTTAAAAGAGCTTAAACTCTGAGAAGCATATTAAAAAAATTTTATATTTCGATTCTTTATGCATTAAAACAAAATATTTTCATATAAGTATGTTTCAGTTTTTTTTAAAAATGAGCATAAAGCATAAATCTAATATTTTAAATGCTACTTTTTGTAACATTAAAATACATAATAAAAATTGCACTTTAAATTAATATAAACTTAACATTTCTATACTAGCTGCTACTATTACTTTAATAAAAAATAAAATACTTTATCAATATACAAACAACTTTTATCAATAGGCAAACAACTACTGGTATGATTCAAAAATTAAACATTCAATTTATGCTCAGTATCATAAATCTAAAATAAATAATGAAACCATTAAAAGAGAAATTAAAAAAATGATAATTTGACTTAAACATTTTTCAATGCCATATTCAAAAAATTTAGTAAATCATTTAAAACTTTTATATATTCTCACAATATCTGAAGCAAAATTTCTTTCTAAAAAAATCTCATACAATGCATAATACATTTTCTTATTTATTTTCCAATATAATTAATTTTGCAAATACAAAATTTATGCAAAATAAAATTTCATATATAAAATCATATTTCCAATTACCTGTATCATTCGCAGTGGTGTGTGACTAATGCAGCCTTGTGTCACTTTAGTCAAAGTGTCTGTGAACATGTTTCGCAGTTCATGAGCTTTACTATAGACAATATCAATTTGTGGCCACCATGGAAGTCTGGTTTGAGTGATTATGCGATGCAATGATGAAACCAAAACAAAATGATAAGTAGATGGTGAATTGAGATTGAGGCAAACTTTCAAGGCCTCATTATTATGGGGGTTGATGCGGAAACAAGAAACAAAGCAATCGATCATAAGATCAACATCTTGGTTGATAGTAGCTTGACTGCGACAGAAAGGTTTACATGGGTTGAAAAGTAACATCTGTAAAAGAACTTTTTATGACAAGCTTGAAAAAAATATTAAAATATGATTATTTTTCCAGGGAAAAAATAAAAAATCACAAGCCTGAAATATACAGCACTGTTGCTGATATATATATAAATGAAAAGAAAAATTAACATGAAAATTCAAGACTATTTAAAACATTCAAAAATTTTCACAACACAAATATGGATTTATTTGACATGCATTTTATACCTAATTTTTATAATAACAAAATAATTTTCAATCAATAACACCATGAAACAAAAAGAAAATTAAGGAATCACAATACTAATGAAAATTCATCCATTGTAGTAATGTATACGAATTAACACTCAGACTATGCTATTTATACTAATTTACATATATTTCTAAAACAATAAAATATATGAAAAATTAAGAATTTTTACCTTAAGATCATTAATTACAGATTGTACCAATGAAAAAACAACATTGTTACTATCTAGAATATTAATATATGTTGATGTCTTGCACAACCGCACACATGTCACAGCAGCTGCTTCACATTGTTGCTTACTGGAGGAATGAGGAACTAAAGCCTTTTTGACACTATCAACAAACTGCCGCTAAAAGATATGGAGAAAATGTTAAATGAGTTGCAAAATGTTTAATACACTGTTTAAAACTTCATACCAAACAAAATTATAAACATCAAAATTTAATAAAAATATAAACTATTAATTATTTTTAAATTTTAGAACTGTGATAAGTATCAATCAAATTCAATAAACAGTTCAATTTTAGTATCGGAAATAATTACAGCCCTAAATACAACTACTTGTAACAGATGTGTTAGAAAATAAACTATAAAAAAATTTTAACTTTTATGAAGATGATTCTACCTTAAATAATCTCCAATAGAAAATAAAAAAAAGGAAAGCAATTTCTCATTAAATAAAGTTGCTTTAGAAATTATCAACAGTAAAATATAATGAAATGTATATTCTGAAGAACAAAATTCTTCAAAAATTAATTGAAGATGTGTTTATAAAATACCTTTCTGTAATGTTTAGGAGAAAAAGGAGCACCAGCATCTGCATTAACAATTTCTTCAAGGATTTTCTATAAGATAAAAGAAGTTGAATGGAAAAATAGTTTTAAAATCATAGAAAAGTTGTGAAAAAACAAATGAATAACTTACAGAACATAAAACAAGAAGCATCATCTGCAATGGCCAGGCAGCCATTCTCTTTTTGTTATTGTTTTCAGCAAAATTATCAAGCAAATCAAAAAGACGGTCACAACAATCTACAAAACAGAAAAATCACATAAAAATTAATTTAAAACTTCAATCTAAAAAAAAATACAGAATTAAAGACTAATTAAAATGAAATAAATTCTATAATTTACAAAGTATTTAAGGTACAAAGAAAAAATAGAAGTAAACCAATACAAACAATAAAAAATAACATTGAATGAAAAAAAAAAAAAAACATTACCAGCTAATTCATCATTAGTTTTTCTTTGAAGTTCCATAAATTCTTTTGGATATGTATCCATCCAATTCCAAATAGCCTAAATTTGTGGAAAGGGTTATAAATAATTATAATGTATTAAAACTTCTGCTCAGAAGATTTAATTTTCAATATTCAAAAACATTTATATACATACTTTTTCCAAACTGTTAATTAGAACTACATACACATTCTTCTTCAGGCTTTTAAACTTTTGAATTACCTCTAGAAAATTAAGCATTCAAATTCTTAAAGCACACAAAAATTCTTAATACACTAAGAAATAATTTTTTTAAAAAAATTATCACATTTTCAAGATAGAAAACCAATTTATTTTAAAATTTAAAATTCTTTAAAATTTTGAAACCCAAACAATATCGACTTTATTACTAAGGGTGTCAATCCTTATATTTAAAGAACATTTATTTACATATTTTTATTTTCCAATATGTATGAAATAATTTCTTATAATGAATAATTTTAGATTTCAGTTTAATAAAAGGAAAAAGACATACTAAATGACATTTTATAAATTTAAAAAAAAAAAAAAAAAAAGAAATCTCTATTTTCAAATTTGTTTATTATTATTGTTGTTGCTAAAGTACATTCCACATTCAAAATATTTCCTGTATTAAAATCACTATTTTTTACTAAGAAAATAAATTTCAATAAAAGCATGAATATTACAATAACTAATGCAATTTTTATTCAAGACAGAAATTTTTTAAAAAAAATCTTTAATAATCTATATTTATATTGTTTTGGAAACTTTTCTATCTCTTGATAATATGATTGTAAGATGTAAGTACATTGCTAAATTTTTTCAAGGCAATCTCAATAACTAATAAAATATCCCAGTAGCATCCATTATTCCCAAAATTCCCATACATGAAGAAAAAAAAAATTCATATACATATATATATATCAGTTAAATGGATATGTAGCAGTTGATTAAACATATGACATTTTGTCCTCGGGTAATTTCAACAACTAATGAAATATAAACCAGTAGCATCCGCTATTGTGATATTTCTGTACACTGAAATATTTCATGCATACATATAAAAGAGCTAAAAATAAATTTAATATTAAATGGATATGTAGGAATTTATTCACACAGTATGATATTTTATTCCTAACTGTTAAATTAATATAAAAGATTTCTTAAATGGCAAAAAAATTCACTGAGTTAGTAAAATATTCAGTAATGTTTTGAAAATTATTTACACCTAAACAAAAGATGGGGCATCTTGCAAGTTGAATCAAAATCATGGTAAATTTTTACATAAATATTACAAAAATTCTAATCTGAAAAAGATTCTTACCATTCAACAACTTAATTAAACGAGTTACATCTAAATTGATATGTTGTATAAGTTCAATATCAATTAAATCAGGATTTTCTTCATTGCTATTAGACAATTCCTGCATCCTATAATATACACAAATAAAAATATTTATAAATCCAAACAAATAAATTTGGTTTGAAAATATTTAATCAGGAAACATATTTTAAAATGAAGTGAAATAAATAGTTTGCAAGAAATGTTATGCATCAAAACTTTGAATTTGTTAAATAATAAAAGAAAGATTTCATTTGCAATATAATAGTTAATGTTTCACAATGAGATCATTTAATCAAATTTTAGATAACTTATAACACATTTTCCAAACAGAGAATATTTCCAATAATTATAATCAAAATATTTTGGTTATAATTTATATAATACAAAATTTAAATAAACAAAGATGCCCTTCAGCTCATATTAATTTTGCAATTATGTAACATAAAATGTGTGAAAATTAAAGTAAAAACAAACCTACAACTTAACTACTTTTAAAAAATGCAAAGTGATTGAATGATAAAAATACAATAACAAAAGAGGCATAATAACAAAATACTTCAACAAAACACTTCCACTATTTCATACACAAATGTCAGAGTGGAAAATTTTAGTTACACGAATTACTCATTTTAATTAAGAGTACAGTACAGTTCTTGAGATAAATTCTGGAATTTCAGCTGTAATCTAATTTATTAAAGTTATTCAATTCTCATAATATATATATTTTAGATTAACAATCCATGACATGGAATATAAAACAATTTACTTTTAAAGTCAAGGTTAATTTTTCTCTCTAGATTACTGAATTAAATGCACATCAACACAACTATGAAAATTTTATATTAAACTTTTAAAACTAATTATAAATATCAATATGCAAAATCTATATTTTAATATATATGTATATATATTTAATATATATATATATATATATATATATATATATATATATA
>BMAW01036676.1:470242-492378 GCA_019974015.1 Nephila pilipes
ACACACAAAATAGAAATGAAATTTTAAGATATGCAAGATAACACTTTTCTTTAAAATTATTAATAAGATAGATGAACTTAGAACTTACCTGGCAGATATCCTACTAAAAACTGCATTGAAGTTATTCAAGCTTAATGAAAAAAGAACTTTAGATGCAAGATTTTTCAACTGGGTAACCATATGGTTTTCACTGGGTACATCTATGAACTAAAAAAATACATGAACGTTAATAAATTAGCACATTTTTACAAATAAGGGCAAAAATTCTAACATAAAGCACATTAATCAATAATTAACATCATATTCTTCCTTTGCTTAACAAATTTTTAAAATCATCACATCTTTGTGGTTATTTAAAAAAGTAGAGGGAAAGTAAAACTTCATAATATAATTATTTTTCAATAAAGATTTAAACAAGTTATGAAAACATTTTACTTTACAAACAAATTTGCATTTCACTTTTGATTATCTACTTTTTTTTTCCATTTAACTTCATGTTTTACTTGTAACTTTTCTTTCATTTAATTTTTCCTCCTCTTTTGCCTTTAATTTTCTGACAAGAACAAACTTACAACTTTTTTTTTACAAATAACAATAATTTCTTTCACATTATCTAGGTGATTACGCAAATTACTTTAAGCACCATCACCTCACAATCCTTACCTTCGAGTGTCAACTTTATCATTTACATTCTGACACTAAGAGTGTTGAGTAATTGGTATTTTACACTTGCCCCTTACAAGATGCCCTCTACAAATAGGCATTAACATAGGAGAGCAATATCAAAATTAGTTATTAAAGAAAAGGCAGCATTTACAAGAATTTGAAATAAGCTTGAACAGTAAATCTTATAAAATAGGAAGAGGAAAAACCATACCTGGCAGAGCTCCCTCAGCAAAGATTTAACATTCATTGCTTCATCATACCTTGATGTTTCTTTAGGTTGCTAAAATTTAAGAAATTTACAAATTACTTAACAAAAGCAAAGTCAAAGGGTGGGGGAATGCAAAAGAAAATTCCATTACTAAGCAAAGACAATTCTGATATTTATTTGAATAAATATTATGAAATTCTGAATATATTGTAATTTAAATATAAGATTTTAACCAATAAATATAATTAAAAGCAGTATATTTAGATAAGTTACATTAAATTTAATCACACTGGTTTTTTTCTGTTAACTGAAATATATACAACATTTTAATCACTACACCTTTTTAGACTTTTTATTGCATAAAAAGTTAAATCTTATAAAATATACAATATATCAAATTTTTTCAGTGACTGAAATCTAAATATTTGCTATATAAGGAAACAAGCTACAGCTATTTATCTTTTTGCTGCTTTTTGTTTTTAAACAATGCTGTAATTTTCATTTCAGGTAGAGCATATGTATAAAAAAAATCACACAGAAATTGAAACTAGTCAAATTTACATATTCTTTGGTTATTATTCTTTATCATAACTTTTATATGGCACTCTAACAATTATTATGCTTAATATAGATGTTTCAATGTTTTCAACAATATATAATAAAATTATAGTACCCCTGCATGCTTAAAAAATTAAAATTTTAAATTTTGAAAATAACTCTTAATTTGTATTAAATTCAAATTAAATCAGAATATCAAAGATCTGATAAAACAGTTAAAGTCATTTCATCAAAACTAATTCATTCATGAGAATTAGTAAATGCATTAAGTTTTTATAATAACACTCACTAACTTTACATTATATATATATACATGCATACATGTATATATATACACTTTATTCTGTGCAAAGTTATACAAGAAAGTAAATATCATATATATGACTAAGTAATAGACCTAATTCCAAATACAGTGGTACCTTGAGATACGAATTTAATTCGTTCTGTGATCATCGTCGTATGGCAAAAAAATCGTATCTCAAAGCAATTTTTCCCATTTAAAATAATGTAATATATATTAATGCGTTCTAGCGATATGAAACTAACCCAAAACACAGTTAAATTACATATAATATACACAATTTGTATATAAATAAACGAGTAATAACGCACATAATGTTTATTAATATATTAATAAATAAATTAATAAACAACACACAATATTTATTAATCATCACTTTAACGTCAAGTCTTTTTGGCTTCACTTTCCTGACTTTCACTGCGTGAGACCTTCACAAGGTAACGATTAAGAGAGGTCTGTTTCTGGCTTCTTTTCAAAATGTTACGAAAGAATGTGAGACACCTATCATCAAATAAGGCACTCGCTCTCCCTGTAGACAATTTCTCTGGGTGTCTTTTTTCCACAAAATCAGACACTTCCTGCCACTTGCCAAGGATATCACTAATTTCACGTGAAGTAAGTTTCTCCTCTGGCTCAACCTCCTCCTCACTACTGAGTACCATCATTACCCCAAAGTGGGAAATCTTCTGTAACTCCTTCAGCTCCTCCGTCGTGAGTTCTTCAGCATACTCCTCAATGAGATCAGCAACATCTGCCTCGTCTACCTCTAGGCCCATGGAGCGACCAATGGATACGATCTCCTCCTCAATAGGTTCGAATCCCTCAAATCCCTCTAGCTTTAAAACAACATCTGGCCATAATTTTCTCCAAGCTGAGTTCAATGTTCTTTTGGTAACACCTTGCCAGGCAATATCTATAAGCTTAAGACAGATCACAATGTTGTAATGATTCTTCCAAAACTCCCTCAATGCTAGGTTCATATTTTCGGTAACTTCGAAGCAACGCTTGAAAAGATGCTTCATGAAAAGTTTCTTAAAATTGGAGATAACTTGTTGATCCATGGGCTAAAGGGTAGATGTTGTATTGGGTGGCAGGTAGGCAACTTTAATAAATTTAAATTCATCTAAAAGGTCATCCTCAAGGTCAGGAGGGTGAGCGGGAGCATTATCCAACAGAAGGACACACTTAAGCGGTAGACCATTCTTGATTAAGTATTTTTTCATTGAAGGTCCAAAAACTATGTTCATCCACTCAATAAAAAACTGACGGGTCACCCATGCTTTACTGTTTGCACGCCACAGAACTTGTAATTTTTCTTTCATAACTTTATAAGCTTCGAAGGCCCTTGGGTTTTCCGAGAGATAGAGTAGCAACGGTTTTATTTTGAAGCCCCCAATAGCGTTAGCGCAAAGGGCAAGCATTAGCCTATCTTCATCGGGTAGACTCTTTTTTTTCAGCCATGATAAACGTGCGCCTAGGCATTTTTTTCCAAAATAACGCTGTTTCGTCACAATTGAACACTTGTTGCGGTAGATGTCCTTCTTCACTAATGAGTTTTTCAAAAACTTTAATGAAATTTTCAACCACCTTAATATCTCCACTAGATGCTTCTCCATGACAAATAACTGAATGAATGCCACTTCATTTCTTAAAATTGTCAATAGCTTTGACCTTTCCCCGCCTTGCGATGATTCTCCCTCCGTCTCGGTTACATCACGCTTGAGGTCTTGGAAGATGGCACCAGCCTTCTCACAAATAATCGCTTCAGAAATAGAGTCACCTGCCAATTGCTTCTCCTTAATCCATAATAAAAGTAGCTGTTCCATTTCATCGTGTATATTAGTTCGTAGCTTCGAAATATTGGTGACGCCTTTGGAAAGTTGCAGCTTCTTTATCGCTTCCTTCTGCTTGATGATTGTGGATATTGTAGAAGGATTGCAGCCATACTCATTTGCCAAGTCGATGATACGAACGCCACGTTCATGCTTTGCAATAATTTCATGTTTCGTTTCCATTGAGATCATTTTCTTAGGCTTTTTCTTTTCCCCAGTTTTGTCTTTAACTTTGGGATCCATGATTAAAATAACAAAATATGCAGAGTACAATATAAATACTATCCAAAATGACACGAAAAACAGGCACAAACAAAGTGAATAACATGTCGTGGCGGCCATACAGAGGATTCAGGTCTCAACAACCCAACAGAGCGACATAGCGGGCAGAAGCGGCTGGAGGAAAGCTGAGCGAATGCTCTGCCATCCAGGGATCACATACGCAATTATTGCACATTGCAAATTTGTATCTCAAATTTTTCTTTGTATGTCGAGGCATAAACTTTAGAATATTTCATGTTGTATCTCAAAACATTTGTATGTTAGGACATTCGTATCTCAAGGTACCACTGTATTTTCTTTAGTGGTCAACTTGAAAAAGAATTGGCTAATAAAGTATTAAAAAATAATGATTTCAAAACATAACAAATTGAATTCTATGAAATGCATTTTAATCAAAATATATTAATTGTATATAATTACAAATAAAACAAAAAATAATAATCTTTCAAACAAATTAAATCATCATTCACCTAAAATATAAAGTGCAAAAAAAAATCAATACGTAAAACTTACCCCACTCAAACATCTTTCTAATGTATCTAACACAATTAACTGGGATTCGTAAAAGTTTTTCTCAAATTCAGGTTGAAATTGACTATGTAATCGCTGAAATAAAATTAATATAAATTCAGATAAAATTTTTAAGAGTAATAACTCAAATTAAAATTTTAAATACATATTTAGATATACAAACCAGATAAATATCACAATATTTAAAAACATTTTTTTCATATGGTATACAAAGTGTCAAAAGGTTAAACATCAAGAAAAAGCATTAAATCATTCTGATTCCAGAAGAAGAAAAAAATTGTTACATTTCTTTCATTCATTTTACATAAATAATGCGAAAAAACACTTTTAAATAACTTTTTCAATACATAATAGATGTTTTAATCAGTAAAAACAATTAGTTAGAACTATGAATGAATATATGAATAGTTTGAAATATACTAGCAAACAATAGTTTCAAATGAAAATAAGATTGTAAGTGCAATTTCAAAAGTGACATTTGGTGTCTATCTCTTCACTTCAATGAAATCTTAAAAGAGTGTTTTTGTGCAAAATAGACAATTCTAACACCCAATTTGAATTTTTATTATTTGTTAACTTACAGAATGTTATTGCTAGATTTTCCAGTAATTGGCAAAAGTTACAGAAAAATCTAGCATTAAAAAATCTCTTAATTGATCTCAGAATGCAACATATCTGGGTTTCTTAATGCTAGTAGCCAGATTCTTTTGAAGTTTATTACCACAGATTGTTCTCATTAATAAACATAATTCATCAACAAGTTTCAGGCTATGTGGATTTTGCTATTCTGAAATACAGTAAAATAAGAAATATAATATTCAAGGTGGTTTTTCTCCGTCTTCTAACAACATATTAAGGAAATTTTGAAGTGTAACTGTATTTATAACACTCTAAACCTTGTTTCATTTGATGATCTTAAGCAAAATGATAAACATCCATAAACATACTACCTACTGGCCACCAGATTGCTAGATTATTTTAACCAGATTTTAGCTTCCACATTAGTTACCATAATTTTGTTTCTTTAAAAAAGTTACTAAATAACATTAAATACATTCATAAATTTAATTTCAGCAAAAAAAAACTCTACATCGTTTTCAAATAACAAATGTTTAAAGTTTAAGAATGCTTCTTTATTGTGTCACTATAATTTGAAATAAAACTGTTTGTTCATTAAAGGATGATTTTTATATTAAAAACTTGAAAATTCAGAAATCTTCAAAACATTTGAAATCGTTATTTTAATAAAAAAAAAGGTTTTTATTTGCTCTTCGGGTAATCTCATTATTTCAGCCATTTTTATTTCCAGTAAAGAGATTCACTTTTTCAACATACACTTTTGTAATGAAATCATACAGTTTTCATTTTCTTGACACAAATTACATAACAATAATCACTATCCTTGCAAAATAAAAAACTTCAAATTTTTTTTTTTTGCTACAACCTCAATTTCTATCCATACAAGTATATACTTTTAAGCAGAAAAGAAATAAAAAAAAAAGATTTCAATGCATATCAAAAGACTTATCATCACAAATTCAGCCTCAAAAGAAAAGGTTACAAATTCAATATCATAATGAAATTTATCATGAGATATAAGAAAATAAAATACATACCATTTCATTGACACTGTGTAGAATTTTAGTTAATCCTGCAATAACTAATGAAAATCTGTATTTGCTAATATTAATAAGACTTTCTTTATTTTGTTCCACATTAATTCTGGAATGAGTAGTTTGGGGGCCACTTCTGCATGGAAGCTAATTAAAGAAAGGGATATTACTTTTCTAATAGGTTTAAATATTTTAACACAGTTATCTTCTATGTACATGTATATACACTAGTATGCAAAACGTAAGCAACTTTTCAGATCATGCTGCAATTCCGAAAAAAATCAATTGGATGACATGAAATTCATACAACAGATGCACAATGTAGCTCTAAAAGGTTGATGAAAGCATAGCGGACAAAAAATGAATTGTATACATATATTATAGAACAAAGCAGAAAAGGGCTTTATTGACAAAATGATGTTTAGTAAAACACATTGTCTGGCCATGAGGAAGAAAAACAAACCAAAGTCCCTTAGTAAGGAATATGACCTCTAAATGCAATGGTTGTGTGACACCATCCGTTCATACTCAATACCAAATTATACAGCAATTCTTGAGATAAGAGTAGCAATTCTTAAAAGAACAACTGTTTCAGCTGTCTGGTATCTTCCAGAGGATACAATTTTCCTGCCAGGTGTCTCCCCAAAACATCCCACGCATGTTGGGTGGGATTTAAATCAAGGAAGCATGCTAACAAATATATTCTGCAAATACCGATAACAGAATGTGACTCCATTGATGAGATGTGCAGTCCTTGTGTTCTTGACACCCTTGTAAATAGTTCTGCTGATAGGCTGCTGTTAATGATATGCAGCGTTCAAGACAATGGGCAAATAGGTCAATTTTATGCGGACATCAGGCCACAGTAAACCATTATATCTGTCGTCCAGATGCTGTATGCAGCTCCTGAACAATGTTATCTCATGCCTGGTTCCAGAATTTATTTATTTATTTATTTACCAGCAGAATGATATACCGATCATCACTTGCCATTGTTGTCCTTGGTTAACCCCCGTCATCCTTTTCTTACACTTGAACCAGTCATTTGCAATCCCTTGAGTCTACACTTTGACAATTTTAAACTCTTGTACAACACTTACCGAGCTACACCCCTCTTCAAGCTTGCAGATCATTCTACCACATCCAAAGGCATCCTGATGATTTTTTGTATCCATTATGAATATACAATTTCAGATACACTAGCTGGGAATGTTCGATAATGCATCATTCCTCCTTCTTTTCAAGTTGCCTTGGAACTGAATACATGTATTCCACACATTTGTCTGCTGTAACATCCCTTCTGATGTCATAATGCTCTGACTTCTGCAAATGCATCATCTTTTTACTGAACTGCATTTTCCTGGTATGGTAGCCACAAGCCCTTTTCAACAATTTCATGGTGGTATGTTGTAAAATGGCTATGTTACTGAAGTTTTGCATGCTAGTGTGCATGTGTGTGTGTGTGTGTGTGTGTGTGTGTATGTATATATATATATATATATATATATACACACACACACTAATAAATTGTATTTCAATAATTTCAATAAATTGTTTTCATAAAGAGAATTCAAATTATTTAACAAAATTTAAATAAAAAGTATATGAGTCTAAAATTAAATAGTTAAAACAAATTCAATTTGTGAAATTTTTAAATTACTAAAATTTAGTCTCTAAAAATTAAATATTTAATAGATTTTTAAGTAAAATCAATATTTATTGCAGGCAAGTTTTACAAAGAAACTTATCTTACTTGCCCCTAATTTACCTAAAACAAATATATACTTCTAGATTGCTATGTTTGCTTATAATCCTCTATATTTTGTATAGCTGAATAAATCTATACATTTTGAATTTTCATTACTATAAAAATCTATATGCCTATGTATTTGTATGGCTATATGCTACTATTTTTATTTGTAGCCACCGAATACCTTTTGATGTATATATCCAAGAGTATTTTTATATGTTTCTTCATTTGTATAATTATGAATCTCTACATTGTTTTACACTTATATAGATGTGTGCTATAAGTATCATTCATGCTTTAATTGATAATCTTCCAAATTTAATCTCTGTTTGAATAAAACTGTTCTATTTTATAAATTTTACTTTATTTCATTACTTTCTCCTTTCAACCTTTACATCTTGTATTCTATTATAAGTAAAATTAGCTGTTACCATATTAATTTTAAAAATAATTGGAAAAACTGCTCCCTTAAATTTGATAAAGATGTTGAAAAAATTTCTATTATATACTATAATTTTTGAATCATAACATGTTCATTTTTCAAGTTGTAGCACAATTCTACATAAAAGAAACTTTTGCTAATGTCTACTAAACTTGAGATTGTATCCCACTTCAAAGATCATGGTGCAGGCTCGGCCAATACAACTTAGCTCCAGCCATAAAATTCTACTATCAAAATAAAATCAAACCTATCTAAAAGCTCTTATTTGTAGAATTCTGTAGAGATATGATCACTCTCATTATATTACAAGTATCACATTAATAATAAATATACTTTAAAAAAACATCTTAAAGCAATGTTTTCATTGAATCTATACATTTCACAAACTTGAAAGAAAAATGAAACAGTGCAGAGATGTAATTAAAAGCAACTCCAAATGACAGTGAGTTAAAGTTAGAGCTCATGGGGCAAGAGCCAAATCTGGCTAAGTTTCACTAAACCAAATGAATCTATAATCTTCATGTAAGGAGGAAATGGAAAAAAGATAAAAATTGGTTGACAAAAAAAAAAATTGAAAATAGAAAAAGGATCTATAGGGTATCCCAGGAATAATCCAGCCCTGTTTTTCAAAAAAAAAAAAAAAAATCACGAGGAAGAAAAGGATAATTAAGTTCTCTCACAGTCCTTATATATATATTCATGCATGAAGTTTGAGTATGGATTACCAGATGCTATACTTTTAGTGACATTGCCTTAGTGCTAGGTGATGCTCCTATTTTTGTTTGGCTTCTTTTTTAGTGATAATTTCATTAATTTTTTACTAATCCAATGAACTAATTAAAATAATTCAAAAAAAAATGCAAAACCAATTTGGGAAAAATAACGTTCCTAACTAAATCAAAGGTTTAGAAAAAGAAATCAACCAAATATACCAATTTAGCACCAAAAAATATGTGGTATTACTTTAGCTGTATAAAGTACATATACAATTTCTTTTCAGTTTCTACAAAGAATTTAATGATTTTCCAATGATAAAAGCATCATTTGGCCAAGTTCAAATTACGAGGTCCATCCACAATAGCCCCTGTGTTGCTCCCAGAACAACATTCATAAAACCAACCCACCAATGATTTAAAAAAAAATGACAAGCTTTTTTTAACCACAGAATTAATACTACTCTAGAGAGGACTATGGATAATGAATCTTGTAATTCAGAATCTCAATTATATGACAACACCTGAGTTTGTATCTTATTCCTCTAATTTTAACATTGAAACGTATGAGGACTTAAGGAGTAATTTTTCATTAAAGCCATATCACCCAACACTGTTTCAGCATATTTTCTTGATGGCAGGTAGCACTAGTTTTATTTGGCTTCTTCCATGAATGCAAAAACTACATTTGATAAGCTGGTGAAAGATAATTCACACAAAAAATTATAATAACGTTGATTATATTTTTTCCCCAAGGTAGTTGTTTTTAAAAGAGTTGTGAAATTAAATAGAGTGATAATGTTTCCTTGTTGTTGTTACCTATCATTCCCCATGTGCTTTTATAGCAACAATAGATAAAAGTATCACAGATTGAGCAATATAATGATCTGACTTCTGAAAGGATATAAGATGTCTGATTTACAAGCTATCCAATATGAACATTTTACAAAACATTCTTATAATTTCAATGAATCATCCACTGAATATTATTAATCCATTGTTCATTTGTACAAGTACAAAATGATGCAATAAATGACAAGCATTGCCCAATACATTCTTTTATTTTATTCAAGTATTGAGGCTTACATGCATTCTGAAAGGAGAAATGTTTTCCGTTATGCTAAATGTTAATTAATACCTGTCTTTCTTTAATTCTATATGCATCATTAAGTCATTTAAAATGAACTAAATACGTTTTTTTTTTCTGTATCTGTTTTTATAAGTATGGGAATTAAGTTTTAGGGAGATACTAATTTAAATTAAAAAAATTTACCAACATTAATTTAGTAAATTAGGGTTAGACTTAAAAAAAAAACAGAAAATATATTAGCTCTATTCTGGAAAAATATTTCCAGATTAGAGCTAAATGCACCTATTTAGAGCAGGAAATGTGTGATAAGGTATAAATGGAAAAAGTATTGTATTTTTAAGAGTTCCAAGTGAAACATTACACTAGACAAAAGAAAAATCCAATGTTTTGTCTCAAAAAATTATGTTACATTACCAAAGCTTATAAATGATCACGTGTTCCTATATTATGAAACTTTAATGGTACAATAACAAAAAATACCCCCTCTGTTTGCGAAAATTCTCTAAACCCACTCTAAAAATAATAAATTATCATATTATATGTTACAATATTTACAGGTTGTTGATTAAAAGTTAAAATATTTCAATATATGAAAGAAATTGTAACTCAAATTTCATCTAGCAATTTTTTGGTTTTGTCTATTTAGCATATTTATTGATTAATATCTCAAATATCTTGAAAGAAAGTATTTATTAAGTCATTGCTAACATTTCAGTCTACTTCAGCGATTCCGATTGTGAAATTGCCTAATTACTTATTATGAAGACAATGTTCCACTCTCCCCAAATGATTGTATATCAATGTGGGTGTAAAATAAATGAAATATAGCTATCTTTAATTGTATTTAATTTTGCTAAGTGTTATTTCAGAAGGGTTTTTTAAAGAAGATGTTAAAAGAAATTAACATATTTTACAAATATAAATTTAGTAAAGTATGTATCAAAAAGTAGAAATATTAAATTAAATTATAAAAGTTATTAGTAAAATATGTTTTATGTATATGTATGTGTATTTAGCAGTTATGATATCCTGTTTTAATTGCCACTGATAATACAGGAAAGTTGAAATTAAATATTTGGTAAGAAAAATAAGTAAATTACTTTTAACTATAATCCTTGCGACTTGTGAATGACTTACTGATCAAGGACGTTGCATGTGTGAACATAAGTTAATGAACTTACAAAGTTCTATGAATGAAAGTTTCCTACTCATAGCTATTTTTTTCATGTTCTTTTTTAATTAGAAAACCAGCAATCAGAATACATTACACTCTGTACATTTTGGGATTGCTTAAAATTTCACACCCTTATTTTTAAAAGTTTGGATTATGCCAAAAATAAGGTAAAAGAGAAAAAAAAATGTGTCAAAATACAAAAAACCAAATGTTAAGGAAAATAGTAATTTAGTTTGGTGAAACAAAATATTAATATGCATATAGTTGTGATGCACCAAAACTAAGGTATCAGAAATAATTTTAGAAGCTTCTATTAGCATGATAATTATGCACAAGTATTGACATTATTTCACTTTTAACAACATGAAAGAGTAGTCCAATATGAAATATGTGATTTTTATGGAACTTGATTTTACATTTAAAGTTTAAAGAGACAAAATTATTTAAATGTCATAGTTTAATATTGCTTTAAAAACAGCAAATAAACATTTGAATACCTTTCCACTAATTTGCACTTTCATATTCCTAGTTTCAAACATTATAATGTATAAAATATTTGTAATATATCTGTGATCCTATTATCATTTTTTTTTTTTTTTTTTTTTTTTTTTTTTTTGAAAACTTGTGCATCATAGTGAGCTATGCAAAAGTCATATTAAGAGTGTGAATATAATAATTACACACACAATAAAACAGCAAATACATCTATAAAATTGTAGGTAGAAAAATCAATTCATCTGGCAATTAAGTAACTATTTAACTTTTTACCATAATTTGAGTTTTCTGATAGATCAATAAAATATATTTTTATATTATATTGCATATCAATCTGAGTGAGTGAATGTGTATGTTATTGGCACAACAGCCAAGTGTGAGTATGCTGCGCGAAACTAGATTTAGCTGTTATCTAGACATGAAAAATTTGAAAAAAAGTCCAAAATTGGTTAACAAGAAGAAGGTCAAAAGCAGAGAAGGATCAATAGGGTAACCCAGGTTTGTGTCACCCGTGTTTACCAAAAATCGTGAACCCCATGGGAGACAAAAAGATTAATAGGGTGCATTGGGGTCATGGTGCTATATTACATATCAAATTCTCTTCCACTCATTCTGCATCATCAATAATTGTAAAATTTTTATTCTATATCTCTTAATTATTTTACTTATAATATATTTGATGGTTCATTAACATTCGGATTCATTTAATTCTCATTTTTCTTCATTGTTTTCATTATAACACTTACATGTATGGAATTTATTATTTTTCTATGGATTTAATATATAATTTTTGTACTAAAAAAATTAAACTTAGTATCACAGTTTTGTAAACAGAAGTTGTTCATGAAATAAGACACTAAATTAATTCAAATTAATTGGGGATAATAAAATCAACCTTTTACAGATTCATATGACTTTTCCTTTAGTATATTTTATTCTAGTTGCATTATTGACTGTGATGATTGCATATACTTTGTAAGTTAGATTTTCAAAAGTTTCTTAATCAGGTGTTTTAATTACAATCAGTATAGCTGGAGGGAAATCTTTACAGATAAAGTTAAAAGCAAAAGTTAAGTTTTGAGAATTATCATTCTGATAGTAATAACTCAAAAACATGCAATTTTAGAAAACTTTAGTGCAAATTGTAAATAAATATTTTTTATTCACTGTTTTACTTTGTGTTGTTAACATCTAATCAGGGCTTTAACAATGAAAATTATTATTATTATTAAATTCCTGAGTATTTCAACAGCCTTGCCCTCTCAAAAACAAACATTTAAGACACAAGGGTTCATTTTTTAGCATCAATAAAATATGACAAGAGATAACTAAGTAACAAACTGCCATATTTAATACTTAGGAAAGAAATATTTATAAAGCAGATAAAAATCATAAACAATATTTATTGGTATTTAATAAAGAATTAAATTACAAAAATAAGTATAAAAATGATGATGAACATGTTTGTTGTGTTTGAATTGATGAATGTTTTTTAAAAAATATATTACTTCTCACGAGTTTTTATCTCATAAGTACCGATTTATCTATGAATTTTATATGTATATATCACAAATCAATAAATTATGATCATTTACCTTATCAATCACCCCAAGAATATGTTTCACACAAAAGTTTACAGCCAATAATATGAGTAAAAAATCATGCCAAATGCCACACATGTACAAAATATTACACATATGTGTAAAATTTTGTAAATTTTAAGCCACACAACTAAAATTAAATTTATGAAATCAACAATATTTACTCCAGTATAAATTTTGATTTTATCAAAAGAATTGTGAGAAATTAAAATATTTACAGAAAAATTAGCAAATAAGAAACAAAATAAAATTGCAGAGCTTTATAACAAAATTTTAAGACTTCCTTTTTTTCCGTATCACTTCACGACTGTAAATATATTGGCTTGTTTATGTTAAAAAGGTGTTTCTGTTGTAACATTGTGTATGGCATCATAGATCCACCTGTTACAGAATTCGGTAAATACAAATACTAATATTAAGGTATAAGTTATGACAGGCAAGAAAATGAGGGCTTTGTTTGTCAATAATTTTAGTATAAAATTAAGAGAGGAATACAAACATTAATTTTTTTAACAAACAACAATGACCAAAACATATATGTTTGACACTTCCTGTGCCGCTAAAACTCCCAAGATGTTTTGACATTTCACCTCAGAAAAACAACATTTACTCACCTGTTCCTCGAATCGAGTCATCAGTGAGTTAACCCACTCGACCGGCTTTTGAGTAGCCATTGTACTTGTATGCGGTACAATCATCAACAATTTTAATAAATTCGATGCACCATCTTCTGAGATCAAGATCCTCGTCTTCTCCGTACTCCGCTTGATTCGCGCTTGCTCAATGCATCTTCCGCAAGAAGAAAGTAAAAGAATACGTTACAGTTTCAAGTTCGATTCAGTGCGGCATTAGACATTTGTCTTAAATTAAATTATTAAATCACAATGACGATTTTCTCTGTGTATAAAATTTTGTAAGCCATTTCAGATATTTGAAATGAATACAATGGACATTAAATTTACTACTGAGCTTAGAATGAGTACAAATAATTAAAATTGATCTTTCAGTAAAATTTAAGTAATAAAATGTAAATTAGATGTGAAAAACAATTTACTATTTAGAAAGTGAAAATGTACGTCTTTTAAAATTTGTCGAATAAAATTCGAGAACAATATTTTGTGGTTATCATTTTATTACTTCATATTTTCTCCAGGAGGTTTGGCAACACTTTGAAGTGTTATGATTGTCTTAAGAAGTGATGTAATAAATATGAACTTATGGATTATATTTATATTTTTATCTTATTAAACTTCTTATGCTAATTTTTTTCTTTCTCTCTCTCTCTCTGTCAATTATCTTTTATCATTTTAAATTGTAATTTGTAAACACCATATATAGGATAGATTTCTTGATTAAATGTGTCGCTCGATTTGATTATCACATATCCAAAAATATAAGCGGTGGAATAGAATTCTGAAATAATACAAAAATTCAAAGTTAAACAAATGAACTGATAAAATTTTATGAAAGACGTTTTTACTCATTTTATCATAGGTGTGTTAGATATATTCTTTACTTGTGCTGTTTTGGTTATAGGTGCATTAATGTATTGCTAATATTAAAAGATTATTCTGGATGAGTATTAATTGCCAATTTTTGTTTTCAAAATCGGGAAAATTAAACTTACTGGATTTTTTTTTTTTTTTTTTTTTGCCCTGAAAAGCACGAGAATATTAATGTTTAATATCTTAAAATGCTCTGATAATTAATGAAAATGCTCATTATGTATTGGGTTAAAATGTCCAAGCACTCCAGTTTTATGCGACTTGAAATACTTATGAAAGTGGAAAATCTTTTGCTAGTTTCATTTTATGTTGATAATAAAATGGTATGATTCTTACATTTGTCATTAAGATAACAAAGTATCGCGTAGACCTTTCAAATGTGAAAATTTTATAAGGTGAATAATTTAATTAGTTCTAGTGAAGTGTTTTGTACCCCATGCCAATTGGCAACTTTGGGGTAAAATAATGATTTAAACATGCAATTTAGGTTATGGTAATTCTGATACCTCTAATATTGAAAAAAATTTGCATATAGCACATGTTCTCTATTCTGTATGGCTTTTTATTAAGAATAGCCGAGGACATTTTAAGAATAATATGTGCATTTCTTTTTAGCCATGTTTTGTTAGTTCACAGATTGCTGTTTAATAGTTTTGCGGATTATTGTTGTTAACATTTATTTAAGAATATCAAAAAAATATAATTTACATGTTTTTTATGATTTGGTAAGAAAGAGCAAAATGATGTGTTACAATGTTGCATGGATAGAGGATTAATTGTAATCAAAAACATGTAATGTTAAGTCTGCAAGAATGATATGTGTTTGGTTGAGAAAAAGGAAAATCAAGAGGGTTATATTTTGGAATGCCAAAAGAGAGGATAGAATACACATTATAGTAGAAGATTTGTGAGAAAGAACATCTAGTTTGAAGAAAGTAAGTTGAGCATAATAGAGATTTTGGTGATGACGAATATGCGATTACAAAAGATCAACCATGTTTTTATTTCTTCTAAGATAGGAGTATAGAAAAGAAGTGTCACACATTAGATGAACTTTTGCCCAGAAGTTTGCATGGATATGTGTTTGTTCGGAAGTAGTGTGCTTTGGGGGTCCTGTTGAAATAGATGAGAATATGTTCAGGAAGCAAAAGAACTATTGTGGCAGAAAACGACACGGAACATAAGTGTTTAGAGGAGAACAAAAGGATTTGGATTAATGTTTTTTTCATGTTGATGACAGATTGAAAGAAATACTTCTTCAATCCATTAAAGGGAATATAAAACCAGACATGACAATAATTTTTGAACTGCTGGAAATCATGGCTGTCTACAGGATGAAAGCTTTACTCATTCTTGCAGTCAACCGTAGTGTTTGTTTCAAGGTTTCAGAAACTAGGACTCACACCAATTAGATTGAGGGCTTTGTGGAGCTCAATAAAAAAAAATCATTACATGAGCAACATAAGTGTGCAGATCAATTCGATTCAAAACCTTGCATAGTTCATGTAGCATAAGGGCAGCAGTCTGTTTGAGCTTTTTGCCATCTTTGCTTCTAAAGCTAAAGTTAACCCATCTATCGAAGAACATTGTTAAAAATGGTAGGTGCATTTTTGTCAAATTCTTACGTAGCATTCCTCTTTATTGAAGAAAATAATGTGTTACTTACATGTATACTAACAATAGAATTCGCGATTTTGAATATTGGAAATTTCACTTACCTATCAGGCATGGGACATATTTAGAGTAACCAACCCCCGTTTCGCAGGTAGTGTACTGAAGGTTTGAATTAGGAAAGCACTCAGCCTAATTATGACCAGTAGCTCAACTGAGCCATAGGACGCACAGGACTGTGTGCCTTGGTGCTCCAGGAATTGGATGCATCCAAACTAGTCAGACTGATTTGCCATTTTTGTTTGAAATGAAATTGCACCACTCCACTATAAAGTAAACCAGTGACTCATAATCTCATTCTCCTCTCCCTCTTTATCTGAACTTGAGATTGGCAGAAGAATGACCACTCCTGGCAAGGTTTACTTTATCAGACAGGTGGTTTTTCAAATCGTTGGTTGAAATAATCCATGAGACTTTCTTGGCATCATTAAATTAATTTATTACTAAGATGCACTACATATAAAAACAGAGAATGATATTCGATTTCAAACATATCTAGGTTATCACTCAAGTAGAACAGCTACATCATTCCTGTAGTTTCTAGTTCTTCTATTCTCTAGTTTCATTAGCTTATATATAAATATAATCAGTATAATATTATTTGTGAATTATAGTTATTTATTTATAAATAGAAATTATAATTCCTATTTATAGCTTATTCGTAAATAAAAATTATTTACCAATAATTATGTATACATAATTGTAAAATTTGTAAGTATACTTATTTCGGTACTTGTCTATTATAGCGGCGACCGATGATTAATCGCCAAGTAGATTATATCAAAAGATAGGCTTCATGAGTTGGGCGACAACTTGGCATAATCATAATTTGATGGGTGCCGCTATAATAGACAAGTATCCTTATTTCTATATACTGATTCTAAATATTACACATTATGTTACAATAGTTTATAAAGGTAATTGTGTATAAATCATTATTATTCTTTATTGTTATTACTCTTAACTATTATAAATTGCTCCAAAAAATTATTAACTTATCATTCACGTTCAAATTTGCTTTCTCCAATCGAATTCGTTAGCTTTTCATTTGTGACATCACTACTTATGCTGTGTTATTTTGGTGACCTATCTTCTTAGTTGTAATGTTTTCCCCACAATCACCAAGGGGCTTCCTATACTTCACTTTTTCCAATTTTATCTATCAACTTATCCTATGGATGTATTTCAATTGTTGCTAAAGTATGACTTTCGAAGAATAGGTACCTGAAAAATATGCAATGTTATAGCAATATTTTTTTACTTTTCTGGCACTATTTGTGTAAAGTGTGAAACGTTCCTTGCAAGGATTTTCCTGATGTATAACAAGCAAAAAACATTTGCATTAACATATCTTCAATAGAATATTAACCTCTTCATATAAAATTTTTATTTTCTCCTGAAAAGGTTGTATTTAATGTAAAACTTTGGTTTTAGCATTTATAGCTCAACATATCAGTTCACTGGAAGGTAAAAAAGAAAAACTAGATTAGTTCCGTGATTTAAACTTATCCTAATCAGTGCTTATTGTTATAAAAAGAATATGCAGAAACCATTTGTCTTTTAAACTGAAAATTAGTTATTCTATTGATAGTTTTTAAAATGTTTTGCATGACTATGAAATAAAATTGGTTTTTAGGCACTTACTTTCTTTAAGTAGGTATGGAAATTGCCCCCCCCCCCCCCAATGCACATCCTAATGATCTTTTTCTTTCCCATAGGATTTAATGTAGTAAACACAGATGCACCCGTGGAATATTCTAGTAATATTTCTCTATTTTCAATCCTCCTCCTTGTCAACCAAATTTTTACCTTCCCCCCCCCCAAAAAAAAAAAAAAATTAAATGTGTAGATCACAGTTACACCCTGTTTGATGCTGTTTTGCCATTCCTGGCACTTGAACCATCACTCTGTGAAATAAAATTATTAATTTGTATGTGTGAGTTGCAAAACATAACATTTCATATTAATAAAATTTTCCCATGTTCATTTGGAGAAAATGGATGAAATCTTAAAAATGTGCTTATAATTCTAAATATATTAATAATTGCAAATCTTTTCAAAAAAAATTTTGTTTCTTGTTTAAAATAGCTAGTGAAAAGAACATTATTAGTAATTTTGATTTCTGTTGTGTATTTAAAAAGTAATTACTAAATGAATTTTGGGTTAAATTATAAAATATTAATTAAAGGTATGTGAAGAAAAACATTTTCTGAATGAAATCTTATATTTGAATTTTGAAAAAGAGATAAGAAATTGATATGTTACTGACTACATTTACTAATGAAGATGTTTTGTTTCTTCATTCATTGGTCCATAAACCCTTATATGGTCAAAAACTTTTTTTTCGTATATTTAGAATTATTAAAGTTATTCAGATTTTTATCTATTATCATTGTGTAACCTATAGTAAACCAGATAAGTATTGTGTTTGGGAAATATCTGAAAGAGTGTATTAGATGGTCTTATCTTCTGTGGCGATATTTATATTATAATTATGTCACAGTTGTGAAAGACTTTCTGAAACATTAAAACTGAAATAAATCAAGGGTCCATTTATTATTGGTAAGTAATTAAATAATATGTATATTCAGAGATGTGTAGCTGCATCCTCATGTTCCACAAATTACATTTGAATAGCTGTATGGATTAGACAGTTATCATCTTTGGAAAACGGCATCTCCTAATGGAAATATTGTTTGCACTATAGGGTACACCTGATTGGCTGAAATGTCCTCATACTTAATTGCAGCTACTACTTCAAAGGCAAAGTTGCCTGCACAAAACCATGAAATTGTTGTCCAAATCATAATATAATTGTATCTATGCTTTATAATAGGGACAAGGCAATCTGGAATATATGCTTGTGCAGGAATTCTCCAGAGGTAAACATGTCCAGTTGTGGGAACCAATGATTTAATTGACCATATTACTTTCTTTCCTGCATCTCTTGACCAGGTTTAAATTTGCAGCACCATTTGAGATGTTTTGCATTCGTATCGTGTGTGTGTGTGTATCAGTATTCGTAGCTTGAGAATAGCTACTCTGCCATAGATTTGTTGTTTGTCTAGTTCTCCTCTAATGGTAATTGTTGATATGGGAATCAGCGGCCGCTTATTTAATTCTTCAGTCCCTTTGGCTATAGTTGTGTTCTTTTCGGATGCCACAGTCCTCTTCAGTATCCAAAGATCACTTTTCAGTCAGCTTTTGCTTTCATCCACAGTTGAGTTTGGCAGATATTGTTTTTCCTTGTATGCAGTATATAGTCTTGACTTTCGAGACTGTAGCTTGAGAAACACTCACAATAGCAACAGTTGGGTACACATATGCTCCTACAATTTGACTTCTCTGAAATTATATTAGACCAAACATCTTTTACGACTAAGAAAGAAAAAAAAGAAAGCCCTTAGCTTCAAAATAACTTTGGAACAGTATATTTACTATTTTCAAATAATAAATAGTGGTGACTATTAGGTCACTAATAAGACTACAGTCAACGCGGAGCTGAAATTGTGATAGCCCTCCTATAACGCGGTACTCTTACAGCACAGTTTCCGTTCAACAGCGTCCCATCAGTTCTTTCCGTGCACCCAATGAATGGGTTTAATTGGATATGTTTATGTAAACATTCAAGCTTATCTCTTAGTCGTCCCCTCAGGGGGCTCATCTACCTGAGATGAGTACGGGCTTCACAACCCCGAGGTACCTCAGTGATCTTTGTTTTCCTCTTCTTCTCCCCTTCTTTTTTTCCTGTCATGTGTTTTGCTTTTGGGGGTTTTCCGCTTTATATTTTATATCAGGCGGAAAACAGTTTAAACTAACTTAGTTTTATTTTTCTTAAGTGTTTGTATTAACTCTTGTGTTAAAAAAAATGAATAAAAATATTTAAAAATAAATATTTGTGGTGTCTCTACTAAAACACTAAAAGGCCGACGGCGTATCAATGCCGATTTCCTGCATGCCTAGCTCTGGCAATACGGGGCCCCAGTACCCCTCATGCTGAGGTACCTAGTGGGAGACCGCATGGGCTTGATTGGAAAAGGCCCTGGTTAGGGAAGGGTGTGCGAGGAGAGGAGTTGCGTGCGCCGTCGGTTACAGTTTCGGAACTTCATCCTTAAAATGTTCCCAGAGGGAGAGCCTTGGTTGCGTGTGGCTGGATGGTGTGACCTCCCTCCCATTGCGAGAAATCCTCCTCGGCTTCGGCCTTGGACCTGTGCCTCTGCCTGGGCACGTAATGGGGCAGTTCACATTGTCCGGCTGGAACGAATCTCTCCGGAGGTTACTCGTTTCCACGTTAGGAAAGGGTGGGGAGATGGGTCTGGCGGGGACCCATCGAACTAGAAGTCTTTCCGTGATTTTTTTCTCTTTTTAAGGCAAATATGGTGGCAACAAAAGATAATGAGATTTTGGCTCCCAAGGCTAAAAATGCTTCAAATGTATCATGGGCGGAACGCGTTGAAAAGCACGAAGCTATTTCAAATGAACTAAAAAATTTACCTGACATTAGTATAGGGGTGACATCGAACTTAAAAACGTTGCGTTTTTTTGTAATAAAAAGAGTAGAGGATTCCTTCTTAAATATTTCACCCTTTTTGATACAAAAGGCCATTCAAGGAATGATAGGGACAGTTAAAAATTTTAAAAAATTACGTTCCGGTGATTTATTGATGGAAGTCAGCAGTGACACCCAAGCAGAACTTGCAATGAGGATGAAGTCTTTAGGTCCTTATCCTGTGACCACTTCACCTCATAGCAATTTAAATTACTCTCGTGGCGTAGTATCTTCTCTGGACTTAGCAAATGTGTCGGAACAGGAGATTTTAGAGAATATGCAGGACCAGCAAGTTTGTGGGGTACGGAGGATTTCGATTAGGAGAGATGGTAAGGTGCTTAATACTAAGCATCTTATCTTGACCTTTTCGACACCTACCCTGCCACAGACTGTTCAGGCCGCATATCTAAGACTCCCTGTCCGACCATACATACCGAACCCTCTGAGATGTTTCAATTGCCAGCGTTTTGGACATTCCAAGAATGCACGCAGGGGACAATTGACTTGCGCTCGCTGTACGGCAACAGGACACGAAAGTGCTTCCTTTACCACTGCAGAGAGGTGCATCAATTGTGAGGGCAACCACCCTGCATATTCTAGCTCTTGCCCTAAATGGGCAGAAGAGAAAGAGATCACGACTGTCAAAACGCTGCAAAATGTCCCATATCCAGAGGCTCGACGTATAGTCGCTTCCCGTACTCCTGTGCAGGGAAAAAGCTATGCTACGGCCACCCAAACAATGAAAGCTTCTAAATCAACTCAATTTCCCGAACCTCTTACTGCCACTCAACAAATCACTAAGACTCCACAACAAAAGAAAAAAGTAAATGTTTTTAAACCCCCTACGTCTACAAAGGTTAATACCACTCAACAAACGAAAAAAATTAATATTCTTAAAACCCCTTCCTCTGCAAAGGCTCAACAGACTAGGCCATTAGCCAGGTCTAAAGCTTTGCAGAGGCAAAAACTAAAATTTAATGCGAAGAACAGCGTTCCTCGCAAAAAAACTAGAGTCATTGACGGGGATGCGGTAATATTACACCCATCGCCCGAAGATTATGACTCAATGGGGGTCCTGGAAACGGGACCTTCCACTTCGAGTGCGCTTGTTTAATGGCTTTTGTTTCCTGGAACTGCCGTGGTTTACGACCCAGA
>BMAW01036676.1:492388-530162 GCA_019974015.1 Nephila pilipes
GGGAGCATGTGTTTCCTAGCCAGTGGCAGGAAGCAATCGTTATTCCTGTTCTGAAGCCTGGAAAGGATGCTATATGATAGGAATTATGATAGACACAGAAGAACTCTGGTTTTTTAACTGCATGGATCACCGAGTTAAAGATTGAAACTTTTCATCTACTCAAGGATCTGATTGATCGAGGTTCAAAATTACGAGGTCCATCGCCAATAGCCCTCATGTTGCTTCTAGTGTGACGTAAATAAAAACTAAACTAAAAATTCAAGGATCTGGTGGTGACTCAACAGATGAAGTTTCGAGTGGCTGCGATAATTTAATGGAAGATTGGCTTGAATTTAAAACACTTTTTGACTTTCCTGAAAAGTTGGACGATTATGAAATTATCAGAAAAAAAACTTCATAAAGAAGGATCTAACTAAAAGGAATTTTTTTTTAACTTTCGAAACAAATACGGGAGCTATCATAATTCCATGTCAACAGAAATTTCCAAATATTTCAAGCGAAAATTCCAAACAAAATCCGATACATCCTAAGATGAACAGAACGGTATAGAATTTGAGGAGAAAAACTGTATGTTGTAATGAATGTGGCTCCTGCATTCATCTTCGACTTCAGTGGGATAAACTAAAGAATCTATTTAATATGTTGTGACTGATAAAAGTTTTGACTAATTGATGGCGGTTAGAGTAGTATAGGTAAAAATAAATGGAGTAGAAATGAAAATGCTTTGCGAAGTAGTGATACTATTCTTGATTTGATCTGTAACAATACGAGAAACCACAAATATATACAAATGAGAAGGTGTGGTTAAGAACACCTTTAGAAGAGGCTTTGATATGCTTGCCTTCTGTAGAAGTTTAGTTGGAGAGATGAATGAGACTTGTACCAGGTCAATTGAAAAGTCCCCAGGTCAATTGATTAGTTTTTTTTATTCAACATAATTCCCTTCAAGGGTAATACACTGATTATAGCGACCCTCCAACTTTTCGACACCATTTTTGTAGTACGATTTGTCCTTTGCTTCAAAATAACAGGTCAATTGAAAAGTCCCCGGCCTGACACATAGATGGCGCTACTAAAATCAAATCCATATGTTTTTTAGTTAGCCTTAACACTCAAACGATGCGTGTATAAATTTGACAGCTGTCGGATCATTAGTTTGTGAATTATAGCATTTTGAGTGAAGCAACTTTTGTTATTGTGAAAAAAATGGATAAAAAGGAATTTCCCGTGTTGATAAAATATTGCTTTTTGAAGGGAAAAAATAGAGTTGAAGCAAAAATTTGGCTTGATGCCGAGTTTCCGGACACTGCCTCAGGAAAATCGACCATCAAAGATTGGTATGCTAAGTTTAGACGTGGCGAAATGAACACCGAAGACGGTGGACGCCCAAAAGAGGTTGTTACCGACGAAAACATTAAAAAAATTCACAAAATGATTTTGAATGACCGTAAATTGAAATTGAATGAAATAGCAGACACTCTAAAGATATCAACTGAACGTGTACATGATATCATTCACGAATATTTGGGTATGAGAAAGCTCTGTGCAAAGTGGGTGCCGCGCGAGCTCACTTTTGACCAAAAACAACGACGAGTTGATGATTCGGAGCAGCGTTTGAAGATGATCAAGCGTAATAAACCCGAGTTTTTGCATCGATATGTGATAATGGATGAAACATGGCTCCATCATTTCACTCCGAAGTCCAATCGACAGTCGTCCGAGTGGACTGCACACGATGAACCAGCTCCGAAGCGTGGGAAAACGCAACAGTCGGCCGGCAAGGTTATGACGTCTGTGTTTTGGGATGCGCATGGAATAATTTTCATTGACTACCTTGAAAAAGGAAGGACCATCAACAGCAACTATTACATAGCGTTATTGGACGGTTTGAAGGACGAAATCGCCGAAAAACGGCCGCATTTGAAGAAAAAGAAAGTGCTGCTTCACCAAGAAAATGCACAAGTCAGTGAAAACGATGGCAAAAATCCATGAATTGGGCTTCGAATTGCTTCCTCATCCACCGTATTCTTCAGATCTGGCCCCCAGCGACTATTCCCTTTTCTCAGATCTCAAAAGAATGCTCGCTGGGAAGAAATTTTCGTCGAATGAAGAGGTGATCACCGAAACTGAGGCCTAACTAGCTCTCGATTAAAATTTGTACTCTTCTGTGAAATGAACATATGGAAAGCTTTTTTGGCGTATATAAACTTGTCTAAAAATAAATTTTTATTTGAAAAGGATAAAACATTTGATGATATAATTTCAAAATTGTATTGAAGAGATAAAAGTTGTCACCTTACGTCTAATGAAGGTTCGTAGCAATCCACATATAAACTTTTGATGCGGGATGTTCTAAATGCTCCGGAAGAAAGTCTTAGGTATGGTGTTCAAAACTGATTTTTCTTTCTGAACCGTACACCACGCAACCATAATATGATTTCGAACGGATGAGAGCATCATATTATGCTGAAAAGACAAGTGCAATTAAAGCCTCATGATGTATGTGATAAAACTTAAAACATTCATCGGTTTTTCACATGGTTTTCGAAGCTGTAAAACATGAGAACGAAACGTTAGTTTTTCTGTCAAAAATTAGTACTAAGAATTTTAGTTCGTCCATAACATCAATTTAAATATTATTACAATAAATTTCTGGGTCTGGATGAAGTCATCTTTGTCTCTAAAAGTGAACACTTATTGTTTTTATCAGACAGATGCTGAATCAATTTTCATTTGTCCATTTTGTTTCATTGTTAATAGCCTGTTGAAGTTGTTTTACAAAATACATTGTTTTTCCCATGCAAGAAATTTGCAGGTCGTGAATTTTATTGAGAACTTTAACAAATGGAGGGATATTTGAAATGATATTATTAACTTTTTGATAATAAAACGTGTACCACTTAACATACCCCCCCTGAGGCAACCCTTCTTCTTGAATAAAATCATCTGAAAATGTTGGGTCTACTTTAACCTTAAAAAATCTATGTTCTAAAAATTTTTGGATAAAAATTGGCAGGTTACCCCTTAAGTCATAATGGTATAAATCTAAGAATTCTATACCGTGTACGATCGTACGCCTTCTCAATATCGAAAAAAATAGAAACATTTATTTTCGACGAAGGCTTCTCTTACCTGTGTCTCCAAAATAGTTATCAACAATAGACCTGTTTTGCCTTATTGAAAAGGTGAAAAAATAGCACCCTTTTTTAAAAATACACGAGTCTAACATTTATCATTTTCTACAGGGCTTTGCAGAGGCGATTCGTGAGGGTCGGTAATTCGTAAGATCAGTAGGATTTTTTCCCAGCTTTAAAATGGGAATAATTATTGCATATTTCCATGAATGAGGAAATATTTGTTCATTCCATATCCTATTATAAAATTTTAAAAGATGTTTCATAAAATTCCCCGACAAATGTTTTATGATTTGGTAAGGGATATTGTCCGGTCCCGAAGATGATTTACGTGTATGAGAGAGAGTTTTCTAATTCATGGAGAGCATAATAACTACTGTAAATTAAATTATGTCTGGTTGCAAAATTAATTCTTTTCTTTTCAGATGCTGTTTTTAAAATTGTCTGAATAATTATTTGGACTAAAAGTTTGAGATAGAGATAAGGCTATAGTGTTAACAATGTCTTTTGGAGATGAGATGGTTATTGTATTCTAATATTGAAATATGTCTATTTATGTACTCTCCGGAGACACGTTAAACTCTGTACCACAATTTCCCCCCTGAAATGTTATAATTGATACTCTCTATATATCTAATCTAAGATTCTTGTTGACTTCGTCGCTGTATTTTTTCTAAAAATTGCCTTATTTTCTTTGTACAAAACAAAATTATTGAGGGTAGGATTTCTTTTAAAAACGTTCCATGACCACCTCTGATTTTATTGAGCGTCTCTACATTCCCTATTCCACCACTGTTTTGATTGTTTTCTCAGTTTGATAGAGGCTATTTTAATAGATGAATTAGCACTTTCAATGTATAGTTTCGTGATGTCTTGAGTGACCTCATCGATACTGGATGAACTTATTATTTCTTCAGAGATATTGACAAGGGAGGAAAAAAGTGACTAATTAGCTGTTTTATATATGTATTTATTGCTGGAAATGGGATTATTATTTATCAGATTCGCACGATCCAATATAATTGGAAAGTGCTCGCTATTATAAAGATTGGATTCAGTTTTAAATGTCCATTAAGGTAAAATGAAAGGGATACAAATTGCAAGTCTATTGAATTAAATGTTCTTGTGGGTGAATGAAAATAAGTTGGTTGGTTGTTGTTAAACAGGCAAAGGTTATTGTCTGAAATGATTTTTTTTTCTATTTGATTTTTCCTCGGGTTATTTTTTGTGTTGCGCCAAAGGGTGCTGTATCCGTTTAGATCCCCAAGCAAAATAAAAGGCATGGAGAGATGATTGATGACGTTACTGATGCGCGTAGTGTCAATATATGTATTTGGAGGCAGGTATAACGTACGTATTGTAGATAAAGTCTGAATATGAATAAGAACTGCAATGGCTTGAAGAGATGTGTTTAATTGAATTCGGGTGACTGGAGAGGCGTGGGATATTGACAAAGTGACACCCCCACTCTCTTTGTAGGTCAGATTATCTTTTCTAATGATGAATGTTTGTTGTACCTTTATCAGTTAAATAAGTTTCCTGGGGGGCAACTGCAATGGAATTGTATTTATTTATGATATTCTTTAATTCTTCTATTTTATTCCGATATCCTCAGCAATTCCTGGAAAATAAGGGAGCCATGGAAAAGAGAAAGAAAATAAAAATTAAATCTTCTATTTTTGTGATAATTCAAAAAAATCGTCATTCGTTATCATCGTGTCTTCGTCCAAAATGTAAACCTTTAATTTATCTTCATCGTCCAGTTCTGATTTGTTAAGAACGTTTTTGTTCTGCATATTTAATATACTTGTTTGTATTGGAGAGTTATGTTTGGCTATGCGTAACTTTTTATACCTAATATTTGTTTTTGGAGAGTTTAGCTGTTGCTTATTTCAAGAAGTACCTGAAGTTTTCGGATGTGGAATGACTGATATAATTTTTGCTTTTATTTCTGGATAATATTTGTATTTGTGACTTTGAAGAAGAGGATGGAATTTTATATTTGAGGAAGGAACTTTACTTATAGAGAGTTTTGATACAAATACCACAGTCTTCGAAATCGCTAGTCTAGGAACTTCTGTATCTATGTCATCATTTGAGTATTAATATATAAATATATATTGGTGGGTTAGTAGGATGTGGGACAGAGGTATTGGTTTTTAATGCAGCTGCATAAGATAAGCCGACTTTTGGAGAACGTTCATTTATAATTTTTCGTGCTTCAGGGAATGAAATATTTCGGTTTATTTTGACTGTATTTCTTTTTCTGTGATCCATCCAGGGCATTTTCGGGAGTAGTCAGGATTGTCGCCTTTGCAATTCGGACAAATATGCTCCAAATTACATTTCCTGCTTTCAGGCCTTACGACGGAAATTAGGGCACTTGTTTGTTGACCGCGACAGGATTGAATTGAATGCCCAAACCTTTGGCATTTGAAACAATGCAAATGGTTGGGTATATATGGTCGGACGGGGCAATTTAGGTAAGTTATTTTAAATGATTTAGGCAGAGTAAAATATTAAAAGTGATGATGAAATGTGTGGTATTAACTCTTTAATGGTTAGGCGAATCAACAGTCTTCACTCACCTGTGACGCTACGATCAAACGGTCGTTGAAAGTGGCAGCCTTTTTCTCCCTAGTGGCTTTTGAAACTGTTACCCTTTACTGACGGTGATACGGATAGCTTGCTCGCTTTTAAAAGATAGTTTTTAAATAATTATTTGTGGTATATTAATGTAATATTTATACCAATTGTAACTCGCACTTTTAAACAATTATGTAAATGTTAAATATTAGTTTGTAAAATATTGAGTTTTTAAAACAAATATTTGCGGTTTATTAATGTTGTAGCGACTCTCTTCAACAACAATGTCAGAAGTTAAAAACGCCTTATTTAACTAGCCAAATGAGACGTCTTTTCAATCTAGTTGGTAGAGGCACAACAGAGACATCTTTTCAGCCTTGTTAGTAGGAGCACATTCTTCAACCCACTGGTCCAGGGATCGAAACAACGCTGCCGGCATCAAGACGTGCAGCGCCGAAATGTAATATTTTAACAATTGTGAATCACACTTTCAAACAGTTCAGTACATGTTAAATATTATAAATATTTGTTTGAAAAATATTGAATAAAAAATTTAAATACATACTCGCAATTTTAAGCTTTATAAAACATTTAATTGTTATATTTACCAAAATTTCTTTCTGTGTGTGATGCACTTTAAAACATGGAATCACACATAATAGAGCATTACAGTCTTCGCAATAAATGCGCCATTTTTCAACAACAAACTTCTACCAACTACACAAGAAATAAATAGATTAACAACTGGATCGGCAATATTTTCCCTTATTATGTAAAAAATTTACAGTACCCGTACCGCCATCTGTACGCTATCAAATTAATTAAATTTTTTCAATAAATATTGTTTGTAACACGAATAACGTGGGATAATATACGCTGACGAACTCAGTTCGTCAGCGTCCATTGGGGAAAGTTTCGCTACACAATTAGATTTCAGCTGCAATCCTTTGGGTCGAAAAACTTCGGATGAACTGAACTCATCAGTGTCCATTATGATGCTCTATTCGAATGACGAGCTGTACCCGTTCATAACTATTGAAGGGTTAATTATTTGACCGTTGCCACGGATAATTATTCGGCGGATGTCACAAACATTTTGATCCTTTAAATATATCGGCTTCTGAGTCGTACAGTAATTCAGATTCTGCGATGACACCACGCGAAAGACTTAAGAAACAATGGGATGTGACACTAGCTTTATTTGTGCCTATAATTTTTTAATTTTAATAATATTTCAGTCTGTTTTGCACTCCCGGGATACCCTAGCGATCCTTCTCTATTTTCGACCCTCCTTCTTGTCAACCACTTTTTATCTTTTTTCAACTTCACGTCTAGACCACAGTTTAATCTTGTTTGGCTCAGCATAGCCATATCTGGCTCTTGCGCCAATAAACTTTACATTCACATCACAGCCTGTTTTACAGAGGATACTTCAATTAAGATATTTGCTGTATTTTGTTTTTTGGCAGTTTTTACCTCTCCTACCATTCCTATTAAAGTTTTATGAGTAAGTATTGTAGAAACGTTCTTCAGATATCCTTCATTTTTTCTTTATTATAAAAAAAATCTATTATTTGAGCTATTTAGTATTTCAAAATGTTTTCTTTTATTTTCAGATTCATTAACATTAGTTTGAAGTTTGTTGCTCCACCTCCATAGAAGGAGAGGAAGTTGATTTAGGCCTCCATCAGAGCACGACGAAGTTTTTGGATCCATATGGGGTTCTTTTATGTTCACTCCATCTACCTAGGAGCCCAACAAGGGGAGGAAGCCCGCTGGTAATCTGGCAATTGCCAGACATGGCGCTTACCTCAGAGATAGCATTGGAGTATAAGTAAGCAGTTTCGGGTTGAGGATCCATCGGTTCACCCGAGGCACTCGTAAGTGCAGTACTAACTCTAAAGTGACATCTTTGGGATTAGAGAAGAACCCTTCAGAAGCAATTATCTGCCGATTGACTGGAGCGAGCTCACTCCTGCCACCCGTCTATGCGCCAAAGGGAAGTATGCGAAAGGGAACGCATCAGGATCACCAGATTTTTCTCTCCCCCTGCACGGGTTGCCGCATACGGAAAATATGTGTCAAAAAACTTGAACTGGGGTTGTTGCTACTAAATTAAGTCTTTCTTTTTAAATATCGAACGAAAAAATAACCAAATTAAATACAAAAAAAAAAAAATGGAGCACAAACTTAAAATAATCAGTAAATCAACCTGTGACGTTAGGCTATTCGCGGTTTTCTCTTCACTAACCTTGGGGATTTTTAATTAAGATTGATTGCTTTATCTAAACAACCTTTGCCCAACCAAAAATGAAACGTGAATATTTGAATCACAAGCAGGTAGAAATAAAGTGAAGCGAGGGAGATAGGAAATATATAAACTCAGCTTGAGAGTCACGATGGAGGTTGAGTGGTTCTAGCGTTCCGCAATTGTTCCAGAGTCAAAGTCGGGGTCGAAAATTATTACAAGTTATCAACTGCTTAGTGAAAGTTAGAAGTCAAGACAGCTTCAGTTTGACATTAGAGGTAAGAGTCTGTTAGTTTGTTATTGGTAGATCAAGTTAATATATTTAGGGCGTTATCTAGGGGAGAGCCTGTTATATTTGTCAATAAACTTAGTGTTGAAACCTGTGTGACGTCTTATTGAACACTTTATTGACTTTTAGCGTTAGTACTTTGAGTTTAGCTATGGCACAAGAGGCGAACAAGAATAGTCTGAGGTCACAAACCCCAAACCGAAATAAAAAGAACTGTATATGAAACCTGCAACTTAAATAAGAACAAAGCAAAGATTTTTTTTTTTGTCTTTTCTTTTTTACAACGTTTTTCTGAATTTCCCTTGGTGTGTGTGTGTGTGTCATCAAATTTTCGATCGTTAATTTAACCAACTTCCCATCAAGCTAGAGCTTTGAAATTTTGGGAATCGTTCGTACTGGCCTAACAATGCAATATTTAGACGTTTGCGACAAGTTTTAACTAATATTTCAATAATTTTAATAAGTTAAAATATTCTTTCCACTCGGCGCTTTTAGGATTGAGGAAAAAATTTCTTTCCCCCTCTGGGAGCACTGGGCACTCCCCACGCAGCATGCGGTATCGTAAACCTTTTGTACTCACAAAGGGGAGATACTATCTCCGAGATAGTAAGGTTTGCTGACTTTTAGTCAGTAATCATTCTCAAGAAAGAAAGTTTCCAATATTTAGCGCCGTGTCTTATCACAATAATTTTTTCTGAATTCTGTTTCAAATTCTTTTTTTAATAGAATGACTTACAAACTTTCAAATGCATGTTTTGATTTTAAGAGTATTATGAATTTTTTAAAACTCTCACAAATGTCTCTTTTTAAGTGAATTTTAAAGTTAAAAATAACTAACAGTTTTAACAAATATTTCAATAATTTTCTCTAATAAACTTTGCCACCATATAAAAACGTTGTTTATAAAAACGTTGGTTTTTATATCGAATTATTTTTACTATTTTTCACTCTGGTATCTCGAAGATGTGACCTCCGTACTCACCCGAAAATGAGCCTCTGAGAGGAAAAATGGGGGGGGGGGGGATGCCAATTTAACAAGAAGGAAAGTCGAAAAATAAGAAAGATATCTAGGGTATCCAGGGGACATGTCACCCGTATTTACCAAAGGTAATGATATTTTTAAGACCAATTTTAATAAACATAGTCCAAACATATTTCTTCAAACTCTTTTAATTTAAACTAACATCTGATAGTAAACAGAAAATTGCTTTTTGTTTCTGCATCTCATTAGTGTTATATTGTGAAAAGTTTAGCCGAAAAAATGAATTATGCACCTCTTCGCTGTGAAAAATTGGCACATTCCCTTTTTGGCGGGGTTATCACTAACGAGTTCAAACATAATTACTGTAAAGTGAAATTGAGAAATTTGTATGGGAAGTTCTGGTTCATTCTACCATTTGTGAAAATATATGACCGATTTTTAAAGGTTCCTGAATAAAAGAGTTTGAAGAAAATAAGATTAATTTAACTGACATTAACGACAGTTGTGAAGTCATCGATAGACTCATTGGAACTGCCGTTATAGGAAAAATGTTCTATGGGAAAAGAAAAGTCTTATCGCCAGGTCTTATGGCTGTACAAACTTCCTTAGGATGGGTATTAATGGGTAAAATACCACATACAGGAAAAAGTTTCTGAAAAAATTTGGTGATGACAGTGTTATCTACTATCTGTAAATGAAGCTGAAATATCAAATCTATGGAAATTGAACTTGATCAAAATCATTGGTTCTCTTGAGAAAAAAAAATCCAAGTACGAAAAAAATCCAAATTCAGACCAAGGAGCATTTTTAGAGACAGTGACTATTCATAAATAGGGCTGATATGGAGCTTGTGTACCGTTGTCTGACGACAAGCCACCTTTTACCCACTGACTTGAATTTGGCGAAGAAAAGGCTCGATTACACTGCTTCAAAACATGTAGCTATGAATATATATGAAAATGTTCTTCCTAACTGGTTAGATGAAGTTTCAAAGAACGAAATAAGCTCTTGTGGTAATTATTTACCTCTCCGTGCAGTGATAAAACTTCTCCAATTCGTTTAGTGTTGGATGCTTCAGGTAAGTTAGCAAATATCCATCTTTAAATCAGTGTTTGGAAAGAGGTTTTAATCAACTGAGCTTGTTACAGATATTCTTCAATTCAGGGAGAGAATTTGAGTACGGGCTCCTACACTCTACAATGGCTTAGCTTATGGGGAAGTGATTCAATACGAGAGTGCCACTTACAGCACAGTCTCTCAGACTCATCCACTCCCCTCTTGTTGGTGTTGAGGGGGAATAAGTTGAGTCTGGTGTATGAAACGCCAATCCACGAACCTAGTATAAAGTCCCTCATGTAGGAAATATGAACTGGCTTTCGCAAGCGCAACACAGTCTTGGGCCTTGCCCTGTGAGCGGAACTCCAGGAGCTTCTCACTCAGAATATACCAGCCTTCCGAATGAAGTTTCTTGAGAAGTTTGCGTCTTTCAACCGGCGAGACAGAGAAGTCCTGCATGAAGATGGACAGTCTGCCCTCAGCGAAATACCAAGTGATTCCCAGCCCTCCTGAATCTCGCCAAAGCCCATGTGTTTTGTCTTTCATTGGACGAGGTGGAAAGTTCTTCCTCCATGTAACCAGAGATGTCAATGTTCCCATCCGCTGGGAGTCGGTGGCATGCAGTTCTAGTGAGCTGGGACAGAGCTTGTATTAAGACCAACTCCTCTTTTGATGTCAGCAACTTCAACGCCGTATCTACAAGGAAGAGATTCGAGTCGACTGCTACTTCAGGAACTCCACAGCAGCCAAAATCCCAGTGCCCATGCAGGTATGCTTTCGAAGCGTGTGATGGCAGGTATAGGAGGTCCTTGATCAACTTCCTGAAATAGTTATCCACTTTTCTCCTGTCTGTCTTCCCCAGTTGTGCAGTTCTCATCATACAGTTTAACAATAGGAAGAAGAAAGTCTTCATGGCATCCAACTTTTGTCAAAGAGCAAGTTTTGAATTTATAATGGCACTAGCCAGCTTGAGTGCCTCATTTACACTCTTAAACTACTTCGTGATCTGAAAGTCTACCTGCTTACTCAGGTATAAATAGTGATCGCCGTCCTTGAGAGCGAACATTTCCATGTCATTAATCTAGAAGACAGTTGGGCAGATCCAACAGGGGTAACACCCGATAAGTAGTGTGAAGCACATTTCCGTGCATTCATTAAGAGTCAAATCTCGCGAAGGGGACTATTTATACACTCAATATTACCTTACATTTCCTCTACCGAGGTGAAGAGCAGGATATCATCCGCCAATGCCAGAATCTTGCATTCATTATTTGATCCTTATACCAGGTGGAGGATGTGTTGGATCGCCCAGTTAAAGATAATTCCACTGAGAGGATATCCTTGCTTGACACCCCTCAGTATCGGAATGGGGTTTGTGAGTACTGATGCCGCCAAAATTGAGGTCGACGTGTTAGTGTAGAGCCCACGAACCATGGCGATGAAATAGCAATCCACATCCTTGGCCTTAAAGGCAGCGTAGAGAACATTGTGTGGTATGGAACCGAACGCGTTAGAGATATCTAGCCAGGTCACCAGTGACTCTCTCCATTCTCTCTTGTCAGCCTCCAGATGTTGCCCATTGAGAAAGTTGTGCTACAATACTCCATCATTCGGTGTTAAGCCTTTCTGCATTGGAGCGAAGAATTTGTTGACATCACATCAGCTAACGAGTCTCCTGACTAAACACTTTGTAAATAGCTTGAGTTGTGAAGTGTGTCCGAAAGTGCAATCGGTCTCCAGTTGGGAGCTCCGTTTTCTCACCCTTTTTGTAGATGAGGATGGTATTGGCAGTTTTCCGATTACTTGGAACATGCCTCATCTTCAAATAGATGTTGAAAATCAGGGTGAGACATCTACATCCTGGGTCAACTTCCTTCCAATGGGAGTAGGAAATCCTATCGGGTCCAGGTGTGGAGTTTTCTGCAGATTTCAAACCCTCACTAACGGGGTCAGGAGCAAGTTCTTCGCAGACACTCTGTAGAGACTCAGCTTGCAGCTGGTTGGGTTCTGGGAGGGTTCTATGTATTAGAAAAGAATGATTCCACAGAGACTTTGTCTACCTCACACCTGAACTCAACATCGCAGGCGAGCCGTCGAACACAGCGGCGTCGGTTCCACCCATATCTCTTTTGAATGATCTGAGCATCATTTTTATACTCATTGCTCTCGCTCAGTAAGAAACTTGAAGTGATTCTCGTGGCAGGTTGAGGTCCCTTGGACATCTTAAGGTTGAACTGATCCTGCACTGCTTGCTGAATATCAGGGCAGATATGATTAAATAGCTCATCCTGGTTGTCTAGGTCTTCGTGGAACAAAATTGTCCTCAGAGGCTCGACGAACGAAAGTAGTAGAGGTGGATATGGAATGTTCGCCAACTGAGGACATGTGCTACGCGTTTCTTCAGGAATCGAAACAATCTTATCCGCTTCGGCAATAGGTTGTACTAGAGGATGGTATCCGGGGGAACCTGCGGCCTTTCTAAGAACTTTCTGTTTAATTTTTTTTCTCTCAATCCGGGAAGACGTCGGAATTGAGAGGTAAGGAACCTGATCTCATCTGGTTTGCATAGTGTGTACGCGCTGGTGGTTCTGCAGGCCGTTCTTAGTCTGGAAGCCCATAGGTCGAGCAGTCCCAGCTTCCTCTATTCGAGGTTACAGAGTTTGGTGGGAGGGCACTCAGATAAACAAGGCTTGATCATTTCATTTTAATCTGGTGGTGGCAAATGTCCCATCAGTATTCCACAACATGAATAGGATTGTTGTGTAACTTGGCCAAGTACCTCTTGAGCGAATGGTTCGTGATGAACCAGTTCCGCTTCCTAAGCGTTGAGAAGCAGCGTTGCACTGGGCAGGCCATTTTCCGATCGATGGGGGAAATTAACCGCATCTTATTTCTTTGCAGAAAGGTAGAACGGGAAAATCCCGTCGTAACAACTCATGCAGTACCTTGCAACATACAGACCGACATGGAAACCGTCTTCTTAGGCAAATGGTTACCGGCCATAGTGGTTCCTTTCGTGGCCGACATGGGCTTTTTCAGAGGGACTTCTCAAATCCTTGGACGGGCAACGAAGTCCTACTGAGAAGTCCGGGGGCTCGAAGTGCAACCGGCAGATTTTCCTGGGCAGAAGAGGTAAAACGAACTGGAGATTACGTCAAAGGCAGAGCCATGATTTCGTCCGTACCGGCGTTCTCCTTTGGCTTCCGGGGAGCAGTGTGTATATAGAATAGGTGGCTTCTAAGACAGTTTCTCGAGTGTGTCGCATACTCACAAAGCGGGTATTTCCTTAATGGAGAGAGACAGGTTTATTTTCCTGGATGCCCCAACACCATGAACTGCGGCAATCATAGTCAACTTTTCATTGCGAGGAGGATCTTAGCTCACTGGGGACAGGACACGCAAGGGATTGTTCACGAAATTCACTCTGACCTCCTTTCCCTTAGTTGGAGGAGAGGGAGATACCTTCAAGTTTGACGAGATTGGCGAGGTCAATGATGCTTTAACTGTCTGGTAACTGAATCGCTGAATCAATGATAACTGGTTGCACTCAACATAGGGACTCTGCTTGGGATATATTTGAAATGTACCACAGCAGATTTTCAAAGCAAAGGGTTCACAGGATCAAATTTTGCAATGTAGAGTACCAGGCAGATCCGTATTCTACGCATCCGTAGTCTACCCGAGCTAGAATGACTGACTAATACACTCGGAGTAATCCGCTCCTCATGAGATGTTTGACAACACCTTCAAAATCTTCAAGTATTTCTCACACTTCTACCGCAGATAAAAGGTATGCGGAAGGAAAGTTGAGCTTGCGATCGAAAATAACTCCAAAGAAGAGGACGTTAGGGATAATGGGTATTAAAGTATCACGTTTGGAAAAATCGGGATAGAGAACCCGTTTCTGCAAAAATGCACTCAACAGCTATTACTTGGAAAGATACTATGATTACTAACGTCATACCATTCTACCAGTTTATTGGATGTGATTTGAAGTTGTCTTTCAATTAAATTTATGGTCGAACCATCGTAGGAAATTTGCGAATCGTCGACATATAGGGATCCGTAAACAGATGGTTGAAGTTGGAAGAGTATGAGTGATATATGACAGATGAATAAAGTTGGATTTTACTAATACTTCCCTGAGGAAATTAAAAATTTAATTGGACTTAAAATATTTCCCTCAAATTGAGTGAAAGAGCTGAATAATGCAGCTCCACCACGAACTTTAAATGATCTAAAAGAAAGGAAATTTTT
This sequence comes from Nephila pilipes, assembly GCA_019974015.1. Taxonomy (NCBI): domain Eukaryota; kingdom Metazoa; phylum Arthropoda; class Arachnida; order Araneae; family Nephilidae; genus Nephila; species Nephila pilipes. The sequence continues at coordinate 506,941 of BMAW01036676.1, forward strand.
AATGTAAATAGACAAATTGCCGCTAAAATCAAATTGAAACAGAATGCGAAGGGCTCCATAATACCATGTGTGATGAAATGCCTTTTCAATATCAAAGAAAATTGAAGCCAGATTATTCCTTCGGACAAACGTATTACGTATCTTATTTTCAAGCATTATGATGTCAAAAGTAAACTTTCCTTAACGGAAGTCATTCTGAACAGGAGGAATGCAACGATTCTTTTCTAATTCATACATGAGCCCGGCATTGACTATACGTTCAAGATAGCTCGATAGTGAAATTCGTCTAGAATTGAGAAGGTCGTTTGGAATTTTACCAGGCTTCAGAACAGGAATTACTAAGGCCTCCTGCCACCGACTAGGGAACAAATGCTCCTTCCATATTCTGTTGAACATGTAAAGGAGACTTACAAGTGAGTTCTCGTTCAAATGACGAAGCATGTCATACATAATTCCATCAGGACTTGGACTGGTATTATGTGTTAAAGATAAGGCTTTTCTCAATTTCTATATGTTAAAGTCACAGTTATAAGAAAGATTCTGCCAACAGCTGAAGTTTATATGTGTCTTCTCAAAATGATTCTCAGTAACTAGAAATGTAGTGCTATGTGAATCGAAGCTTGATACTTTAGCAAATGATTGACCGATATTGCCTACATCGACAGGAGAAGAATGTACTGCATTATTAGTTTCTAATATCGGGATTGAAAACTCCCGATCTAGGTTATTTGTAGCTTTCACTTTCCTCTATGCTTGTCTGGTGGTAGACGATGTGAGGAAAGATACATAGTTGACCCAAGATTATCACTGAATTTGCCTTCTTACACGAGCAAAAGCTTTTGCTCTTTTAAACGCTATGATGTTCTTATTTGTGGACTTATTGTATGATGTTCTTATATCGTCGGAGAGAACCCCACAATCTCTTTTGTTATTTGTTGGAAGTTTGACTTTCCTTATTCAACCATGATTTACTCATCTTCTGCCTTGTATTTGAACTTTTTAAAATTGCTGCATTTGCAGCGTCAATAATCAAGTTAGGGACATATAAGACAGCATCATGTATATCTCTGATCTGAACCATTGCGCCGGATATAAGTGCTAACCTTGTGAAAGAATCCTAATCTGCCCAAAGGAAATTATATGTGGGAGGACGTAAGCGTCTCCCATCAAAGTTCACTTGGAAGACTGGTAGAGGGAAACGATCACTATCGATCTCTAATTTCAACAGTGGTGGCAGAGTCGGTATGCAAATAGCTAGATAGAGAGAATAAAATGATCTAGTTGGTGCATAGAAATAAGTCTTTTCGTCAGTATTAAGCAGACAAAGACAGTGATAAGATATCAACTGTTCAATCTGCTGCCCGCGAGAGTTTGCCTCGTCGTGTTTCCACTGAGAACTGTGTCCATTAAAGTCGCCCAGAAAAAAAAAAGAACGAACATGGTAATTAATCGACTTATTTATTCAAGTTTATTGGTGACACAACATCTGTGAGTGACAGATAAATGCAGCAGACTGTGGTTAAAGAGTGGATGTGAATTCTTACAGCCACATCCTGAAGTAATGCGATCATCATTACGATATTACTAAGATAGTTCTGTGATGTGAACAAGCATACACCTCCAGTTGAAGATGAAGCGAGATCAATATCCCTTCGTACACAATTACATCCACGCATTTTAGTTGACATTGTATTCTTGAGAAAAATCTCTTGAAGAACAACACATGCAGGTGGATGCTTAGATTTTATGGATTTGAGATCTTCAAATCCAGGTCGTAAATCTCAGCAGCTCCAAGAAACAAAGGAAGTCCTTACTTCTTCGCACTTGAAGTTTAGAAGGTGTCATAGTCTTAAGTGAATGGGTAAAGATCCACCACATCACCCTCAGTAGAGTTGAAGACTGGATTTCTTGCGAAGAATGCTATTATTCTCAACAGCTTTTAGCTGCTAGGCCTTTGACTTGGTCGAAGACCTTGTTTTGGGCCTAGTTTGTTGAGCCCTTGGAAAGAGATTAAGTATGGTCGGGGTCTTTTTATGTTAATAGTATTATTAGTTGGTTTGGTGTTGGTTTTTCAGATTGGGTGAAAAGAAGGAGTTCAGGAAACTATGTAAATTTAGAAATTTTTGTGGTTGTTTTATGAGTCGTGAGAATGCAGGATTTAAAATGCAGATTAGGATTTTCACACACAGATTTCAGCTAAATAAGTTTCACTTCAACAACAGGAGAATTTAAATAAAAACTTTTGGTAAAAGGACATGTAAAGACTTAGAGGACAATATCTCCAATAGAACCACAAGAACATAAATTTGTATTTTTCATATTAAAACGACTTAAGTAACAAACGAAGGGACCATGACCAGTTAAGAAATGAGTAATAAAACCTAAATTTGAATAAAAATTCAAATTTGGTCTTGGGATATAGGACTGAACTCGAATACCGGTATTACAAGTTGACCCCCAGAACTCTCAGTCAGAAAGAAGCTTATTTTTTTAAAATCTTAACTATACGAGTCCGAGGGGAAGGTACATTCATTCCTACACCATCCATCTATCAGCTTCCATTCAAGGCATAAAGTTTTAGAATCCAAAATAAGCTTTTTGTTGTTCACTGCAGCGCATCTCCGCCCATCATGGAGTCCAAAATGGGGAGGCAGCCAGTATGTCATCTGACGATTGCAAGGCTCGGTACTTACCCCAAAGGTGGGACTGAAGTATAGTATTACAGCTTCGAGGTGAGGATCCACTGGTTCACCTGAGGCACCTCTAACAGCAGTACTAACCCTCTAGCAAAGTCAAGAAGAGCCCCTTTGAAGCAATTACCAGTTGATTGACAGGAACTGGCTCACTCCTGCCACCCTTCAGCGAAGCATGGGCCAAAAGAAACGCAAAAGGTATCCCCAGAGCACCACTTTTCTCCTTGCGGTACACAGCACATTGCAAACATGCGGGTTGATAAACCAACTGTCAGTTCAATGATTATATGTGGTCTAGATGAAGGAAGAGGGGGAAAGGAGGCAGGAGATAAGGAAGGAAAAAGATAATTGGGGTCCCCGTACTCATCTGAAGAAGAGGAGCCCTAGAGGGCTAGATTTGGGGGATTAGAAGCGCATGGGGCAGAGTTATTTTGTGCATCTGCATACGATATATCAACTGTAGATGTGCGTTCGTTAATTATTTTTCGTGCTTCAGGGGATGAGATATTCTGTTTTATTTTTATTGTCTTGATTTCCTTTCCCGGACAGATGAACCCCGAATTGCAGTCCTTGCTTCCGTGTCTAATAACAGAACACCGGGCACAGGTTTGTTGACCATAGCAACCTGGTATAGAATGCCCAAACTTTTGGTATTCAAAACAGTGCATAGGGTTGGGTATGTACAATCGGATGGGGAAGTTCAAGTATTTCATTTTGATAGATTTGTGTGTAAAGTTGAGCTATTGAATGTTAGTATTAAATGTTTTGTATTTGTTAGTTGATCGTCGTGATAGATTTTTGTTCGTCGTTTGACTCAAACATTTTGGTCTTTTAAAGATTCCGTTATATAATTTTCTGAATCATAAAGTAGTTCCAGTTCTGATACAACACCACGCGATGAATTTAAGGAGTAGTGAGAAGTAACTGTAATTATATCAGTGTTTATATTCTTAAAATTTAATATTAGATCAGCTTGTTTAGAATTTGTAACTTCTACTAAAATTTTGCGCCCACATTTTGTTTTTTACAGTGTTCACTTCTCCCGCCATTCCAAGTAAAATCTTATGTATGAGGATTACCGATACATTTTTAAGGGATCCGTCAGGTTTCTTTATCCCGAAAAATCTACAGTTATTTTTATTAGACTATTCAAAAGAATGTAACTTGGTTGATATATTTGTATTTGTTTTATTTGGAATTTGTGTTGCCCCATTTCCATAGATGGAGAGGAGGTTGATGAATTTAGGCCTCCATCAGGACATGAAGAAGTTTTGGGATCAATGGGAGAGGAAGAAAAAATTCCTTTCAGTTGGATTCCACCCACCTAGAAGTTCAACAAGGGGAGGCAACCCATCTGTAATTTGGCATTTGACAAGCATGGTATTTACCCCAGAGGTGGCTCTGAAACATAGTTTTACAGCTTCGAGCTGAAGATCCGTCGGTTCACCTAACTGTGATATTATCCCTTCTAGGGTTCAAGAAGAGCTCTGCAGAATCTATAACGAGCCGACTGACAAGAATGGGGTCGCTCCTGTCAACCCTCTATGGAGAAGCATGGGCCAAAGGGAACGCAACAGGATTCACAGACTCCAATTACATCCATCACGGGTCGTTTCACACGGCAAACATGTGGGTCAGGTAAAAAAAAGAGCTTGAAATGACGTTAATGTAACTGAATTATAATTTTATTTTTGAAATCCCCAAAGAAAGAAATCCAAAAAGTAAATAACAAAAGGTAACCGAACTGAAAAGACCCATGAAATCAACCCGAAACAAAACTGAAAAAACTGTAGTGAGAACTTGCAACTTAAATATGATATAAGCATATTTTTATTGATTTTCTTTCTTTTATAGTTTTTTTCAGTCGTGAATACCGGGGGCGTGTCCCCCCTGCTCACCCGAAGATGAACCTTAGAGGGGAAAAAGAAGCTAATCATGACAAGAAGAAGGGTCAAAAAGATAAAAATTGCCAAGTTATCCCGGGGATACATCCGTGTTTACCAAAAGCATGAAACCCCACGGGAGAGAAAAAAATCACTAATGTCCCTCGGGTTCGCGAAGCTTGTACCTACCTAAAGAAGACAAGCCCCTAAGAGCATCTAATATACATGTTAAAAGATGCTTACAGCTATTGTTACAAAGTATTGGATCTGCTTGAAACTTCTCATCTGTTCCTTCTCTATCACCCTATTCCGATTAAACCTTCGTCTTATGGTTTCACACAGAGTGTAAGGATCTTTTGTTACTAAGCATTGCTTTATATTTTTATTATTATATCACTATTTCCCCAAACTCTCTACACAATGCATTTATACCTCCGAAACTTACTAATTGTTGGGGATAAGTATACATATGCTGAAAAGATTTGAATGCATTTGCTTCACTTTTCAAGAAATGAAATAAAAATGAGTATTCCTGTTTTTATATACTCGCAAAATAATAATAATGATTAAAATCAGACAAATACAAAAACAAACAAATAAAAATTACTTTTATTGAACATTATAAAGCATTTTTACAATTCAAAAGATAAGAAATCCAGTGTATAATAATTTACATACGTCTTCTGCCTGCTTCTTTGCAGACTTTTTCAACTTCCAGGAAATCAAATATTTCATCACTAAACTGCTTTTATATGGGAGTTATTTTTACTCAAGTTAACAAACTTGGCAACAAAAGCATTATCGACATTATGTAATGCTCTTTCAAAATAAAAATAGACCTCAAAACTATTTTTTTTTTCATACTCTCGTGTACTTTTGGTATACAGTAATCATTTTCACATACATCACAATCCAATTTCATATATAATGAAATATTCTTAGAAATACATTTCATTATACAACTGTATAACAATTCAGAGAATTTGTTAAGTCCTTATGGTCGTAAATTTAAGAAAAAACACGTTCATTTTCAGGAAGACGATCTACTTCGGGGAAATCATATTCACAAAGAGTGTAGGTTAACAGTTTTTTTTTTAACAGAATCAAACACTAGTTCGTTTGAATCGCATAACTAGTTTGCCTAAATTCTTGCCATTGAGCAGGACTCTTTCTGGAACGATTAGGAAAAACGAATCTTTCCTATGAAACAGTATTTGGATACTCACGCATTCATTATCTTTATCGAAATGGTTAAAAAGACAAATGTCCTTTTCAAATATGATTGTCCTCTCAAAGTTTTCTGAAATTGCAAAGCAAATCATGAAAGGCACTCAACACCTCAGGTTTCAGATATATTCTCTTTCGATGGATGTAAAACACCTTTATCGTATTTTACATAAAATCGAATATGCATGCATATTTTTTTCTGAAAGGTATTTACCGAAATAAATATATCATCTTAGATGAATCATATGTTTCGGAAGTTTATCTATTGTAAGCTCGTTTATATTATTGGGTATCATACAAGTATCCAGTTTTTCATTAAAACACACTTTCTTGACAGTAACAAACACTAGTTCAAAGTCCAACACTAGTTCACTGTTATTATTCAAAGTCCCACATTTTCACTTCTTATTGGATTCAGAAAAACAAGAAGACATATTCAACAGTCACAAATATTCCACAAGAACAGGTCATTACATCAAAGAAAATTAGAGTAGAAAATTAAAATTTTACAATGTGCTGATTTATATCTTCGTCATACGAGGTGCAGCTATTAAATAACGAGACTGGCATTGCTACAGAAGAAGTACGCATGCTCCAAATGTCAGCGACCGACAACTGTTTAGCGTGAAGCATTCTCTTTTGAATGCAGTGCTTCTCACTTCTGTTAGTAAATTCGCAAAGCCATAGCCTTCGTTCAAATGAGTTTTTTTTTTTTAATTTATTTATTTTGTTTCGTGAGAAAAATGACAAGTGAGCAAAAATTGTTGTGAAGTTTCACATAAAACTTTGAAAAACAGCTACTGAAAGTTATAATTTATTGAAAAAAGTGTATGGCAATGAATGTTTTTCGCACGTATTTTTGAATGGTTTAAGCGTTTTCAAGATGACCGAGAAGACGTTGAAATTTATTTCAGCACGGGTCGCCTTTCCCCGTCCTAAAAAGAGGACAATATCGAAAAAAATTGGTTAACTGATTTGATCTGACCGTCGGTTAAGAATTCATGCGATTGCTGAGACTGTAGGAATAGACAAAGAATCTTCACTGCAAATTTTTCCACCAAGACAAAGCGCCGGTTCATTTCACATTGTCTGTCAAGAGGTTTCTGGTCAAGTACAGCCTTCCAGTATTAGACCATTTGCCTTATTCACCGGATTTTGAGTCATGCAACTTCTATCTGTTTCCTAAGGTGAAATATGTATTAAAAGGAACAAAATTTGAATCCATTGAAGCCGTGAAAGAAAAACGACGCGTGTCCTGAAGGAGCTGACAGGACTTCCAGCACAGTTTTGAATAATGGAAGATTCTCATGGAAGGTGGTAGGGATAGTAAAGGGCTGTATATTGAAAGTGCTAATGAATAAATATGTATAGGACATCAAAATAAAATGGTTTATAGTGTTAGTCTCGTTATTTAATAGCCAAACCTTGTAATTTGTCCATCGAATTAGAGCTCTCGCACAGGATACTTCGTCATATTTTTAACCAAAGTATTTCAAATAGCTGCGTACAACTCCTCTCTACACTGACGTTATATTCCGTGTTCCTAGGAGTAAGGGAGTGTGGTTCTCAACCCTCGACTAACAGGTTGAGGAAAAAAAGTGGTGAGTGACCCTCAATCCTCGTCTAAGAAAATGGGAGCTAGGGAGGAACCCCCTGTAAGAAGACTGTGAGTGGAGGGGGGGGACTTTGATTGACGTGAGCCAGATCCCTTTTTTATTGCACTCGCTGGGAACATACTATTCAGATAATACCATACTATTCAGATAATAAACACGGCTGTGTACACCTTCAACTGGACAGAACTCTGTAAAACGGAGTTAAGAAACAGAGGTTAAGAAAAAGTACACCGTTTGGCTTAAACTTATAATTGTACCCTTTTCTAGTTACTTAACTTCGAATTTCCTAACTTGTGGGTTACTAATTGAATATCATTGGTCAAAATTGACCCCGCGACCTCTGCTAATTTATTTACCATTTCAAATCAGTACTTTCATCAGAGTGTGTTGCACTTATCACTCTTTCAACTTTTTTTGCGAAATGGCTGCGAGTAAAGTTTATTTTATGCAGTTCAAAAATGAACTAGTGCTGACTTTAACACAGCAGCACCTGCATGTAATTAAAAATAAAGAAACTAATGCGGTGAGTTATTTGAAAAAGAATAAAATGTTTTTAGAAAGATCGCGTTAGTTTCATTCAATAAATCCTCTTTTATCTTAATATGGTTAAAATCGGTATATTGATCTGCAAAAGCATTAAAAATTTGAATAAAAGTTTTTTGTATAGTCTCTGACTTTTTAAATTTTTTTGGATAAGTTTTCATTATAAAAATTATTTTCTTGCAAAGGGGGTAACTTCTCGTTAGCTTTCATTACTGAAGTGTTAGGAATCTCATAGTTCTCTATTGAAATATGTACTCTTCTATAAGAAAAAAAAAGGCATAGATAGTTTCTGGTGCGATAAATCCTATCTTGAAATAAACTTTGGTTTGGAAAGGATAAAAATTTTGATGAGAGAGAGAGAGGTGATATGGTTCGAAAATGTAATTGAAGGGACAGAAGATGTCACCTCAGGTCTAATGATACGACATTTTGCATATGTTTAATAATATGCAAAATGCATATGTTTAATAATATAATTAAATAATTTTTGTAGATGGTAAGTTTTTGACAACTTACAAAGACTATACACCTAAAAGCATTTCAGTTTCTTCTTACCGACAATTTTCAGATTTCATATAACACCATGTGTAATTATTTCGGAAAAATTCATGTTATGAGTATACATATATTTTTCTTATATATTTTATAAAAAAATACCTCGTCGGGGACATGAGATTCATCTACAATTTGCTTGGAAGAGCTTTCTTCTGATGGATCTGAGCTATCTTGAGAAAAAAACTGATGAAGATATCACTATAATCTTAAAAGAGGATTTTTATTTAATAAAAACTCAAAGAAATTACAAATGCAGAAGCAGATAACCTTAAAATTTGCATAGATGCAATTCAAACTAAATTTGAAACCAGATTTCAGAACTTTAAAGCCCATGGTCCTATGTTTAGTTTTACAATAAAGAACGATGAAATGAAGAACAATGTGTTGGACCTGCCATATTTTAATTTCTTTGAAATTGAAAATCTGGATGTGGTGTTAATTGACTTTAAAAAACTGAGTAACACTGACAGTCAAATTCAAGGCTTTAGTGAGTGAGTGATGGTTGAGTTTAATGGTGCAAGAGCCAGATGGGGCCATGATGTACTAAACAAAGTGTAATTGTGACCTAGATGTTTGAATAAGTGAGTGATAGCATTTTTAATGGAGAAAAAGCCAGATGTACCAAATAAGGCATGTAAGAGTGAAGCTAGTAAATAGTAAAGATCTAGATGTGAAAAACCGAAAAAAGAAAAGTAGGCTGACAAGGAGCGTCGGAAATAGAGAAGGATCGCTACGGTATCTCGGAGCCGCCTCAACCGTGGTTACCAAAGATAGTAAACCCCATGGGAAAGAAAAACTCATTAGGTTGCATTGAGTGAGTGATGCTTGTACTTACCTAAAGACGGCAGGCTCCTAAATACCCGGATAAAATCCCTAGATGCAGGGTGCCCATTTATACTCCTCGACACTGGGTATCAATTTTAGTTAACTCTTACAACATTCATGAGCTACAGTAGGTCTATTCTTTCACATCCCGTCACCACAAGGGTGAATTCAAGGCTTTAAGAAGCCAACTTGATGTCACTAATGAATATCTCTTAAACATGATAGCTACACACATATTAGACATCACTTCCTTCTAAATTTTCATTGATAAAGAATTTAGTTTCGCTTTAGTATCAGTTTTGGAGTTCAATTACTCATGTGAACAGGTATTTTCCTAAATGAAATTCATTCTCAATTCATCGTGAAACAAGTTAACAACCGAAAATTCATAAACACGTGTTCTTTTAAAAACAACGATTCATCACCCAAATAACATACCTCAAATCTTATAGGAATAATGAAACAGTATCAAGGAAAACATTAAAATGATTAAATGCTCTGATTTAAACAGGGGTTCATTTAATTTACACGATGTTTACTTTTCTGCTTATATTTTACGATTTCTTTCAAGTTGTAAATATAGATTTAATGTAAAGATAAATTTGTAATTCTATATTTAAGGTATATTGGATTATCCCATCTGTATGTATTAATTTTCTGTATTCTAAGATAATTCGTTATCTAAACTAGAAGTGATGTGATCCACCAGCAAAAATTTTTGAGAAAAATGACCTACTTGAACTATTAAACGTTGCCGACCACTGATCTAGAGTTAGTTCCATCCCTTCTAATAAGGCATTTATGCGATTATTACAAAGATTTTGGGCAAAAGGACGATGTTTTACTCTTTATATGGTCAATGCTTTGAAATTTCTAGACTGGGATCTCATTCAACAGGAATGTGCTTTAATGAAAATCAAGTGAATATTCAGGAAAGAATAGTTCGTTGTATGAAGGAACTTTTTCGAAAGTGTTTGGACAAATTCTGTGTCACTTGAATGCTCCCCGATTGTCAGGCCGTTAAAAATGGATCAACATAGACATATTTGTCACACAACCCTAATAAATTGAGACCTATTATGCCTGCTCACTTCATTCATAATTTAGGAGAGCAAAGAAACATTTATTTGAATTTCACTCTCAGCATTTATGGAAAGGAGTGTTTTACCTTCATACCTTACAGCTAAGTCTACAAAAAAAAAAAAAAAAAAAAACCTTCAATGAATATCTTGGAGAATTGGTAAGTAATCCCAAGTCATCTTCATGGAGAAAAATAATTTCTCTTGGATAAATCGTACTAGTTGAGTCAAAGAATCAAAACAGGATAAATTAACCTTTAGCTCAGGTAACTGAACTGTTTCCGGACAAAGACAATATAGAACATGTCACCTAATTACAAGTAGCCAATAGTAAAATCATAAATCTTCAGCACATTTGTCCTTTGGAGAACAATACTTCCGACAATTTTATTGAGGTGCATTAGAAATCAAGACCACTGTAGAAAATGAATTTAATAATAACAAGGTTCAAGAAGATGCAAAAGTAACTTTATGGGATTGCTGAGAAGTGCTTGTAAAAAGCATGGACTTGTAAACAGCTGTTGACTGTTATTCCTGTTATTTGATAAATGCAATGTCATTTTGTGTGTTTATAGTTAATTAATATTAAATTAATTTTCATAATTTTAAAGCTTTTTTTATTATGAAGGCTAGGAGATTAAAAAAATAGGAAAGGAAGGGGAAAGATGGATAGCAACGTTTTTATATAGACTATTTAATTACATACGCTTTAACATAAACTCAGCTTGATATATGGGAGGAGGAATTGCTCAAGAGAATAAAGTGGTTGAGCAGGTTGGGGAGGGAGGGGTAGCAGTGAGGGATGGGGGTTTGATTACAGATCGGTTAGGATAAATCGAAAGTGTTTCATTTGGAATTTCTGCCATAAAAATCAAGGAACTTACAAGAAATAGGAACAGATTAAGAAGTATAATACTCTAATTTTAAGTGGCAACGATTAAATACTTAGTTCTATATTCAATAAAATTAAACAATCAATCATTCAGGGTAGTAAATAATCGTATGATGTGCGATGCTTTAAAAAGAACAATTTGCTACTGTAGAAATTTGCCATGCCTTCTCATTTGAATCCAGTTTATACGAATGAAGATGAATTTTCTTTTGGCGACAGAGCAATTAAAAACGATCCTTTTAACAATATGATGTACCAAAAGGAAAATTTGACTGTCGGATCACTTAATGGGCCCAAAACGTACCGTTCAAGACAAAAATATATTACTGTTGCAATTTTATGTTTTATAAACTTGATCAATTATATTGACAGATTTACTATTGCAGGTACATATTTGATTAACTAAAATGTGAATATATATATTAAATTTAAAAGTCGGCGGACGAACTGACATTCACCTTTCACATCTTGCAATTTTTTTAAAAATATTTTCTTTATGACAAATATATTTTCCATATTTTGAACTTTGTTGCACATAGTTAAAAATATTTGACATTTTGTAAACACATAATGTTTTGCTTGATCGAATCATTTTGGTGTACTGATTTATATTATTAGTGCATGAGTAATGCTAATATGTATACAGTTAAAATAAAATAGTGGAACAGATATGATCTCGCCTCCCTTTAGGAGCCAAAACTGGTAGAATAAAATGGGTAGTTTTTTGATAATTACGAGATCCATTGAAAGTATGATGTTTGGCTTACAGGAAAAAAATAATGAATAAAAACAATTATAATTACTTATTACAGTGTCTGGTTTGAAAACATAACGCTTGAGTAATGATACCAGGTTGCAAAGAGCTGCAAAAAATCGTAAAATTCACTAGAATATTCATTAAACATCCTTATTTCAAAACATTTATTGAAACATAAACATGATTCCATGCATGAAATTTTTTTTTATCCATAAACACTTTTGTACTTTATCGCTAGAAAACTCAAAACCTTTAATTATCAGAATTTTTTAATTATTTTTAAATTGCACTAAATACACATGACATTCTCGAAAACTAAAAGTTAAATCTAGGAAGAAACTATGAGAAAATCACAACTTTTTCAACAAACTGTTCAAAATTAGAAAACATCAAAACCATTTTGTTATTTTTCTGTTGAAATACCTTAAAAAAAAAATACCTACAACATTGAAATAATCATTTTAGAATCGAAGGTAAAACTTTAGAAGAAATATTCTGCAATACTCCTTTTAGTGATTTTCATATCTTAAGATGTAGAGACAGAAAAACATTCAAAAAAAAATCAAGATTTATAATAGTTTTTTTTTTTTTTTTTTTTTTGTATAAATATTGATATGTTTCTCAGGTCCTAGCAAAGGTTGTCTTAAATATTCCAATCAAAATGTTAAAGGCTGTACATACCATTTAAAGTTGCTAAACCAGATAAGATTGATAGTGGAGAATAATATATGTTTGTTAAAGTATTTGTTTTCCTCAAGTTATAACTTGTGAAGTTTTATGTCTCTTTAATCCAGATGTATCCATATGGCTGTAGTGTATGCGTATTTTTTTAAAAAAGGGTCCTTTATTTTTGTATCATAAATATTCAAATTTTAAACAGTGCTTTAAATACAATGCAGAACAATTTAATGATTGTAAGGGAGGTATTTCCCTCTGCATGTGTCTCTGCCATGTGGGTACATTGATAATATGTATATATGTATTACAACTGTTAGCTTAAGCCGTCAAATGTAACAAAGGTATTGTTTTTTAGAATAATGCAAACTATAGAAATCAGATGTCAAATAATAGCATTTTTTTTTTCAATAAAAAAGAAATTTCCACTGTATTTTTTTAGTAGGAATTCTTAAATTAAAATGTGTAAAATAATGAACAACACTACAAGTTTTAATTTAATTGGAAAAAAAAATGTATTCTTTTTCATGTTTATTTTGAACCAAAAATTGATGTGCATGCTTTTAGATGCATTAATATCAAGTGTTTTTTTTTTTTTTTGACTGGCCAGTGAGAATAATATTATTAAAGATATTTTTTTATATCTAGAATGGAAATGTATAACTTTTTTTTAAAATGAATAATGTATTGAAATGCATGTAGAATATTTCTGTTTAAAAATTTATTGAAAAACAAAAACTTTTTCTAATTAATTTTATCATAATTTTTTTGCATATACTTTGAATTCTGTTAAACTTTGTCAAAAACTTTTTGTACAGAGCATCATTTATAAATAACTTAAATTATTAAGAGAAATTGAAAAATCATTACCTAGTTACCATGTACATACACACATCTATACCTATGATGAAAACATGCAAAGGGTGTTCAAATGAAAAGGTATGAAGTGTCGTAACAACTTAACCATTAACATATTGCTCAGGTGCCCGCATGCGCTGGAGAGAGCAGAGGCTTTTATAAAGAGTGCTGTCTAATTGACTCGGCATTGCATGTAAGGACATGATAATGTTCACATTTCAAAATTCAATGATTGAGGATCAGTTTGGTGTTATCCAATTTCTGGCAGCAAAAAGTGTTAAACTGGCAGCTATTGATTGTCAGAAGGTGACTGTATATGTGGAAGACTGTGTGTCATCTGGTTCACACACGTAGAATTGGCCAAATTCAAGTTTGAGCTGCTTTACCATTCACCCTTCAGCCTAGACATGTTTCCCTACAATTTCCATGTGTTTGGTATCTTGAAAAAACACTTAAAAGGGAAGCACCTCGACTCGGATAACAAACTCAAGGACACCATGAAGGACTACGTCTAGTCACGGCCACAGGTTTCTGCGAGCAAAGAATCCTTCAGCTCATTAATCAATGGGTTCGTTGTGCTCCGAGTATACTTTGAATAAAGTCTTCATTTATACCCATAGTGTCATTTTGTACCTTTTCATTTGAACACCCCTGGGATATATATACATAAATACACACACACTCATATATATATAAACTTTTTTATTGGATTCATGGTTTTGATAAATTGTGGTTTTTGGGTTGAAATGTGGAGCCAGTTCCAATATCATCCTTGTCAATTGATTCTGTTTAAAAAATTATTAGCTCCATGACCAGCTGCTTTCATGTTGCTTTTAGTGTGACATAAATAAACAATCTGAATTATAACAATCAATAAATAATGAATAGTATAGGTTTTTAATCATCTAATGCATTTGTTTTATAACCTGATTAAGTTGCAAGAAATTTTGGATTGTATATATTGTATGATTTTTAAAAAAATACATTTTTAAGAATACTTTATAGCTTTTAATGCACTTCTAAATAAATTTGTGAAGTCTTATTAGATTTTTGATTAACAGAACCTTTGAGCTTATGAAAAGGGTAATCTTGACACCAAATGGAAGATTATTTTAATAAATATGTATCAAGTATGATGTTTATTTCAGTATAAAGAAAACTAAATTTAATATAAATATTTAATTTTAGTAATATTTTTTTTAAAATTACCTTATAAATTTTCTCATATTTGTCAAAAGTTTAAAATATCAAAAAAATGAATTTAAATTTTAAAATTTTTTAAAAATAAAATTGTAACAAATATTCAATGTAGTATTTCATGTTTCTCGTTATCATGTTAATAATTATCACAACAAAAATTCTGTCATAAAGTTTTAAATATTAACATTTTCTAAAAAGTTATAATTTTTAATATGTTAGAACTTAGCAAACAATGATTATTGCTCTGTTTTCATTTACCATTTTCAAATATACATTAAAAAATTATGATTGTAAAAAATAGTTAAAGATAAATCAGTACTCAGATTTTGATTTGCTTTAGACAAATTTTAATACTGTGAGTGTGAATTTCTGTGAAAGTAGAATCTTGAGTTGTCATGTAAGATTTTAATAAAATTTAAACTTGTTTGTGATATGGCTGGTGTAGTCAAAGCTAAATCGAGAGAAAATGAAGCCCGTTTAAAATTTGTAATGTGAAGCATTTTGCTAACAATCATAGCAATTTCAGGTGATAAAAATAATTTTGATGATACATAATTTATTATTTTATTAAATTGAACAAAGTGGTCATATTTTTTCAAATTATAAGTGATTCTTATTTACATTTTAGAGAAATCCTTCAAATTCAGTTCATAAAAAATATACATTCAAATTTATCAAGAATTGGGATGTAATAATTGTAAAATCAAGGGGAAAACTATACCAGAAATAGAAACTATAGTAAAATTAATGAATGATGAAACAATCAATTTTTATATATTGCAAGACTTAGTGTGATCACACTATCCTGTAGGCAGCCTTGCAATTACCTGTAAAAAATTGAATCTGATGATTTTATGAGAAGTCAATTGAAATGTATTTTAAAAAACAATTGTAATAATATTAAATTATATAAACATGAAAAATTTCTAAGATCGATTATAAAAAATAAGTAAACCAATATAAATTTTATTAAATCATTTAAATCAAACTTACAACTTTCTAAAGTTGAAAAACTTTTTAAATTTAGAATTCTCAAGATTATAAGTAAATTTATTTTTGGAAACTATTAACCTATTCTCCCTATTTAAAATTAAAAAGAATACTAAATTTAAATGGTTTTTATAATCTATTTTAAAATTCATGCACCAAGAATACATGTAATTTGCGAAATAAGTATCCATGCATAAAATGAATGTACAAAAATTTTTGGATAAGTAAATCATGAACAAGAAAGGGAAATTGTTATAAATTAGGAAGAGATTTATTATTGGAATTGTGCATAACATTATATATGATTTTTTTCTTCTTTGCTGCAATGGTTTTTTTTTTTTTTTTTTTCAGAAGTTAATGTATTGATCTAGATGTAATATAAATAAAAGTTTTTTAGCATATTATTTAAAGTACATTTTGTTTTTTTTTTACATAAAGAAATGAAATATATGTAAGGTTTAGTTTAAATCATTATATATTATGAACTGTATGGGCTTATGGTAGTGGATTTTTAGTTTTGAAGTGCAACCAAATGATGAGGAGGGTACCTGAGCATTCTCCTAACCTTCACACTAAGCAGCATGAGGACTTTAATGTTCATTTCCATGTAGTAAATACACATAAGTCTGTATTATCTTGCATTATGATTCTTTAATGGAACCAGGATTACAACTCATGATGTGGATTAAACTGTGAATATCCCCTGTCACAAAATTTGTGGCTATGATCACTGGGCTACCATGTCTTTGAATATGAAAATTATTTTATTTTATTTTTATGTAATTATGCATTATAACAGAAAATAGATATGTTTGTTTAATCTTTCAGGTATATTAAAAAATGTTCAAGCTTATTATTCATTGCAAAATGCAACTGGTGGCTTGCTCCAAACTTCCTTTATTTGTAGTTATATGATTATGGCTCCTGTGTTTGGGTATTTGGGAGATCGATTCAGCAGAAAAATTATTATTGCTTGTGGTGTAGCATTCTGGAGTATGACAACACTTCTTGGCTCTTTCGTACCTTCTCATGTAAGTTTTCAATTAATTTTGCAATTCTTAATGTAATGAAAATCGTGAAAAAAAAGTATCTTTAATAAAAGGTAAGATATGAAATTTAAATACAGGGACATATATTATTCAAAATTATCGTTATTTTCTTTATAGCTTGATGTATGATGCAAAGAGTTTTTCATTTTATGGCCAATAAAAGTTATTTTAATTTGTTATGCATAACTTAAAAGGAAGTGGTTTATGAGATTCTTTTATCCGTTTATATTGGTTTTTTATTTATTTATTTTTCATTGTTTTTGTGAACCTTAATTCCTTGAATAATTTTTCAACTTTCTGATACATTCTGTGATATTTTCTGATTAATTTTTATTAATTCTCTAGCTCTTTGGAATTTTCATCTTTCTTCGAGCACTTGTTGGAACTGGAGAAGCTAGTTATTCAACTATAGCCCCTACTATAATTGGTGATTTGTTTTCTAAAGACCAGCGATCAAAAATGCTTGCAATCTTTTATTTTGCTATTCCAGTTGGCAGGTAAATAATAATTTGGAATCTGAAAATTATTAAAAGAAAAATTCAATTATAACTTCTAGATTATATATCGAAACTATTATTAATTTATTATCAAATTTGAAAAATATCTTTTGACTAAAGAAGTAAAATTGTTGTTAAATTTATTCAAAAATAATTTGGCTTAAAAATGTCTCTGAATCTGTGTGCAGCTAGAACTAATCCATAATCAAGGTATTAATAACCTTAATTAACCGTTAATTAAATTTAATAGAATCAATTAATTAAAGTACTATTTTTGTTTTGAAAAAAGAAATTCTAAATCGGTATCATATAAAGCATGAGAGAATGCATTTAACTCTTTTATTTATATCTTTTTCATATAATTGCTTTCATTTGTTAATGTTGAAAAAGTGATATATAAGAATCTGATTAGTAAAATGATTTTATGCTTAGCTTTTACTAAAATCGAACCAACATCTGAAAATATATGATTATCATTAAAAAAAATAATTTTGTATGTGGTTTCTATTATCTTTCTTTTTTAACTGCACGTAATGAAATATAAATGGGTGACTTAATTTTTTTTGGTGACTCTTAATCATCATGTTATCAAGTCTTATCAAGATACATCTTATTTTAAATTAGTTAATTTATTTTTCACAAGATTAAGGTTATTAACATAAAATTTCTAGACTCTGGACATTGATTTGAAAACACTTGCATATCTATTTTTTAAAGGAAGAAAGCTCATCAAATTACATTTATTGCTGAAACATGTTTCTTTTTAAAATTGTTACATTATAACATTAATATATTGTATAAGTTTTTGTGTATCAGATTTACCTATGACTTTCGAAAATTTAGAAGGTGTAATAGAAGAGACTGGGGAATATTAGAATGTATGTCTAATAAATGCATATTATGAAGTAAAGCTAACCTTTTTTTTTTTTGTAAATGTTAAGTGATTTATGTGTTTATCTATAAAAAATATATATATTTAAAAAAAATAATTTTTTAAATACAGGAATTAAATCATCAAAGTTGTATTGTAGGATAATTATCATGAAACATAATTCATACAAATAAAAAAAAAAATTGTATTTTGTAGAAATAAAAGAATTAATAAAGCTGTAATACATACTAATGAATAAAGTCTGGTCATTAGATTTAGAAATAACTCAGAAAATATGTTACATTTTTTATCTATATAAAGTCAAGTTGTTCAATGTAATTGATTTAGAATCATTTCACTCAGTCTGCATTAATTATCTGAAACTGCTCATGAATTTTTTTTTTCTTATGCATTATATGTATATTTTCTTCTTTAGGGAGATTAGCGAAATGGTATATTTTGATTAAAAAAAATTGGGTGACATATACTGGAAATATTCAGGTAATTTATTGCTAATAGGTTAGGAGTCAAAATTGGGCTAACTTGACAAATATTGTTATTCATTTAGAAATTTGTGTTATTCATTGGGGTTAATTCAAAAACATTATTTAGATAACATTCTGAGCCAACATCTATGCTTTAGGCAATTGTTGACCTGATAATAGAAAAGTATCAACAAATCTTGTTTTAATCATTATTTTAATGTATATATATCTTTCAGTGGGCTTGGCTATATTGTTGGGGATCAAATTGTAAATCACACAGGTGAATGGCAGTGGGCATTACGTGTAAGTTCCCTCCTGATTTTCTATAATTCCTATTGCTTTCAGTAACTCATTCTTGAAAAAAATTCAGCATGTAAGATTTTTATACGTGAACATTACTAAGTAAATTCAAATTCTTAAATGATAAAATTTTACTTACTAGTAACATGATATATTTTAAATTTCTAGGTCACACCAGTGCTTGGTTTTATATCAGTACTTATTACATTTATTTATGTGAAAGATCCACCTAGAGGAGAAGCCGATGGAGGAACCACTTTTGAACATTCAACACTTACTGCTGATTTGTTAGATTTATTTAAAACGTAAGTAAATTATATATTGAATCAATTAGTTTGTAAAAATAAAATTACAATTTTATTAAATTTGTATGAAATTTACATGTACACCTTCGTTTTTTTTTTTTCCTGTGGCATTTTCTTTTTGAGTTTCAAAGGAATTCTAATCAAAGCACAAAAAACTTCATCATTATTAAATAACTCAATTTTAATGTTTCCAAGTATAATTTTTAGAAGTATTTAATGAAAAGAAAGATGATCACGCATAACTTTCTGTAATCTTCAAAAATAGAAATATTCTTCAAAGTAAATAGACTATAATCATAAAAAGACTTTAGTAACATCTGTGCATATTCCAATAAAAGTGTTTTCAATACATTTTACAGTTTTTAATTTCTCATAGGCCATGTATGATTGATCAGAGATGTTTGTGAATAGAAAGGATCTATTAATTTCAATGATTGAGTTTTTTCTTTGTGCTATTTTTACCTTCTATGTCTGTTTAAAAAAGAAAGGACTCAAAAGTTTAAGTAAGATAAAATTTACTATGTAATGTGCTGCGAAAATAATCCAAAATGTTGGGATTCAAATAATATGTATATGTCTCAAACTTAAGAAAAGAAAATACATGCTATTTTATTTTTTGTTTTTGAATGTGATTAGTTAAAAAGAGATCTATATTTACAATTGCAGTTTTAGCAATGAATTTGTAAGATATTTACTGTTCAAAATATGGATATGTTTCTCATGAATACTATTTGATAACAAATATCTGGTGAGGAAAATATATTGACATTTAATATTATGTTTAAATGATCTTATCTCTCTCTATATGAGAAGTAATTGTAATTTATTTTAATAAAAATCTGGCAAAATATGTGACTGAAAAATCTCCTTATAAATTGAAAACACTCAAATTATCCATTTACTATTTGGTTTTCTTTCCTTTTTCGTCTTTTGATTTAAGCTGTATTTAATAATCTTTAACTAGCTGTCATTGACTGATATTGCCTGGTGTTTAGTAAAGATTATCCAATTTTTCTATTCATATGTAATATACCCAGCTTAATTAGCATTCTGTTACTGTGTTATGGCATTAGCATTCTGTTACTGTGTTATGATATGGCAGAGCTAAACTTAAATGCATGAGATTATACACTTGAAGAAAATTGAAAACATTAATGAATTAGAGAGATCCTGTTTGGAAAGCCCCAATCAATCAAGGATATGGTTCAGGAGAAGCTGATTAATGCAATACTTTAATGCCAGATTGGAAAGAATTTAGTTTCCGTGGGAATAAAAAAGAGTATTCTTTAAATAGGCATTCATAAAAGAGAAGTAAAATATTTTTTCATGGTTGTGTATAAATTCCAAATTTATATACATGTTATGAAATGTGTGAAAATTTGTCCTATAGCTGCAATCAAAAAATAATTTAATGAATAAATTATGCTCTTGTTGTTTCTAAAACTTAGTAGCTGAAAGACGTTTTTATGTAAGGAAAGCAAATGTATAACATATGCATACTATGCATAATGTATTAGTTAATTTTCTCCATTCAATAAAGCACAAATGTAAATAAAATAGGTGTATTCAATTCATAACAGTAAAATATTTTCATGTATATTTCATATTTATGTGAGTATATAAATTTTTATAAAGCAAAACCCATGTATATTTCATATTTATGTGAGTATATAAATTTTTATAAAGCAAAACCAAGTTTTTCATATTGGCTAAACAGTTTCCTATAAGAAAAAAATAAAATATCTTAGAATTAAGTTGCAAAAAAATTACTAAGTATATTTACAAAAGATAACTGTGGAGAAAAATTAAACTATTTCAAATGCATTTATTGAATGGGAAAACTAATCTTCAAAGATATATGTCTTAATTACCTGTAAATTAATCTTCAATTAAAAATTTCATATTTCATAGTATAATTTTTCCAATATAAATAGATGTAACAGATCAATTGAAAAGTCCCCAGCCTGACGCATAGATGGCACTACTAGAATTAAATCCATATGTTTTTTAGTTAGCTCTAACTCTCAAAAGATGCATGTATAAATTTGACAGCTGTCGGATCATTAGTTTGTGAATTATAGCATTTTGAGTGAAGCAACTTTTGTTATTGTGAAAAAAATGGATAAAAAGGAATTTCCCGTGTTGATAAAATATTGCTTTTACAGTTGAAGCAAAAACTTGGCTTGATGCCAAGTTTCCGGACACTGCCCCAGGAAAATCAACCATCAAGGATTGGTTTGCTAAGTTTAGACGTGGCGAAATGAACACCGAAGACGGTGGACGCCCAAAAGAGGTTGTTACCGACGAAAACATTAAAAAAATTCACAAAATGATTTTGAATGACCGTAAATTGAAATTGAATGAAATAGCAGACACTCTAAAGATATTACGTGTACGTGTACATGATATCATTCACGAATATTTGGGTATGAGAAAGCTCTGTGCAAAGTGGGTACCGCGCGAGCTCACTTTTGACCAAAAACAACGACGAGTTGATGATTCGGAGTAGTGTTTGAAGATGATCAAGCGTAATAAACCCGAGTTTTTGCATCGATGTGTGACAATGGATGAAACATGGCTCCATCATTTCACTCCGAAGTCCAATCGACAGTCATCCGAGTGGACTGCACACGATGAACCAGCTCCAAAGCGTGGGAAAACGCAACAGTCGGCTGGCAAAGTTATGGCGTCTGTATTTTGGGACGCGCATGGAATAATTTTCATTGACTACCTTGAAAAAGGAAGGACCATCAACAGCGACTATTACATAGCGTTATTGGACCATTTGAAGGACGAAATCGCCGAAAAACGGCCGCATTTGAAGAAAAAGAAAGTTCTGCTTCACCAAGACAATGCACAAGTCAGTGAAAACGATGGCAAAAATCCATGAATTGGGCTTCGAATTGCTTCCTGATCCACCGTATTCTCCAGATCTGGCCCCCAGCGACTATTTCCTGTTCTCAGATCTCAAAAGAATGCTCGCTGGGAAGAAATTTTCGTCGAATGAAGAGGTGATCGCCGAAACTGAGGCCTATTTTGAAGCAAAGGACAAATTGTACTACAAAAATGGTATCGAAAAGTTGGAGGGTTGCCATAATCCGTGTATTTCCTTGAAGGGAATTATGTTGAATAAAAAAAACTAATTTTGCCAAATAAATGTGTTTTACTATGGTAGGCCGGGGACTTTTCAATTGGCCTGTTATAACTAGTAAGGTTTCTTACTAATTATTTTATGGATTTTAAACATTTTTGTAAGTCATGTGCTAAAAGGAATGAGTTGACTTTACCTCAGTTGATCAAGTAGATTTATTTAATAATTGTAACATTTCATTGATTTATTTGTATATCATTGTTTTGTAATAAAAATAAAAATGTCAGTTTGTGTGCTTCTTACATTAATAAAGTTCACATATAGATATCAGAACTAAAGTTACTTAAATGCTACTGAACTAAAGTACCAAATCCTTTTTACTTTAAGATACTCTCTGAGTACTAAGTACTGAGTTAATATTTAGATGTACTGAAATGAAATAAAATGTTTTGTTGTAGTTTGTTGTAAAGTAAAAAAAAAGAACACCCTTTAAGATATTTCACCAAGTTTGATTATTTTATTATTG
This sequence comes from Nephila pilipes, assembly GCA_019974015.1. NCBI lineage: Eukaryota > Metazoa > Arthropoda > Arachnida > Araneae > Nephilidae > Nephila > Nephila pilipes. The sequence continues at coordinate 529,858 of BMAW01036676.1, forward strand.
AGTAAAACATATTTGATTCGTTTTAAGTAATTAGTATTTTCTTTTTAGAAAATCCTTTGTATATTCCACATTAGGATTTACAAGTGTTACTTTTGCAACTGGTGCATTAGGATGGTTTGGTCCTAAATATATGGAGCTAGCTTTTTCCAAACATGCGAAAGAATTATTACCATCAAAGTACGTGTATGTGTTGTTCAAATATTGTAGTATTTTTGCAAAGTAGTGGTTCAAAAAACTAGTCTTCCACTTATTCTGTAAAAAATTATTTTTGATTTCAATGTATGAATTAATTTTATTTTGAATGT
>BMAW01036676.1:530172-649658 GCA_019974015.1 Nephila pilipes
ATCAAAGTACGTGTATGTGTTGTTCAAATATTGTAGTATTTTTGCAAAGTAGTGGTTCAAAAAACTAGTCTTCCACTTATTCTGTAAAAAATTATTTTTGATTTCAATGTATGAATTAATTTTATTTTGAATGTTGTTTTTTGGAAAATCTTAAATTTGCAGATGCTCAAACTTTTAAATGTTAAGCTACTGTGTTTCGGAAATAAAATAGGCTTGTCTATACAATATTTATAAATAATCAAGTGATTTTTGTTGCAGGCATCCTATGAAGAAATATAGAATATTAAAACAAATTCAGAAATGAACAATGATTGCTGCTACAGTATTCTGATTTTATCCTCTCATATTATATTGATTTTAACCACACATTATACATTAGAAGAAATACTAAATATTATGCATATTGCAGTAAAGTAAAAATTGTCTATTCCTTTTTAAATTTCAGAGTGCCAATTATGATTCGTTATAATTTATATTAATAAGTCAGCACGATAAAGTAATTTTTATATTGTTTGTATCTTATTTTTGTGTTACATTATTTTTAGTAAAGATTCTTTTTCTGATAATAAAATATGTTTTCTGTTAATAATGTTTTATTATTTATTTGTAGTGCTTCTTTGATATTTGGAATCATTACTTGCATTGCTGGCATTGTTGGAGTCATCATAGGATCTTCAGCATCCCAATATTTCAGACGAATGAATGCAAGAGCTGATCCATTAATCTGTGCTTATGGAGTTATAATTAGTGTACCTTTGATATTTTCAGGAGTTGTAGTTGTTGAATATTCTATATTGGTTGCTTGGGTAAGATCTTTTTATGAAAGTTTATGTTTATAGACTGGAATTTAGTACAACCGAACAATGATTTTTAAAAACAAATTTTTAAAAGATATACAGATGTTTGTAAAATTTGTTCCTATTGTTAATTTTAAATAATTCTCTTGAAAGAGGCATGTTTAGTATGAGCTTGTTTTCATAGAGTTAAGGGTTAAAATATATAAAATGAAATGTGTTTTTAATTATTACATTATATTTAATATCATTTCTTTTGATCAATTATTGTAAATTTTATCATTTTTTTTTCATTAACATTTCATGTTAGAGTGAACACTTTTAAAACAATCTGAAATGATTTAAATATATATATATTAAGAGTTTAGTTTTTTTTATTACTGTACTCCAACCCCCTTTCATTATTGTATAAACATATATAGATGTGAGAGAAAACACAAAATTTAGTGACAAAAATGAAAATATTTAATTTTTCATAATCATTAGTTTTTTGTGTTGTGATTCTTAAAATTTTTTTGAAAAACTAATTATTTTATAAATGTTATAGATACTTGTATATCTAAGATATCTTTATATTTATCTGACTTTTACAAGGTTTTTCTGTATTTCACTTGGTGTGTGTGTCATCAAATTTTTGATTGTTAATTTAACCAACTTCCCACAAGCTAGAGCTCTGAAACTTTGGGAATCGTTCTTACTCGCCTAACAATGAAATACTTAGACATTTGTGACAAGTTTTAACTAATATTTCAATAATCTTTTTTTAATAAACTTTACCACCTTATAAAAACGTTGTTTTTAAAAACTTTGGTTTTTATCTCGGATTTTCACTATATTAATGATGGATGTATAATTGACAAATGGTTAACAGCAACCCTTTTATTCTGTGTGGTATATTAGGAATAGTGTATAGCTTGCAATAGTAACTCAATGGTCAAAACTTAACTCTTTAAATGTGGTTACTATGATCATACTTTTTGTTTAAATAAAAGATTAATAAATATCAAACCAAAAACTATTCACTGTGAAATAAAAAAAAAAAAAATCAATTATTTGTTGTAGCTTTAGTTACTCTTTCCAGCTTTGTATGTATCTGATATTAATTATCTAGCATTCTTAAAGTTATTACTATTATTATTCAAAATTAAACTTTTTTTTTTTTTTTTTAATAAGTTATCTTAACATAAACAAACTTTTTTAAAAGCATTCATTTTCATTGTTAGAAAAGAAGTAAAAAACTTTTGTCACTTAAATGAACATCTTCATGTATAATATATATATAAATAATAATTTTTCATTTAAAAATAATTTTATTTTCTATCTTTTCCCATTCCCCAACTCTTAGTAAGAGTTCAACTTTATTTTCTGATACAATTCCAAATTGTCTTTTAATTAATGCGATCATGCTCTCATACAATCTGTTGAATCTACATTTCCCGGACTTGCTGACCAGTAGGGATAATCTCTACTAGACAGTTTGGCTCCAACCAAAGTCCCTGAAAGATCCCTTCATCCTAAACTATGTGATTTAAAAATATTTTAGTCCAGTAATTTTTATTTTATTTGTCCTACTTTGATAAATTTAAATGATTAATAACATTTAACTCGGGATGTTTTATATGTTTCCATGTGTAATTGAATTTTTACTATCATTATTTTCTAAATTACCTAAATTTTAACTTCTTTTGCTTAATTTTACAAATCCTAAAGCTTAATTTGTATTTTTTTTTTTTTTTTATAGATTCTTATTTTTCTTGGAGAAGTCTGCTTGTGTGTGAATTGGACTATTGTAGCTGATATGTTGCTGGTAAGAATTATGTGTGTAGGATTCAGTTGATAGTTTTTATTTTTATGACTATTGTTACCTTTTATGATTGTTAATCAAAGAAGCTGAAATCTGTAAGAAAAATCATAAAAGTTTTGAGGTTAGATTCATTTTAATATTTTATTAAAATTTATTTTAGCTGCATTTCTTGCATCGAATTTTGTAAACTTTAACCCTTTTGGAATGATTGGCATGTGTACATGCCAGCATGAAACACACTGTTCCTGACTGGCATAATGGTATTATAGATTGTTTTCTGCTCATTCCCAACCATGTTGCATACATGTTTTTATGCAAGATGTGGTATATTTTAAAAAATTTTATGCACAAGCATGTATTGTATATCTATAGGATTTGAGATACTTATAGATTTCATTATCTGCTTGAAATGAGACAAAGGTGATTCAAGAGATTTTGAAATATTTAAAAATAGTGTAAAAAAGGCATGTTCTCTATGAGCAGGCTTCCTAGCAGTTCTTTAAATGAGCTTGTGATATGTGTTGATAGTTGGTGAGAGAGTTTTAGTTTTACTAGAGCTTTGTATATTTGGGTTTACATTACATCCTATCTTTCTACAGATGACAATAGACCTGTGTACTATTTTTGACATCCCTACAAAGAGACAACCCTTATTAGTGACAACAAATTTCTATAGACATCTGAACTTGGCTGGATGCAATTTGGATTTGTTTTGCCTGTTAGTAAAAAGAACTATATAGAGACAGAGTTGAAAGTGGTTACTTTAACCACTATCGGCAAAAGTTTCCCTGAACGGCACTGGCTGCATGTGTATGCTGATGATTCTGCTACTGGGGCTCATACAAATTCTGGTGCTGGTGTTTACTCCAGACATGTTAGCCTCAGCATAGTCGTTGGTAAGCATTGTACAAATTTTGATGGTGAAGTGGATCTTGTTCACATGGCATTAACTTATTTTGCAAAAAGTGAAGAATAGAACATTGTGATTTTTATTGATTCACAAAGGCCACTATCAGGGCTATTTCTTCAGTTATGTCTTCTAAAAATAGTTCTGCTCTTGAATGCCAACTTTTGATAGACTCTATGATAAAAAAGTGGATGCAATGTTGCCCCACAATGGATACCAAATCAATGTGGTATCGCAGGGAACGAGTATGCTGATTCGGTTGCTAAGGCCGGATCTAATCTTCCTCAACCAGATCTCCCTGCTAGTTACCATAGTATTAAAAGAATTATCACAACCAAGTTCAAAGCCAGATATCATGAATCTATTATCAATTTAACCTGTGGGTAGACCTGGGATTCCTTGCTGGATAATTCCATACCATATGAATTTACCCAGACAGGTGGGTGTAGCTAACTTCAGGATAGTTACAGGACATGATTACCTTGGGAAGCATCTTCATAGATTTGGATTGGTGGACTCTCCGATTTGCCCTTCTCTGCCTGAATGGTTCTGACATAAGGAGTGATCACTTCAATTGCTGTCTTTGACTTATTTACTTAGTAGCTGAAAATGTTACAAAGAATTTTAATCATTTTATTTGTGTTTCTGAACTGTACTGGGCTGCCCATCATAGACTAATGATGGGTATGCCTAGGTCTGGTGTGGATTAAAAAAAATATTTGGGCTTACAGTCCAGTTTCGAATTGAGAATTAGATCTTGTATATGTGGAATTTTTCTGTTTTGACCTTGCATGGGGCACAGATTACTTGGTAGATCTGGAAAGTTGAATTTGAAAACATGTCTATGTGTAAGCTAATGTTGTGATTATTGTGTCTTTATTTAAAAAAAAAAAGTTAGATTATGTGCGACTTGATAACGATAATGTGCAATTTAGAACATAAGCTTTCTCCAAATATGAATCTCTACTAAATAAAAATAATATAATGTAATTAAACTAAGAAAAACTTAAGCATATAAGATAATTAGGAAAATATGAATTTATAATTATTAATATAATTATTTATTTATATATATGTGGAGTTGGCTGGTTGGTTGCTTAGAGATATTAAACTGCTTTGTGGGGTAAGACATGAGGGAATAAATGACTACAAATTATTTTTACTACGTTTTTCTGTATTTCACTTGGTTTGTGTGTGTTTGTGTCATCAAATTTTCAATCGTTAATTTAACCAATTTCCCATCAAGCTAGAGCTCTGAAACCTTGGGAATCGTTCGTACTTGCCTAACAATTGAATATTTAGACATTTGCGACAAGTTTTAACTAATATTTGAATAATTTTTTTAATAATGTAGTTTGTGTGGTAACATGGTGCCATCTATGGAAGATATATTGAATTTCGTAGAGAAAGTGACCTTCGTAGTGAAAGACGAGAGAGATGAGGTTTTTTACAAAGTTTCAACTAATAACTCAATAATTTTTTTTAATAAACTTTGCCACCATTTAAAAACATCGTTTTAAAAAATGTTGGTTTCTATCTCGAATTATTATATATTTCACTTAATGTGTGTTCATCAGACTTTCGATACTTAATTTAACCAACTTTCCATCAAGCTAGAGCTCTTAAACTTTGGGAATTGTTCTTACTCGCCTAACAATGCAATATTTAGATATTTGTGGCAAGGTTTAACTAATATTTCAATAATTTTTTTTAATAACATAGTTTGTAGTAAGGCGGCACCTTCTATGGAAGATATATTGAACTACGCAGAGAGTGTTGTCTTAAAGAGAGAGATGAGGTTTTTTACAACGTTTTTATGTATTTCACCTGGTATGTGTGTGTCAGTGTGTCATCAAATTTTCGATCGTTAATTTAACCAACTTCCCATCAAGCTAGAGCCCTATATCTAATATTTCAATAATTTTTTTTATAAACTTTGCCACCATATAAAAACGTTGTTTTTAAAAACCTTATATTTTATCTCGAATTATTCATTAATATGTTTAATTGGACAAGTGACAAATACAAATGTAATCTATTTATGAAGATACTACTATAATATTCCAATTCCCTTGCGCTTAAGAAAATGAATAACTCATTAATTTCTGTGAGAAACAAATTCTCTTAATATAATGCTCTAATGCCCATTTCTTTCTATATGGCCTACAAACCAAGATTTCTGCAGTCTTTTCCATAATGTTACACCATGTAGTCCTCCTACTATATGGTGCTCCTTAAGCATATCGTTGTCTGGTTAGTGTTACAAAGTGTTGTTGGCCACATCTCCACACACATACTTAATTAATTTGCTGTATTCTCTCGATAATCGGGCAGATATTGGACCTGATCACTGCTGGATTACCAGAAAATCACTAATAATACATTTAAGTGGCAATAATGTTATATTATTGAATAAAACTGAATACAGTTCCTGCGAATACATGAGATAACTCACTGTACTGTTTCTTATTGATAACCTTTCTTATTCCATCCAAGTAGGAGGTATAAAATAATTTTATATGACATGTAAACTTGTTTAAAAACACCAGATTGCTTTATGCCAGTTAAGCAAAATGCTGGTTTGCAAAGGGTATACTACAATATTTAAATATAATATTCATATAAATATGGAGCAATAAGTATTTAAAGTATGCAAATAAAAAATATTATGAAGCTTATATTGCATATATACTCTACAAAACTTATTAAATGACGTATTTGTGGATTTAGACCTTCCCACCATTAACCTTTAAACATTGGTGGTACATATGCTGTACCAAAAAAAATTTTGTCGCTCGCTTTGGCTCTGGTACAACTGCAGTACCAAGCTATCTAGAGACAGTTCTTTCCCCCCTTTTTCCAGCAGACCCTTTTACAACTTTCCCTGGCCCTTTTTACGACTTTGCTTCTGTTATCCTTAATTGGGTGGGGATATTTTTTGCCAACATTATCAGTTGTGTGCGAATTCCTTTTCATTGGCGACCTTTAGGAACAACCAAATTGGAAAAAATACTCCATTAGATGATTTTACGCTGTCTATGATTGATGGAATTTTCTTTTCACTTGTTTTTTCTTCAACTTTTTAGAATGAATCTGAAATTTCTTGCAGAAATAGAGATTGAGAATTTGACAAAAGATTTAGATGAAGAAAATTTTGTTGATAGACACCCAAAAAAAATCTGATGGTGACTTTGCTGAATGGGAAAAAGAAAAATTAACCACTTCCAAGCAAAAAATTGTGGCAAATTACACATATGATATGTTGATTTAAGAGACCACAAGGCATCCACCTACACTTTTGCTAGACAAACTAGGAAATTGACAAATAATTATTCTTTAGCCTCATCGGTATTGACGTGTTTCTGATATTTAAGTCAGGCCAAACTAAGTTAAAAACTCAGTTTAAAAGAATTTAGAAGGAATTTAATAACATCTCTGATAGGAAAATTAAATCATAAAATTGCAGAGCCATCAGTAATTAAAAAAGGAAGACAAATGATAATAAATTTTCTCATTGGCCAAATGATGAAAAGAAAAGAAAAAAGTACACATATTGTGTGAAAAAGAATGTACAAAAAAAGAACAAATATTATCTGTAAGACATGCAATTAGGTTCTTTGATTGACCAGAACTGTTTCGAAGAATAACATACAATTTATTTAAAAATCTCTTAACACATAAATCAATAAAAAAAAACAAAAGACTAGATTAAAAATGATTAAAACTGATACATTTTTAATAAAAAAAAAAAAAAAAAAAAAAAAAAAAAAAACGTAAAAAGCTTTTTAAAGAGCCAAAAATTTTAAAAAGTAGAATTCACTTCACATTTTTAAAACAGACATTTCAAAAGTATTGTTACAAGAACTTTTCAATTTAAGATATAAGTTTCATTTAAAAACAAAATAGAATATTAAAAAAAAACAAATTAATACTTTTTTTCTTTAAGATTAAAGATTCATAGAAATATTTGATATAAAAAAAAATGTTACATATTATTTTCATTGGAATGCATGAATTAATTGAAGGTTTTGCCTTAATTTGACATACTTAAGATTTTTTGCCTCAATTCAGCAGCTTTGAAACATGTTCAGTTAAGTTAAAAATTATTTTTTAAATCTCACTTTTGATAATATTTAATCACGAAAGGGCCATGGTAGCTGACGAGTGAGGTCGCAAACTCGTATCCGGGATTGAATTGCGAGTTCGAATCCTGTTCAATTGAAAACCGTCTGTTAAGCCTGTCTAGGTTCTAAATCTTGATGTTGGTGTGGTGTGGAAGTTTGGTGAGTGGATGCTGTCCTCATTGCTTGACCGTCGTTCAAATTTATGAAGTTCGACACCAGTAACCTTCCTAATGTTTCAAAATGCGATGATATTAAAATGCCAAATCAAAATATTTGGAGTACATTGATTTTTTTTTGTGCATTAAAAGGGTGTTAATTTAAAAAATAAAATGTTTAGTAATAATGTTCAACATATTGTTCTTTAATTTTTCCTTCTTTTACATATTTCGTCGAATAATTTTGAAAACATGAGGTATTATTTTTATTAAATGGGGTCAATGTTGCATTTAAATAGGTAAGTTGCAAAAATAAGACCACAGATAAAGTCTGCACACTAATCCATGAGATTACACACCTATATATATATATAAGCAAGCACCGAATAAATTTACGAGTTTATGATTGAACTATCGCGTTCTCAAAGAGTATAGTCATGAGATTACAGAAGCTATTAATTTAATATTGTTTTAACGTACTTGCTTTTAGAAAATATCTTTAGTAATATGGTATAGCAGTCGCTTTCTTTGTTATTTGTTTTGTTTGAAAATGTTAATTTACGCATTACACGACTCTAAGTTATGATAAATATAAATTTGAAAGTTTGTAAGTCACTCAATTAAAAATGGGAACCAGGAATTCAGAAAAAATTATTATGATACGATATGGCGCCAAATATTAGGATTTTTCTTACTCATCAATGATTACTAACTAAAAATCAGCAACCCTTATTATCTCCCCTTTGTTACTAGAAAACTAACCATACCACATGTGGTGAACTCAAACTTCCCAGTGGGGGAAAGAAAATTTTTCCTCAATCCTAAAAGTGCCGAAGGGAAAAGGATATTTTGACTTAGAATCAGCCGAGTTCTAAAGGTTAACACACCTGTGGTGAATACCCATCTGCTCCTGGAGAGACAATAGCGAAACAGACTAGTCCGAGGGGTACATGCACATTAGCACTTGCGATCCTGAAAGAGTTAATATAAGTTAAACGATATTTATAATACATTAACATATCTGATAATTTGTTGAATTACTTAAATCATAAATTTATATGACAAGTTTTTTAAAAAAATTTTGGATGATCATATTTGTTTTTAAATGATCAACCTATTTGAAACTTTTATTCCCTCTATTGTATAATAAATAGTATGATTCATTATTATTTCAAATAGTCTTAAGTAGTATACATAAGTGAAATATTGTTATTTAAAATATTTTTTGAATGTGCATAATTAATGCATTTCAATGAAATCTGATTTCTTTTCAAATACTGTTTTTATTGCTTTTTAATCACAGCATAATGTGTTTAAGTTACCAAATTGAGTCACTTTCAATAATTTTTGCTTTTATAACACATGGATCAATAAGTTCCGAGACTAACCCAGAGATGGCTCTCGTAGTAAACCAGTAACCAGGTCTTTCTAGAGTACTAACCTTTGCTTGAAACGTATCAAAATTTTAAGTCGATCGGACCAGAAACAGCTGAGTTATCGAGGTTGGAGTAAAGTCGTTTTGTAGTTTGTTTAAAAAATGGAAAAAACCGAGTTTCGTGTTCTGATAAAACATTGTTTTTTAATGGGTAAAAACACCGTGCAAGCAAAACAATGGATTGAAAAATGTTACCCGGACTCTTGTCCATCAAAAGCAACGATTTGTCGGTGGTTTGCCGAGTTTAAACGTGGTCGTACCGACACAAATGACGCGGAACGCTCGGGTAGACCTGTGGAAGCCGTTAAACCGGAAAATGTGAGTGAAGTGACAAAAATTATAATGAAAGATCGTAAAGTGAAGCTCCGTGAGATTGCTGAGATGACACAGATATCATATGGAAGTGTATTTACTGAAAAAGGTTTTTTGAAGTGAAGTGAAAAAGGTTTTTTCCAAGTGGGTGCCGCGATTGCTTTCGATGGAACAAAAACAGCAACGAGTCGATGATTCAGAAAGCTGTTTATCGCTATTTACTCGCAACAAAAAAGATTTCTTGCGTCGTTACGTGACCATGGACGAAACATGGATACATCACTACACTCCAGGGTCGAAGCGGCAGTGGCGCACAGCTGGCGAAAGCCGTCCGAAGCGTCCGAAAACGCAGCAGTCAGCTGGCAAAGTCATGGCGTCAGTTTTTTGGGATACGCAAAGGTAAATCAATCAACAGTGCAGAGAAAAAAACGACCGCACATGCAGAGAAAAAAAATCATTTTTCACCAAGACAATGCACCCTGCCACAAGTCGATGAAAACAATGGCAAAATTGAACGAATTGGGCTTTGATCTGCTTCCCCACCCCCCGATACTCGCCAGATTTAGCCCCCAGTGACTACTGGCTCTTTGCTGATCTTAAAAAAATGCTCCAGGGAAAAAGATTTGGCTCAAATGAGGAGGTCATCGCTGAAACTGAAGCTTATTTTGAAGCGAAAGATAATTTTTTTTATAAACATGGTATTGAAAAATTGGAAAAGCGTTGGAACGATTGTATCACCCTAAAAGGTGATTATGTTGATAAATAAAAAAAAATTTTGCAAAAAAAATGTTGTTTTCAATGTTAGTCTCGGGACTTATTGATCCATGTGTTAGGTTGGCTATAGTATTTATTTTTTAACTAACTATTAGTTTGTTAAAAAAAATTTGGAATTTGGTTTTTGTCTAAGTTTTTATTAATTTTTTTTTATTGTGCTTTAAAATTTGTTAATTTTTTTCTTCTTTACTTAGAGAGAATTGATGTTCCTTTATTTTAAATGCTTTAAAAATTGACTTAGAAATACTTTTATTATTTTTTTTTAGTATGTCATTGTTCCTACTAGAAGGTCAATAGCTGAAGCTGTTCAAATTCTGGTATCTCATGCTTTCGGTGATGCAGCTAGTCCTTATATTATAGGCTTGGTAAAAGTTCTCATATATATTTTGCTATTCTTTTAATAATATTTAATTTTTATTGGACTGAAACGTTTTCCCATAACCTATTTTCTTTTTAAGTGTTGCATTTTTTAAAAAAATTATGTTTTAGATCAATTTGACTAAAAAGTTCAGGTTACATAGTTTGTTAATACTAAACGGTATTGATGCAGTTTGTCTCTAACTGCTTATTTCTGTCTAACTCAATGGTCTCTTTAACATAACCAAATACACCTGCTAGTTTTAAATGGGTGATCAGACGAGATCAGTATTTGCATTAACTGTGCACTTTCCATATCATATCAGATTTTATTTCATGGCATGTTTAACATGCATCAGCCCCTGCACCATGACAATTTTATTTGAAATTATGAGAACCTGAATCTTATATCTATCAATTACAAATCTGTTATTCTTCTAACCAAGTCACTACTGCCCCTTTTCATTATCTCTATTGAAGTAAACTTTCACTAAGGAATTCATTCATAACTGCTTTTCATCACTTTTGCAGTAAATAAATGTTAATTGATTATTTTATATACACTCTTGAAAGATGGAAAATTTTGCTTTTAAAGTTATCTCAAATGTAATTAATTATGGTTTTTAAAATTATTTAATTTTGAACTTACAAAATAATTATATTTTTGTTATTGTGTAAATTTCTCTCTCTCTTTTCCAACTGGTATATTAGAGCAGTTTAGTAAGTTTTGATTGAGATTCATTATCATTCCTAACGTGTATTATTAAATATTTTGTGTAGAAGGCATAAATACGTTTTTAAGTTTTACTTTTATTTACAACAAAAATTTATCCTTACTTAATCCATTAACACATAATTGTTTTAATTATTCATTCAATCGTAGATTAATTAATTTGATTTCTTTGAAATTTATTGAATTGGAAGAAAAATGTTTTAAGTATTTGGATTTATTCTAATTTTTATGTTACATTTTATGTTGTTTTACTCTGAATTTGTATTTGTTTTTGATTTATGTCATATTTCATTTTCATTTATGTAGGTATCAGATAAAATATTTCTCCACTCAAATTCAAGCTATCATGATTTTTTAAGCTTGCAATATGCCTTGTACATACCTACAGGAGTGCTAGTTATTGGTGCATTTTTCTTTTTCCTCACAGCCATACATATTGAAAAGGACAAGGCAAAATGTAGTTTCGCCACTCATGGTAAGATACTTTATTTAAACTATTTTAGTCGGTCTGTATGTATTTCAATTGAAATTACATCTTAATTGATATTAGATTGAAATTTGGCATACTGATGTTTCCAACATGAGACAGACATTTAAAAATGGCTTAATTTAGGTTTATTTAATGTCAATATTTATTTATAGAATGTAAAATATGAATTGAGAGTGGAGGTGAGTGAGTGAGTGATGCATTCTCTCTTTGGCAATGATACTTTATTTTCCAAGATGGATCATGAAATATAAAAAATTATTAATATTAATACTAAATCAACACTGAAATATAGATAACTATATAGATCATTAAAAATAATAACTTTTTAATAGAAAAATGATTTGGAGAATCACTTTTTCCCTTCAAAATGTACAAATGACTGAAAGATATCTGTTAAGTCCAACAATATTGTTGATTAAAGGAACCCTAAGTAAATCAGTTGAATATGATTTTGTGGTTGTGCAATTTTCTACCATTAAGTAGATTGGAGATTTGAAACTTGACCCCAAACAGTTTTGATGAATCTATAATTACTGCTGAATTTTTTTAGTAGTAGGAAGCTCAAATTTTTTGAAAATAGGGAAATTAATTAAATACATCTGTAAAATAAATTTATTACCTAAAATATATGACTTCATTTATACTTATCCTCAAATGTGATTTTATCAAACAACATCTCTATTGCTTTATAATCATAGTACAATTTGAATTGAATGGCAAAAGTGAAAAAAAATTTTTTTTTTTACTCTGAAAATAATTTAATTGAATTTTTTAAACTGCATTAGTCTCTTCAGCATAAAATACAGGCTCAAGAAAACCTAAAATTAAATTATGTTAAAGGAGAGTTGGTTTTAATATGGTCAGTAATCTGTTCTATTTAAAAATAATATTGAAGGGTGAATTATTTTATGAATAAGTAATCAGAGATTATAATATTAATATTTTTTTTATGGAAGAGAAAATGTAATGATAAAAAAGCAAATAATTTATTGTGTTTCTTTATTTGTGTTCTTATTAATGTGATGATGATAAAATTTTGATGAGTAAAAATTTAATTTTTTACCTATATAATGCACTGCATTGAGATTTAAAGAATTAAAGTAATATTTCTCTGATAGTTGTTTTATTATTGTACAAATGTTTACTTTTTCTAATTATTTTAATTAATGTTTTAATAAATAATTCAAACATTTAAAAATATTTTATTTTATGTTCTTAAACTGTTTAACTTGAACAATGTCAGGCTGCATTCATTTATTGTAAATAATATATATATATATATATATATTGAAATAAAAGTAAAGCATTTTTCTCTTTAGTACTATCAATTAAGTGTTAGTAACAAAATATAAATACATGAAAACTTTTGAAAGAATAAAATTTATTTTATATATTTTTTACATTAGTAAATCAATGAAATTCCAATTATTGAGTTTGTCATATAAGTTGCTATATTTTAGAATAATGATTTTTAATTACTCATGATCCAAATGATTATGAGGTTGTATAACTCTATTGTGTCAAATAGTTTTAGCCTTTTTTCTTGCATGTGATTTATAATAATTCTGCTTTTTATTTATGTTTAGTGCAGAAATTGCTGATACATATTATTTCATTTTTATAAATCATCAAGATGAAAGTATACATTTGTTGCTGTACCTTTTTTTTTATTAATGAAAGAATAGTTTTCACTATAAGCCAATTAAATTTCTGTATTTTCATAAAATTTACTTCATTTTTAATTTAAATTATTAATAATAATGCATAAATATATATAAAATTATTATTAATATAATAAATTTTGATAAAAAAAAAAGAATTCCATCACTTTTTAAGTTTCAACAATTTAATAAAACAGATATCAGTGCTATTAAAAAGAGTGCTTATTATGTTCCATCAGTTTCAAAAATTTATCTTGACACTATATCAAGTTGACTTTGAAGTAATTTTTCAAAAAAAAAAAAAAAAATGTATGTTTTTTTTTTTTTTTTGTTTTTGAAAATCAATTTGAATGGCAAGGAAGTGCATAATATCATTCAGTGAAAGTATTGGAAAAACTCTTAAACTGAGCTATGATTACAAGCAAATGTATCATCATTAATTTAATGAGCCTTAATCAAGTCTTGGAGTACTCAAAAAAAGTGTTAAATTATATCATTACTAAGCACAGCATTACCTAATTAAACAAATATAACACTTATTATAACCTAATATAAATAAAACTGAGCTATATTGTATTCTTTGATTTTAAATTTAATGAAAATTTCTCTCAGTGATTATCACATTTCTCTACTCCCTTTCCTAGAATCAAGAACATTTTACAAATTTCAATAATGAATACCTGTGTTAAATAAAATTTTCATTGCATTTTTTTTTCTTTTATTGTTGTGCAAATTTTTCTGATTAGATTATTTGCCCAAACTCTATCTGTTTGTGAAATGTGTTGTGCAGTTTTTGTCCTTTGTCCATGAAAATTTTGAAACAAAATTCATATTGAGTATCACAAATAGTAGTGATATGTATATAATTTTAAAATTAAAATGTGTCACTAACTTCTTTTTAGAATTTTTTCTAACTTTTTAATTTCTAAATTCACAATTACAAATGATTATAATCTCAAGCTCTTCTATTTTGAATATAAACGAAACTAAAGTAAATTGATTAAATAATTTGGCATAATTCTATTACATATTAATCGAAAATGCTATCATGGCATGCAATAGTAAAAATTCAAATCATTCTCAGTAAGTGATAATTTTTTTAAAAAATTTATATTTTTATTTTGTCTGTGCAAACATGAAGAACAACAAATTGTAACTGTTTCACAAATTAGAAGTCAAAATACATAATAAAATTTTATTTTTGATATTTAAGAAAAACCTTTAATTGTTTTACGCAGCAACAATTAATTATATTCAAAAGAAAAACAATTATCTAGTATGAAACCAATTATTCTGATTGAGTCTTCTAATTTTGTATCTTTAACTTCGATCAAATGCATTTATGACTATTATGCTTGTTTAATTTTATTTTCATTATTATAATTAGATGCTGATTGAAAATATTTTGTTCAGTTGCTATGCTTTTATTATTTAAAGCAAACAGATTTTTAATTCAAGGTAAGGAAAGATGCTGATAGGAATTAAAATTCTTTCAAAGATAATGCATATTTCATTTCTAAGTTCTGTAAAACAAAACATGAAATAATAATACATCTGAAATTGGATTACAAAATCTAAAATTGAATTCTTTTACTGTAAAATAGAAATTTTTTAAATGTTATAACTCATAAAGGAAATATGTTTAAAGGAATTCAGCATCTATTTTTTTCTGAAGATAAGAGTTTTATAATCAAAAGAAAATTTTCTTGCTTATATTTCTATATATGATATATTTCTACTTGCTAAATTACATCCTTCAATGTTATGTTACATTTCATAATTAATTTTAATTTAACTTGATAGTACAAATTCCATCTATCCTATTAGTAATCAATCTCAAAGCACTTGAAAATCACCAATAATTAAATCAAATTTTAAAAGTATTCTATTAGAAAAACACTACTGCAAATTGTATGGATGCACACCACAAATAGTATTTATGTAACGTATTTATATAAACATTCTAAATACAGTATCATTAAAATGAGGATTGAGATCTTTAACAGTTTATTTTATCATTTGCTATTCATTGTAGAATTTAATAATCTGGGAAATAAATTAATGTAAAGTTTTTGAAAATGTTTATTCTTTTTATGAATTACTAAACATTAATATTTTTATTTTATAATGAATTCTTATTTTATAAAAATAATTTCAAGATTAGACAGTAACACTTTTTTAAAAATATTACACATATGAATCAATATTTTTCAAAAAGTGAAATGTTCCAATTTTGGATTATTTTATCTTATTATTTTTATCAAGCAGAGATTACTTTCAAGATCTTACAATCAGCTGCATATTCAGCTATTTTGTATTGATCAAATATTAAGAGTTATAAAATAGTTTTCCTTGTATAAGGGGTTCTTATAATAATTAAAAGTAATGTCGAAAAAATGTACAAAAATTTATACAAATGAGGAAAAATTCAATGTTATTGAACAAATCCAAAAAAGGACAAGACAAGCAGAAATTGCCAGAGTACCAAATCTATTCATGTTTACTCCATGCAAATGGTTAAAAAAATTATTATTACCTTTGATTGATTAATAATGGTAAAGGAGAGTGGTCAGCGAAAAACAACTACTGCAGCAAAAAAAAAAACATCCATCTTGGAAAAATGTTTCATTTTATTTTTTCCCCTCAATTTATATTAATACTTTAATTTGTGTTTCAATTATCCCACAGTTAAATAATCATAGATCTCAACTATAACAGGATCAGACAATAGTTATTTATTTTTATAAAATAAAAATAATAAATTATTTTTGAAAAATAAAATAGTTATTTACTTTTATAAATAAAATTTTGGATTATTTTATCTTATATACTGATAATAAGACAAAATAATCCAAAATTAGAACATTTCACTTTTTGAAAAATATTGATTCATATGTGTAATATTTTTAAAAAAGTGTTACTGTCTAATCTTGATGTCATCTGTACAAAAGATTAGCTTGCATTTCATCTAAAGAAATGTAAGAATTATGATGCTACAATATTTAGAAATTACATCATAAGCAATTGCTTACTGAGGAAGAGATGGTAAAACTATTTATATAGCAGAACTGCATGTTAACGAGGTCCGACTGTAGCAACATTACTTTAAAAAGTAAAATATGTACATAAAAAAAATTGATATAAATTTTCTCCCATTTATTTACAAATAAAAATAGAAGTATTGTTTTTAAAATCTATGGTATTGAAAAGTTGGTTATTTGTTACTATCTAGTAAATAAACACATGTGACATTCATTCATTATCTATCACATAAATATATTTAGACAGGAACTTCTTAAAATAAAATCAAACCTAAGATATTAATAGTATTCCTTTTGGTACTGAAATCATTTACCATTTCTTACTGAAATTGGACACTTATCTTCTATTTATCCTAAAAAGATATCTAAAAAACAAAAATTTAAAATCTAAATTAGTTGAGTTCTTTTAATATATAGAAAACACATATTTATTTATAATAAACAAAGAAACTGTAATTTCTTCTGCAACTTGTGTATTTAATTGTATGAAAGAAAAATTACTTCATATTATGCAAAGAACTTTACCAATTTTTTTTTTCAAAAAAAATTTAATTATTTTAGTGGATAATTTTATTCTGTCATACAAGTGGAGAAAAAAAATATATATATAACTGTTTCACAATTTAAATTACTAAAGTGTATTGTATTTTGTAGGAGAATGAAACAGAAATTTACTTTACCTCGTTAATCAGTAAACTTCTTTTCAGCTGCTTATCTTTGTTTTGTTTACGGCTTTACGCAGAATAAATCAAATTGTGTTTACTAATTGAGAAAAAAATTATAAGCATCTTCAAAATGATTTATAGAAAAATAATTTAAAAATTTTAAGGGAAAAACTGAATGGCAAATTCAGTTTTTGACTTTTTAAAAAAATTTATTATTTACAACACATCTGTAATACTAAGATTGAACTTATCATTTATATTGCTGTTCTTGAATTATTAATAATTAACCATTTTGAGTAATCAAATTAAATGTTACATAAAAAGATAATGCATGAGTAAATTTTGTTATATTTAATATTATGCAGAAAAAGTTAATACTTCACAGTTAGATATTTATAGCAAAGTAAGTGCGCTAACTATAAGATAAAATCAAATTTGATGGAATATCTTCCCTGCCATTTTATAGAAGGTTTTAAAATACAACCTTACCAAATCAATTCATTAAAACAAAAATTTTGTTTTATTTAAATTTTTATCACTAATTTGATTTATTTAACAGTATAACTTTTTCAATGTTTAAGTCTCGTGTCTGTTTTGAATAAATGTAATACAAAAATTTAATGTATTATATTAAGTTATTGTGCATTTTGTATTTGTGTAATCCTTTTCCTTAACCACTATGTCATGTTTGTTACCCCCTTACATTTGTTTGTTTTGTCCACCAGGTTTATACCCTCCTCTGCACATTTTCACAGAAGATTCAATGCAATTTCCTGCTGATGATATAAGTGATTCAAGACATCTTCTATAAAATATATCTGTTAAAGTTGCTAGCTTTGTGTAATTCTTTTAAGTCATTTTGAATTAATATATTCTTAATTTTATCAGTGTCACTTTTTTGACAAATATCTATTTTTTTTTTTAGTATCACAAGTTGTATATTTGTTTAATGTAACAATACAGAGATATCTGTGATATATATTGTTTTTTTACTATTGTTTATAGATCAATAAAACCTTTAAATTCTTTTGAAAATATTTTCATTGTTACAGATACTGAGCTATGTGTGTATAATTTGCTTGTTTTTTAGCTCCTGATGATAAGAGCAGCTTACCAGCTCCACCATACATGCTTCCAGTTAAAAATGCATTAACAAAAAACGAATACATGGGAAGTAATATTGATGTATTACCTTCTCAAGAAGTTACAGTTTTGTAACAATATTTCAATTTCTAAAAACATAGCTGTAAAAAATTGTGTAATTTATATAGATAGACTATACATTTGTATATGTGATATTAAAGCTTTTCAAGTGAATTGTGGTGCTTTAAAATTTGCGAGAATTAAATAAATATGATGTATGAAATATTAACTAGTAATTTAAGAATGTTTGTTGTTTTAATTAGATCTTATGAACATACATTATTTTTAAAAAAAAAATCAGAATTCAAACCATACGTTTAACTTAAAAATTTTAGTTTTGGAGTTAGCAATTAGCTACTAGCGAATTTCGTGAAAATAAGAATAAATGTATCGTTCTCTACAAGAGTTTGAACAAACTGACTTAGAATATATAAATCCTATTATGAACTAAAGAAAAACATGAAGCATATATGTAAAAAAATATTTCTTTTATTTTGAACTTGCACATAATTTATGGCACACACACATACAAAAATTTATATGCTATGCACAATATATTGAAACTCTCCAAAAAAGTACAGTTATTCTAGCTATCACAAACATGTTGAACACAGTGCATTACAAACATTTAGAAATCCATGATAAATAGTGACAGTGAAGGAAAATACACATTTTTTATAATGAATTTTTTTTAAAGATTGCTAATAAAAGGATTGCTCTTGTATATCTTTACAAACATCTTATTTGAAAGTTATCAAAAAGTAAAATTCATAATAATTACCAATTCTGCAAATTTTTAATGGAATCATTGGAATAAAAGATCTTACATATTTTTTCACATGAATATATCTAGCAAAATTAAACATAAAAAAATAAATATCTTTAGAATATATACAATATTATGCAAATGTTGTTTCTTTATACCTTTACACTATTTAATATTTATTTTGAAAATATATCAGATCTATAAAATGAAATATCTAGATTATATATATACATATCACTTGCACATGCATAAAAAAAATCCCAAATGCTTCTTTAAAGTGACAGGAACTATTTTGTTTTATTATTATAAAGTTCTCTTTCACTACTGGAACTTAAAGAACTGACAATTTTTTCTGTAAGCTTCTGGTGGAGAACTCGAGATGTTGTAAATGTATTACCCACAAATAGCATAAAAAATATGACAGCAGAGCAGAAAACCTTAAAAAAATATTGAGATTGTAATTTAAGAGAAAGACAAACATAACTATGAAATTAATTTTTGAAAATTGTATCGTTTAAATCTTATTAATTTTTTTTTAAATTACAAGACTATAAAAATCTTACATGAAAGTTGTATAATTTAGGTAATAATAATTCAAAAAGTTTACTTAAATAACTCAAAAGTATTCCAGATACTCTAAAGTACTTTTCAATAATCTGATTATATTTCAAGTATAGGATTTAATTTTATATCTCAATAAGACTTCAATTTGATTGAGATATTTTTCTCATTTTAAATATTTATACCCATTTTATTTAAGTACCAGTAATGATTCATTTACAAAAAGAATCGATTATGAAAGGTGTTTCATTTTCAGCATGAACTGCAATATAAAAATATTTTATCATTTGTTAGAACAATAATATCTGAGAATATTTTAAATGATGACTGATATTTTCAAAAACATGCATAACATAAAATTTAAACATCAACATCTAACTTTTATTTATATTGCACATTTTTTAAAAAATTTCATTTCAAATGCATCTCATATTTTGAAGTGTAAGTCATTGGCTTTTCTTTAAACACATACTTATACAGTAATATATATACCTCAGAAAAAGAACCACCAGAACTTGTACAGCTTATCTGAAAGAAAATTTTTATCGGGCATCAATGCCTAGCAGAGACCTATAAATAGGTGCAAGGTACTGACACTCACTTACCTAGAGATAATTACTAGCTTGATAACTTAAGGAAATTCTCAAGCCATAAGTGCCATGCAAAAAGTTAGAAATGAATTTCAAAGAACAAATGGAAGGATGTATATCTTTGCTGGTCTTTCACATTTCCCAGCATTTGGGCTGTATGTCGAGATTTCTAGTGTTAATTTTATGCATGCTTGGTGTGATATTTTAAACAATATGGAGAATTCACTGATTTTTAAAAGGTATAGTGGGGACATTTTAATTCAAACATCGTTATTATTTGTTGATCTAGTAAAATTAGAGTATTTACCATTAAAATAATTTTGAAAATTCAAGTCGATGGGAACTATGAATTGATTAATCAATTTTTAGAATTTTAAAGGAGAAATTTTTCTTGAAACTCAAATGATTCAGATTTTGAATGTAACAAATTAAATTAGAATTTGTAGGTATTTTTGTATTTTGCATACGTGCTAAAAACATTGACACTGTTGCATTCATTAGCAATTATACAGTTAGCAGTAATTTCATATTACCCAAGTTAAAATATGAAATATTTATTCTGTTTGCTACAGAATTTCACTTCTACTAACTAGTACGATATCTAGAAGTAACGGATAGCAAAATTCATAAAAAAAATTATTGAAAAATTTAAATTGTATATAATTTTCTAGTTTATGATTGCACAGTAAAATTTTTGATTAATATTCCTTTTGATGCACAAAATACTACAAAAAACATTTAAATATATTGAATTGACTGATTGATATTATGTTTGAAATCATTCAAAGAAAAAAATGTTCTTTCTTAGAATGAAGTAAGCTCTTGAAATCTTTTTTTCATTTACAATTATCTACTTATTAATGCCAGTAAGTGAAAAGCATACTATTAGAAATACACAATTTACATGGATTAAATTTTGTAATGAAAAATTTACCATTACAAAAATATTAGAAAGCAAATATATTTATAAATACAAGTTAAATCTTGATATAGTGAATTCTCTCTCTTAATTATAGTGAAATGAAATTTCCTTCTTATGATTTCTCCCCTTCCCAAACTTTTTGAAGATAATTTTATACATATAAATGAGGTTTCCCAGAAAGACAGCATTCCAGAATTCTGTTTCAAATCCCTTTCTATCCTCCCCATTGTTTCTAAGAATTAACTACTGGTTATTTCCTCATAAATAATACTCCCCCCATTTCTACTTAATTCACTTGTCCAATACATAGATCTTACTCTTCATAACATCCTTTGAAAAATCAGAATAGTGGAACAGACCATAAAAGGCGACATTTGACTCCCACTTCCCTATCTATATCTGTAGACTGTTTGCTTCTGATTGAGGGCCGCGGTAGCCTAGTGGTCAAGGTCGTGGACTAGCGACCGGCGGTTTTCGTTCAGTCGCGGGTTCGATCCTTGGCCGCCAAAGACCCACCGTGTAGCCGGGGCTAATGCACGTTAAATCTGTTCTGGGCCCAAAGTCCTCCCGTTGGCGTGGTGTGGATGTTAGGAGAGGGGGGTGCCAGCTCAGGTGTCGTCCTCGTCACTTGACCGTGGTTCAAAATTACGAGGTCCGTCGCCAATAGCCCTCGTGTTGCTTCTAGTGCGACGTTAATAAAAAACTAAACTTAACTAATTGCTTCTGATTGAAAATATATTTTGCAACACAGCAGTATTCTGAAAAAAATGCAAAAATGATAAACTTCCTAAAAAGGAAAACATTTTGAATTGAGGATAAAATAATAATGAAACATGCAGAAGATGGAGTCAATTAATAAGCAAGCAATTTTTTCATCAAAAGCTAGTTTCCAACATTCGAAAAAATCACAGCATGATCATCCCAGCGCCCCCCCCCCCAAAAAAAAAAAAATCTGGATGGAGCAAAGAAACTGTTGCGCTGAAATAGAGAATGTAGAAGCTCTTTTGAAATGGTTCAATCAATCAGCAGAATATATATATTCTAATTGGCTCATGAATTTAGATTTTACCCTTTATGATAAGCTATTACTGTTCACGAAGTTTGGTTATTAATGCATGTATATGCAGCTCCACTAGCTGAACAGTGGAGTATTAAATAGCTTTGTTTCTGTTTTATTTTTAAACATATTAATTTTTTCAATTTTATTAAGTCTTATTTCTCTTGTATTTTTTTTTAATTGATATCTATTATTTTTTTTAATTTTTAGTTTCAAATAATTTCAGATAATTTATTTTTATTATGATGTTTTTTTATTCATTCAACTTTTATATTATAACAACTTAATTTTAAATTTAATTTTTTTATTCCTTTTTGTATTATTCAGCACATTTTTATTTAATTGAGTTTTATTTATCAATACATATATAAGTTAATATTTATGCAAGTAATAATTTATTAAATAAGCTGTGTCTCATAATCGTGATTGTTTACAACAAAATTGTATATACAGAACCTTGTGTGAGCTTTTTATTCAGTTTCTAAAGGTTCACCATAACAGGATTCAAATGTATGTCAATCCATGTATTCAAAAAGAAAAAACAAACATAATTTAAATAATGTTATAAAATAGCTAAATAGACATCAATAACTCAGTAGATAGCAAAAATAACCTGCAAGTATAGAGATATACAGTTTTAATGATACCTATTTTTCTTTAAATACAACTATGAAAAATGCCTTAAAATATGATTCAAAATTTTAAACCTTGGCAATTAAAATTAACCTTCAAAGGATTTATTTTCAAAACGAATTATTCAAAAGCAATTTTAAAAACATTTATTTAATTTACAATATTTGACCAAATTTTGAAATTAGATTACTTATACATTTTTATAAAAAATGATTTTAATCAACATATTCTGCAATGTTTTTGCATTTTTGCACACTAATATTTTCTGGAAAAAAAAAAATAAACTTACCTGCCACTCTACACATTTTTCATCTTTACTTAAATTGTATAAAGTATATGCATTATATAACTGGAAAATCTATAAAAAAAAAAGTATATCTATATAAACTTATAAATGATCTTTAATTACTAATAGAAAATTCTATAAACTTTACCAACATTATCATACTACATGAAAATGATCAGCAAATGATGAAAATTTGGATAGTTTAAAGAACTCAAAAAATGCTTGTCATTCAAAAATCATATTGATGTTTATAAAAAGAATGAAATTTTGTCAGTGCATCAAAAAATTGTACATACAAAGTCTTGTCTACTTCATTTAAAATAAAATATTGATCCTTAAATTTAATTTGTACATTAATGAACCTTTTAAATTAGGTAATGAAATAATGATGTATTGTTATCATTGAAATTTTGAAAAATATAAAATTGCAATTTAAAAATAAATTACACAAAAGTTTCCTTAATATGATTAGTAAAGAAAAAAATTCTCACAAAAAATTATTTATTTTAAAAACCATTCATATTAATAGATGAAAACCAAACAAAAATTTGATCAAATGCTCAAAGTTAATATTTTGAATTAAAAAGATCTTTTTTTTTTTTTGTTTATTGTAAAATAGAATGATTTATGTTATAATTTCAATATGCAAATGAAAGTTAATTAAAAATGTTAAGGATTAATAACAAATTAATTTTCTCGCCATTTTTTTTAAAAAAGAAAATGGAAAGATAAGATAAAGCACATTATTTAAAGCAACAACACATGAGAACATATCTGTTGGGTATAAAATATTTTACGATTTAAAAAAAAAAATTAAAGCCCAGCAAGTGCCTTAACCGATTTGTTCAATTGCCTATCAATTCAATAGTCTAAAAAATAATTCATTCTTATAACTATTCAATTGTTTGGAGAAGTAGTTTACATTTAGTTTGAACAGTCCAAAATTTAAAATATATATGAATGAATTTTTAAACTTATTAATTCATCTTACAAATATTTATTGCATTCCACATTCTCCTGTTTTAACTATTTACTTTGTTATTCTATCAAAAATCTATTAATTATCTTGAGGTTTGATTCAGAAAATGCTTATTTTCTGTAGATTGAAAATAAAGTTTTAAAGTAGAGGGTGCCCAACCTTTTTTTTTTTTTGTTATCCTGGGCCATATTGGAAGAAGAGTTGTTTGGAGCAGCACAAAATAAATCTAACTTTAAAACACTAACAATAGTACATGAGTATATAAAAAAAAAGTCCATTATATAGTTAACATATTTAAGTAATTTAAATTTAATAATTCATAAATTTTGTATTATAATTGCTGTAACATGGAATTAGATTGACATTGTTTTATGCACCTTTATCACATAAGGTGCATGAAACAATGTCAATCTAATTCCATGTTGCAGCAATTATGATACAAAATTTATCATAAAAATATCATAAATTTTATCAGAATAAAAGCAGTTGGAAATAAAAATCAATCAGATATTTGACATTGAATTTTTAAAACTAATGCATCAATATCTGGTTTGATTGAAGTGGTTACAATTCTCAGAGAGTTACCAAGGAGTTTCATCTGATAATTTGCTTCCAGTTTTAGGGTGCTTCTTTCTTGAAAATAGTAGCTCACAAATATATGTAGTTCCGAACAGTGATCACATGAATAACAAATCATTGTGCAATAAGAGATATTTGTTTTGGGGTAGGTACAATTAATAAGAGTCGAATATGATTTAGAGAAATTTCTAATTATGTGGGATGCATTTCATTTACAAATATTCTACATACAAAGTTTCAAATGGAGTTCAACACTAAGCATTTTATTTGAAAATTTGCTGGGAACATATCTATCACTGTTCTTCTGGAATAGTTTGATGAGATTAACTGATTTTAGATGTGTCAACGTTCTTGTTATGGAAGATTATATTTGACATGCTTTCCATGCATTGCTTAATAAATTCATCATTTGAAAATGGTTTTGATTTTTTGGTTATTAAATTAACAACTATATAACCAGCCTTCACAAAAGATGCTAATTGAATTGAAACATTTAAAAAAATATTTTGATGACAAGGCCTTTTTTTCATTATTTTGCCTGTATGACACTCACCTTGATATGCATTAATTTTTGAGATATGTTTTTGAATATAATGCCTTTTAAAATTATATTTTTCAAACATGGGTATGAGAACATGACAAATTAAACTGAGTGCATCATTATTCTTCTCAAAAAAAAAATTTAGTAATCTTTTTTTCAATGAATAATCTCTTTCATTGATATATCCCCCCCCCTTTTTTAATTACAGGGATTTGTTAAGATATAGAGACTATACTAAAATGTCAAGATTATTTATTTGATTAAAGTAAAGATAAGCATAATAATAGAAATAAAAGATAACATTTATTTTTATGAAAGAATGGCAAGAATATTGAAAGCAGGATTCAATAATGAGTTAAAAATATATTGACCTGCCTTAAAGAGAAGATAAAAACCAATTAGTCAATAACTATTTCATTTTCTTCAATCAATTTTACAAAATGCCAGCAAATGTTTTGCTTCATAACTGTTCTCAAACTATGCATGACTGTGGTCATAGTCTGATCAGTTTACAGTTGCAATCAGATAAACAGTAAACTTGCAACATTAAAATGAATCATACAGATGTCTCTTTCTGTTCATTTGAGTCCTCCTGAAGAATAAGATCAGCTTCACAAAAAGCAGTAGTTTTCCGACAGGAATGTAAAAAATGTTAGTTTGAAATAAGAATTCTCTGTCTCTCTTCCTCTTCAGTCAACTCCCACCCCCCCAAAGCAACTATCCACCAGACACAAATGCCACTCATGTCTTCAATCTAAATAGTTGAATCAATGTAAAGGACAATGTTTTGATATTTGATGCTAGGTCTTCAGACCTGTCAACAAAACGAGAAACAACTAAACTGAATTGAATAGGCTACCATGTTTGAAGTCAGCTTAAGTTTCACTGTCGTAAAAGAGATGCTCATACTGGCTACTCAATATTACGTATTTCCATTAGTTTAGATATATGACCAATGTTGATTCACTAATAACAGAGGAAATCAATAATAAGAATAAAAGTTTGTATTATGTTCAGACAGATTGGGAAGGTAGAACTTGACTCAAAAGTTAATTTGGTACAAGGATTCTTGAATTAATTTTAAGGAATTGTTTCATGAAGTAGGTATTGATATATTGATATTTCTTTTTCTCTGATCTCCTTTCAAGGGGTGCTTTGGGCAGCATACAGCCCACAGGTTGGACAAACCCCTGTTTTAGAAGGAATTAAGACTATTACTATTTGAGAATACAATAAAAGGAAAACAACCTCCTAATATGTTAATGCTGAAGTTAAATCATCAATTAAACGAATGATCAACATCAGAATGGAGATTATTGTTTAATAAACAGAATTATAATTGGTTCCAATCTTGACAATATAACAAATAAATATCAAGAACAATCATTAGAATTTATTTATTACTATTTATGTTACACAGAAAATAGAAATTGCAATAAAATTAAGATCATCGGTAAATATTAAGAAAAAAAAATTATAAAATTCAAACTATCTTAAATGACAAATTATATTAAAAAAATAATTTTCACTTTCAAAGAATAATAAATTCAGAAATTATTTCATAAGTTTTATAAATAAAAGATTCAAGCTTACATAGCCAATGTACAGGAACGGTAACAAAAAGCTTAGACCTCTCCACATCCAAGAATGGAAGCCTTCTAATTAAGTTAAAAAAGAAACAACAGATTTAGTCATCAGCAAAAATATATTATTTTTCATAATATATAATTTTTCTCAATCAATTTCTCATCAATACATTTTTCATAATATATAATTTTTCTCAATCAATTTCTCATCAATATATTTTTCATAATATATAATTTTTCTCAATCATGACAGAAATAAAATAGAAACATTAGATATAAAATATATACAAGAATTGTACAGAATTTTTTGAAATATCTTTTTTGCAAAGTTTATTAATTTTGCTGGATGGAATATCCTAGTATTCACTTAAATATGGAAGGGAGAAATGTATCTTCACCAAATAATAAAATACTATATAGAAATTAAAAATAATTTCAAACTCTCAAAGGATAAATACAAAAGTAATTCATTTAATGTAGCAAAAAAAAAAAAAAAGGAATGATTTTAATTACTAAATATTTCAAATATAAATCAATACTTTACCAATTGTAATGTCCATTTTATGTCTTTCTCCAAGTGCTCTTAATCTATATAAACACCCTTGTTGATAATTAAACTGAAGAAATTGAAGAATACCTGACGAAAGAAATATTAATAAACTGAAAATTTCAAAGAACGATCAGAAATTTGAAAAAAGAAATGCTTATGGATATTTAATAATTGTTCATTGAAAAAAGTTTTTCTAATATTAAAAATAACATAAGATTAAAAGAAAATTTGAATAACCTTTACCGTCTAATTTAAAAACATAACTTATTCAAAAGTTTGAGAGAAATTCTAAAATACTCTTTAAAAAATTTAGCAAATCAAAGCATTTACAACATGAGTGGCCTTAAGTTGTTTAATTGGTTTTGTTTATAAATTTTATGAATGAGATACATAATTGTGTTTATTATAATTATATTAGAATCTGTAATTATACCATTTCATAATAAGTGCATTTAAAGTATATGAACAAGTAAAATAAAAATCAATTAATAAAATTTTAAGAAAAAAAAAATTGTAAAACCAAATGAGCTTAAAATTATACAAACAATTCAGCAGTACAAATGATCCTTATAAAAATAACTGCAGATCACATATAACTTACTTGTATAACAAGTATATAATGTGAATTGCTTGCGAAATAGATCATACATCAAACCATCTGGCCTAAACAAAATTGAAAGAAAAGCGAAATTAAATGCATAAAACAAATATAACAAAAAAGTGCAATAAAATTTCATCTTAGAGCAATTATAATAAACTAATTATTTTTATAATCAATTTTAATATCGATTTCCTTTTCTATCATAAATTTTTTTCTCAGATATTGACTTCATTCTGTATTTAGAAATGGCATAATATTAATTAAAAAAATTTTTACAAAAATTTAAATTTCAAAAAACAAAACATATTAAGAACATTCACCCTTTTAAGCACAAAGCTATGAAATATATAAGTATTTATTTAAATTTATTTAAAAAAATATTTAAATTTTAAAGTGAATTTAATTATAAAAGAATGTATTAACAGAATAACTCACCAAACTATAATGACTCCAGCTTGGATTGTGGTAATAAAATGATTTATTCTCCACCAACCTTTTATCCTTAAAAAGATTTTTAAGAAAAACAATGAATGAATATATTAGTAATAATTATACAAATATGGTTAAACAAAAACAGAATACTTAATTCTTATTTATACTTAAATATTTTATCCTCAAAGTTTTTTTTTTTAAAAAAAAAAAAAAAACAGAGAGAGAGAGAGCAATTTATTCAACAACAATTTTGAAAAAAATTATTCAAATTTAAGGTTGTCAAAAGAAGAAGTAATGTAACATAATATCTCAATTCTGCACAACTCTTTAGATACAAAACCACTCCAAAATTACTATATATTCCGAGTTCACTAATACGTATAGAAAACATTCTTTAAAAAATCTCCTTCCCCTGTATAACATATACTCCATGTTTTATCTTCTATATTGTAACACAAAATTTCTCACTAAATATATTAAAGTGGATAATGTTAAGCATGTAATGTTAAGTTGTTTAAAATTTCAAGAAACTATTTATTTCAGCTATAATCAATATCAATTAACTTTTTTTTTAATGCACTGAAAATATTTTATACAATGTTCTGAAATAAACTATCAAAAAACAAAATACTATTGCAGAATATGACAGAAGAATTTCAATTCAATAAAAAAAAGGTACTTACCTTGAACCATTAACAACTAATATGCTTTCTCTTATTGTTAATGTACAATAATACCAAACCAACAAAAAATGCAATATTGCATCTAGAGCTCTAAAACGAAGAAATGGACATTAAATTACAAATGTCAACAAAAAATGCACTTACATAAGCAGTAATAAAAATATTTAAGAAATATACCGATAGGAGAATATAATGCTTTGGGCTGACAAGATTAAAATTATAACAGTAACTGTAAGCTTGAAACGTTCATATTCTTCTTTATACTTCATGCTAGAAAGAAAAAAATTTAAAATATTTACAAAAAGAATCAATTCTCACAATATTTAAAACAAACTTTTTAGAAGCAAAGAAAGTTATAACAAGTATAAAATAGTTTCTGCAATTCTATAATTGAATAGGAAAAAAATTCTTTTTATTAAGTTATGTTCTGCATTAAAAAAAAAAAGTTCACATAAATTTTAAACCATATAATTTTAATCTATTATTTCCTTTTGAACAAAGTCAACAGAAAACTGAATATATCTCAAAATATGCTCAATATTATAGATTATTATCCATGTGAATTATCATATGGATATTATTTTTTAATTTATGAGGAGCCTATTTATATTAAACTTCAAATGTGTAATTTTTTTTTCTGGAACAAATACAAAAAGTTCATCAAAACAAATGTGAAAATAATAATAAGAAATTATATTACTATTTCAAAGAGAAATATAAAATTAGACATGGCTGAAAAATTCTGTAAAAGCTTCTTAATGTAAAAAACAAATTAAAAGTTTCAAATTTTAAAAAGAAACTGAATGAGGAAACCAATAAGAAAATTATATCTGAAGCAATGTCATAGAAAATTACATTAAAAATAATCAGAATACAGTTATAATATATAATGGATAGAAGAATTGCTGAGTGTGTGTGTATATATATATATTGCATTAACTTCAACATAATAAATGATTAAATTGTGACTCATTTTTACAAACTCAACAATTGAATACAAGGAGAACCACATTCAAGTATGATACATATAATCCATGACTAATTCTTGTGTTTATAAATAGATGCGAGTTTTTTGAAAGATGGATCTTTTACAAAAAATTATATTTTAAGTCAAATAATCAAAATCCTCAAATAATAGATCAATTTTTATTACTTACAATAGAAGTATATTAAAAACAGTAAACAATAATCTTTTGATAACTTATCATTATTACAAATAATTGATCATGAAATTGATTACTACAAACTTGAGCTTTGATTTGTTATTCATATTTTACATTTATACTTAAATCTATCATCTGATTTTTCTGGATTGCGTTCTTTTCAATTCAGTTGAAAAGTATTAGTTTCATTATAGTAAAATCTTGAAATTAATATTTTGTCTTAATAAAAAAAATGTAAGCAATAATTTATTAAACATTGATATTTTAAAGCTGTTCAGAAATATTATTATACTATCTAGCTAAAATATAAACAACCTTTCCTTTAATTTACCTATCTTCTTTATTCATAATTGTCACATTAACACTGCCAAGGATAATCTGCAAGTACAATCTGAAATTGACAAATTTAAGGTCTCAATACATTAATTCAGAAACTTATATATATACATCCATACATACACACATTTTGATACAAGTTTAAAATTAACCCATTGATACAAATAGCATGAATTTGAGGAGTGAAATTATTCAACTATCACGCAGAACAATATGTTAGATTTGTGAACAATTTTGGAAGAAATCAAAACCTTTTTCCAATTACATATAAGTTACAGTTTAATTAAAACTAAAAGAAAAAGGCAGAAATATTAACACATAGTTCTCACTTTTTGTTAAATAAGTGAAATTGTTCACAGCAAGTTATGAATTTGGGATGTTTATAGTACATGTAAGCACTTTGTTTCTGCATAAATACCATGGAAAACACATGAAAAGAATTATATTAATATAAATTCCTTTCACTTTTCATCTGATAATAACAACAGACAAAAACTTTATATAATTAGCAATGTAAATATGGCAGATGTAATCATGAATGTTCACATTGTTTCTATTCTAAACAATTTTTTTAAATGGTCCACACTTTTGATATACATTTAAAATACTAGATAATTATTTAATTTCAAATCAGTGATATGTAGAATTAATTAAGAATAGATTTCATGTAAAAATTTAGTCAAATAACAATTAAAACTAAAAAATATTATATAAAGAGTTATAAAACAAAATTTAATTGTGAATTTCAGTTTGATCTTAAATGAATATTAGTTTGTAAACATGTTAATACAAAATATCTGATAAGAATCTATGAGAGTATGCAACTTTTTTAAATACACTAATAAATGTCAATTATTCAAAACATGTGTTGAGTAAGTATAATGATTATTTATAATCATTATAGTTAAAATGCAATTTTAAGGTCTGAGCAAAAAAAAAAAAAAAAAGATTCATTCATAAATGTATTGTTTTATTGCTGGAGAAAATAAAACTGTTCAAATACTTTCCATATATTTCATACCAAGTTTATACATAAAAGTTTTAATCTAATTTCAGATTTTGACAGACAATATTTAAAGTGTAAAAAACATATAAATTTGATATAAGTACAAAAGAACCTTATATAACCTAAACAAATGATCATGGGACTTTAACATTGAACAAATAACAAAATGATTGATTAACCCAAACCATACAGAAAAGACAGTAATTACTACTTCACTAGAAAAATCTGAGAGGGGAACATATCATAAACACTAAAACATATATTTTCTCATGATAATTTTTTAGCTAAATAATTATAAACAAAAAATCTGAGAGTCGTGATTTTTATTCCACAAATACAACATAATATTTTATTCAATTATTTTCTCAAATTTTTTTTTTCACACTAAACACTAAATAAATAGTTGTTTCACAAAAAAAAGTCAGAACATCTATAGAACAATATTTGACCAAAGCAAATTTGATAGACAATTTAACAAAAATTTAAGATGCTAGAGATGTCACAACAGGTGCCTTTTGAGTAACTTCAACAACTAAATAGTTAGTTGAGCTGAGGTTAACTAAGAGTGTACCATTTCAAATTTAAGCACATGTATGAACAAGATTAAGGAACATAATAAGCTTTATCGTAAAAATTTAACAGAAAGAGAAAGAACAAAAGTTTTTTTTTTTTAAAAAAGTTATATTGCCATATATAGATGATTTTTTTTTCTAAAAAGAAATTAAATTGATATAAAAGGGATATTCTGTTCATAAAGCAATAAAATGCATGAAACCTTTTAGATAGTCTACAAAGCCAGCTTTTGACAAACACATATGATGACAGATTGAAATAGAACAAAAATGAGAGAAAAAAATAGAACATGAGATAAAATAGCAAATTTACATTAAAATACTTTTTGCTATTTTTAATACATAGCAAAATGTAAAATTGTTTAAATGAAAATAAAGCAGTTTTAATCAATTTAATTCTTTTAAAACATTTCTCATATTATTCATTAAATTTACTTATAATTCAAAAATATTAAATTTTATAGAAAATTTCTGATTTATACAACAAGCAAGCAGTGCATATGTTTTTTTTTAAAAAAATTAGTTTTCATATGAATTTAATTGAGAATCAAGCATATTCTCCTTTCTTTTATTACTTTAGTGACAAATACTAGAATTCTGAAATTTTTCAATATTTTAAAAACAGAATACAGATTGAAGTCAATCATAATTTAATAGCATGGAACAATTTGAAAAAATAAAATACTTTAATACCCATTATCACAAGGTAAAACTGATTGGATATCTTCTAACTGACACTTGCGAGATTCAATGTCAAGTTTAATAGATGCTATTAATTCTTTTTCCTCTTTGGTTTCTGCAGTGCACCTAAAAATTATGAAAAATGAAATAAAATACACATTTTAAAATCTATTCTATTACAAGAACAAAATGTAAATGCCTTCGCATGTATAAACAATTTTAAAGTGTCGTGATATAAAAATTATACATAATAAATAATATAGAATAGTTCCATCTTACCGTTTTCTTTATTATACAATAAATATGTAAAAAAAAATCTAAAAAATTTCAAAATGACAAATTCCTTTAGGATTTTTAAAATTTGGAATTACTTAATTTTTTTTTTAATTGCCAACTATAAAATTTGACACTAAAGTATATTAGGATATTAAAATTCACAATAACATCAGTAATTCCCAATGCATGTTCTTTGGATCAACTTTTAATGTGATTAAAAATAAATAAAATGATTTTTTTAGTGACTTTTAAAGTGATTAAGTATTAATGTCCCATATTATACACTAAAGAGATTATGCAAAACTGAAAACTGTAAAAAGTAACTAATTTTGTCATTCTGAATAATTGCACACTTCTCTTATTAGCACTGTCAGCATCCCAAATTTTATCTAAATCAGGTACAACTAATCTTGCAGCTAGAAATAAGAAATATATAATAAAAACCAAAAATAATAATCACTTTAAGGAGCAGAAACAAAAATGAAGATTTACACAGAAACTTTTTCCAAGCTCTACTGTATTGTCCACTTGAGAAGAATCAGCAATTTTTATTAAACTTTCAGTTCATTTCCAAATAAATTCTTTTAATGAATTGTTTTTTAATTCAAGAATATTTTTTTTTGTACCCATTCTCAATCATTTCAACAAGGTTGTCTGAATTGCTCTCAGTTCTTTAAATTTGTACTGGTGGATATATGCCTTTTTATATCATATATCAGATGAAGATTTTAACAAGCAATTTAAAACTATTAAGTCAGAATTTTATTTATTTTATAAGGAATAAAAACAAATTAAAACACCTAATATAATCATTTTAATAATGATTGAGGGTTAACAATTTCTAAATAGTATACACAACACACATTACATATAGAATAAAACTATAAAAATATGATGATTTCTAGATTATATATAAACTTATAAATTTAAGTAATTTATTTATATACAAAAGTAATAATTTTTACTTTAATCATATTGGGGGTGGGAGTTACCACCAACTGTCTAGCTAACTTAAAATCTAGTTAAAAGTAATAAAATTTCCAATCCATTGATATTTCTAAATGTATTTATGTTTAATTGATAACTATTATACACACCACGAGATGGCGCTTTCTTCTGCCAAGAGAGTTTCATGTTTTTTTTATATCAGAGAGAGAGAATGGTGAAATAACAAGTAGGATGGAAAGCCATTTGCCAATAAATATTGTTTATGAAAAGAATTGATAATTGCGTACTACATGTCTTTACAAGTGGTCAAGTCGAGCATGTGATGAATAATTCCAGTATTGGTTCCATGAGGTAACAATGAGTAGCTTTCAGTTTTGGTAATATTGAAATAGTGTTTTTACTTTCGTTTTTGTAAATATATTTTCAGTTATGAGAACATACTTTCGTTTTAATAATTTTAGCTTACAAATGCTCAGGTTTTCTTCTCAATTATATTTATGTCGGTCTTGAAGAAAGTTAAAAAGGAGTGAATTAATTGAGGTTTCTAAAGAACTTGATGTAAGTATTCCTATGAGTGTTAAAGTCTTCCAGTTAAGAATGTTAATTGAGCAAAGTGATGTTTACAAAACTAATTATTGTAAACATTTGAAGTTGTCAAAGTTGCTGTTGAGTCAGTTATTCAGAAGAAAATAGACAACGAAAAATAGGAAGTGCAGGTTAGAGTAGATAAAGAAACAAAATTAGAATTAGAAAAAAATTAAACTAGCTCAGTAAGAAAAACAATTTGAACATGCTAATTTTGAGAAAGAAACACCATGAAAAAGTGAAACAGCAACATATTGTGATTCCGAGTTATATCAAATAGCAATTTGGAAAATAAAATAAAAAGTATTAAAACATTAGCCATTCCAGTTCCTTCATGCATAGAGTCATATAATCTTTTTTTCTCATCACTTGAAAGAGCTTTCAAAACAAAAAATGTTCCAGATGAATTTAAATCAAAAATTTTATTAAATATCTTATGTGAAAAGGATAACAATTTAATGGTATATTTGAGTGAGGATGGCCTGAGAAATTATGACAAACTGAAAGAAATTGTATTACAGGAATTTCAATCCACTCCACAAGAGGTAATAAACAGACACTTAAATATAGAGTGTCATGTCTTATGTCCTAATGCACAGCAAATAGACTTGATAGACTTCGGAGGTGCTTCTAAGGATGTGTATGTCTGTGTTATTTACATTCGTTTTGTATCCCTGACAGGCGAAATCAAAGTGTCACTCCTTTGCAGGAAATAACAAGTGGCACTCATAAAAGAGATGACCATCCCAAGACTAGAAGTTCAAACAGCTTTGGACTTGCAAGTTCGTGGAGTGTATCTATACTCGAACTCAACTGTAGTTCTTGCATGGATTGCTTGGCCACCTCTAATTCTTAAAGTTTTAGTGGCAAATTGTGTAAAAAAATACAGGAAAAAGCATAAGACTTCAATTGGGATAATGTGAAAACTAATAATAATCCAGCTGACTTAATATCGTGAGGAAAATTCAACATCTAAAACTGTGGTGGCATGGGCCTGAATTTTTGTCGAATATTGAGTGTTCCAAAACTGAATGTAAACATTTCACCTTAAGTGAAACTGAAAAATTTCAACAAGAAGTAAAAGTGAGCTGGAAATTTCAGAACAATGAACTCTGGTTTTCAAATGAAATTTCTAGTTTTGATTACATTTTTGATATTACTAATTTTTATGTAAAATTAATTAGAATTGCAAGCTTTTTTTTCAGATTCATCTCAAATGTAAAGGGATGCACCAAAGAAAAAGGACAATTAACAACTGTAGAGTTAAAAAGAGGTAAACTGGTTCTTATGAAATATGTACAAATGCAAAATTTTCTACGGAGAAAAAAGCTTTAACAGAAAATAAGAGAATTACGGAATTTAATGTAAGTTGTTTATCCCCTTTTACTGATGATGAAGGCATTATACGAGTTGGTGGTCGAATGCATAACACTAATTTACCAATTTATATGAAACACCCTATTTTGCTTCCTAAAAACCATAAATTTGCAGACTTTTTTTTTTTGAAAATCATTTGAAAAATTACCATGTTGTGCCTCAAACTTTGCTATGTGCTATTTGTCAAGAATACTGGCATTTGAGTGGGCGCGATATTGCTCGTAAAATTGTTCATAACTTTGTAACACGCTTTAAAGCTAAGCCTAGGGAGATTAATCAAATTATGGCACCTTTGCCTAAAGAGCGAGCAACCATCACTCCTCCCTTTTTTAAAACTGGCCTAGATTGTTATGGCCCATTCTTAATAAAATATAAAAATCAGAGAAAAGGTGTATATCATAAGATTTATGTTTGCATATTTGTTAATTTTGTAACCAAGGCGGTATACTTTGAGTTAATTACAGAATTATCAGCAGAGGCTATGATTACATGCTTAAAATGATTTTTTGCATGACAAGATTTGTCAGCGTACTTTTTTTCTGACAATGCTAAAAATTTCCGAGGTGCAGATTCGGAAATAAAATAATTATTTACTTTGTTCAAAAATATGAATGTTCTAAATTACTTAATTGTTAATTACTTGTATTCCGAGAGTGTAACAAGGAGCTTTATTCCTCCTCAATCAACTAATTTTCAAGGACTTTGGGAGGCAGGGGTAAAGTCATTTAAGCACCACTTTAAAATAGTTTTGGGAGACCATAAACTCACATTTGAAGAGTTTTTGATTGTAACTAATCAAATTGAAGCGATTTTAAATAGTCATCCTCTCACACCTTTATCAACTGATCCGAACGATTTTAGTGTTCTGACACTTGGCCATTTTTTGATCGCAGGACACTTAATACTTTACCTGAGATTGACCAACATTTATTGAAAATAATACTTTTCAAATGGCAACATTTAACAAAATTTCCCAAATTGTGTGGAAAAACTGGTCCAGAGATTATTTGATTACACTACAACAAGAATCTAAGTGGCATTCTAGTAAAACTAATATTAAACCAGGTATGGTTGTGTTCTAAAAGGAAGATAAACTACCTTTGTGAACTTGGTCAATTGGAAGAATTGACAGTGTCATTTATGGAAAGGATGACAAAATTAGAGCAGTGCAGATCAGAACCCCCTAAGGGCACTTATAAAAAAAGTATTTCTAGTGCATTTTACCAAATTCATATAATAGTTATAGATTTTGTGTTAACTATTACAATTGTGTGGCATTATATCTTATATTTTCTCAATGATTAAGTGATTATATTATAGTGTTAAATTCAATGTAACTGACGTAATTTTTATGTTAAATTCAACTTGTATTAATTGTAAATTTACTTGAAACCTTGTGGTTTCAAGGTAGGGAGTATGTACATGCCACAAGAAGGCATTTTCTTGTATCAAAAGAATTTCATGTTTTTCTTGCATCAGAGAGAGAACAGTGAAATAACAAGTAGGAAGGAAGGTCATTCACCAATAAATATTACTTGCGAAAAGAATTGATAATTACAAGCTATATGCCTTTACAATTAAACTTTAAAAAGAAAACTTCATTAACTGAAATCTTAATGCAAAATGTTTTTCACTGAATCAGTTTTTTACATATATAGTACATAATTTGAATACATTTTATGAACCTATTTAGTATTAAATGAAAAAAGTAACTAATTAGATGTTGGCTTATATTGGTCAATCAGGAATTAATTTGCGTATTTTTTGACAAGAATATTGCACAATGTATCATGTATGGGAAAATCAATTGATAGAAAACAGTCATAGATGCTGGGTAGCTAGGATTACTTTAGATTAAAATAAAATACAAGCTTGAGAAAAGGTAACACATAGTTGCTCTTCCTTTGTGTGTGTGGTAGGAATTCACTTCTACAAATATCATACAGAATAGGATGCAATCCTTACAAGGTTATAACAACTATACAAAAATATTGCATATCAAGCACTATCCAGTTGCCTAAAGTATTCATCAACAAAAGGTTTTAAAGAAGATTTTTATCAAACACTGAAAGTTGAATCCAACTGAACTGCTCCATACCAATCTTGAGAATTGAGGAACTCACCAGCTACAGTACAACAGTTCACTGGATATTGGATTGCATAAGTGTAAAATAAAAAAGAAACTACAGCTAAAAAAAAAATGCAAAGAAAATGAAGATTGGTATGTGCAAAAAAATACTTCCACTGGTCTTTTCAACAATGAAATTCAGAATGTAATTTAACAAAGAATATTCAGTTCAGTCAATATTCTCCATTGAATTACATTCTGAATCCATTTATGTGGTATCAGCATTCAGTAATACAAAATCAAAAAGAAACAAACTTCCAATTACGTAAATGCTGAATCATCAGATTCTTTGGACTCGTAAAATAAGATAGGATCTTTATCATAAATAAATACTATCAGAAAAACATAAATTCAAAGACACTTTTACTCATTTAAAGTAGGAAAGAAAAAAAAAAAACTCAGAGTAACACAACCAACATTTTAATCCTATCATATTTTAATAATATTACAGTAGAAGTAGAAGTTGTTTTT
This sequence comes from Nephila pilipes, assembly GCA_019974015.1. Taxonomy (NCBI): domain Eukaryota; kingdom Metazoa; phylum Arthropoda; class Arachnida; order Araneae; family Nephilidae; genus Nephila; species Nephila pilipes. Next base: position 568,877 of record BMAW01036676.1, read on the forward strand.
TAGGACAAGAAACTCTGTAGTTGAGTTGTACAAAATTTCACTCACGTAAGCGACAATTTATATTAAGAGATACCCAAGAGATTAGTTCAAACTAGATCGCATAATGTCTGCAAACAAGCTCTACCCTCAATAGTCATTATTTGGTCATGTATGGCTGCAAACTGAGTTGTGATACTAAACACTACAGATAGGATTCTTTAAACAGAACTTCACCTTCCAGAATAATACTTCCTGCCATAGGTTAGTCATGTGAAGTGATTCCACAGCATTTTGGCACCTAGTATTGATAGAAGAGCCCTGATATAAATCCAACTGAAAATTTTTGGTGAAAAGTTTCCATTGAAACATCAAAAATACATCCTATTCATAAGAGAAACAATTGGAAACCATCTCTTTCAAAGCCAAGAATCACATAATTTCAGTTGAATTGGAGATAAACTTTCTTATATGCCTAATAGAAATAGAATGGTGTTAAAGAACAAAGGAAGACCAACCTGTACACGCCACTAGATGGCACTTTCATGAGTTGAAAGAGTTTCATGTTTTTTATTTGCATCAGAGAGAGAGGGAGAACACTGTAACAAGGAGTACGATAGAACGCTGTTCACCAATAAAGGGTATTATTGCATTCTATATACTTCTTCATGTCTATTACCTCTACACAACCAATTAATTAAAAGTTTTTGTTTTGTAAATATGTATTTTCCAAAATTTAACTTTTTCTTTCTTCAGGGATATTTGTCACACACTTTGAAAATTTTTCGGCAATATTGTAAGCATTAATAAAATGTGTACTAATAAGATCTGCATTAAAATATTTCATCATATTTAAATATTTTGAGCTTAAATACAAAACATTCTTCAAATCTAGAGGAATACAGGACTTTTGGAATGAACTGCACATATATATATATATATATTCTTAAATAATGATCACAACAATAAATATTTCAAGAATGTTTTCATGGAATATAAAAACAATGCACTCACTAATAATTTGAAATCAAAGTTCAATTTATTACTACTTAAAAGATTAAACAAATAACTTTTAACAAGTCATCTTGTAATTGTTTTGCCAATAAGAATAAATAAGCAAATATATAAGATAAACAATGAAGATATAAAAGAAAAAGATAATAAGAATAAACATTATAAATACCAATAGCATAAAAAAAGAGCAAATTTTACACTCTCTAAATTAATATATTATGTGAGAAAATCATTTAAATTACAATTTCTCATCTCATTAAAAAAAATTGCTTTGTATAGTAAATATTGTTCACTTTGAAATCATCATACAATTACAATGAAAATCCAAATTTCGTTACATTAATTACATATAATTTACCAACAAATGATAAAATTATAATAATAATTAAAATAAATAAAAAATAAATTTTCCATAAACTTACGCATCTAATGCCTCTGCAATTTGATTTAAGCGATACCATTGATGAGCAATTGATTTAGTACATTGGTTCTGAGATTTGTTGAGTTCATCTACAGTTTTAGAAAATTGTTTTAGGTAGATCTAAAATACAATTAAAATAAATTAGGAACTGCTCTTCAATCATACAAACAAATTAATATTCAATTAAAATTTTTCAATGTTTCTCTTATTTTTATATATACTTCATGTTATTTCAGAATTTAATTCTAAATTGAAGTACAGAATTCATTCTGAAAATTAATCAGAAAAATTCATCTAATAAATTTTTTTTTATCTGAACTACACTAAAACTGAAAGAATAGTAATAAAACATTATAGTTATTACATTGTAATATTAAAGTAACAATTTAATTTAGATTCAAATACCAAAATATATACTATATCAAATTAAACTTTCCCATAAATTAAGTTAATTCAAAACCACCAGCACATCCATGCCTATTGTTTTTAAAAATGAGAATATACAAAGCATAAAGGGTTCTTAACAATACTAATATAACTTGAAAAACTACTGTGATACTGTAATACCCTTTCTGTACAGACAGGAAGTTAATTACAGCATCACAGTAGTTTTAAATTATTATTTGAAATGTAAACTTTTTTGCTCATTTTAGAAAAAATTTAAACGACAATACAACTTAATAACTCTTTGAAGAAATATCTCATTGATTTTATATTTTATTAATGTATTGCACATTTATTATAACAATTGGAAGTATTTTTTTATAATTTAAATAAAATAAAAGTTTGCATTCAATTTCTTATTCCTTTTAAAAAACAACATACCTTTCTTTAAACATAGATGGAATACTTTTTTGCTTTTAAATATATAAACTATGCTAACTTACCTCTAAATCTTTAAATTCAACATCCAAAGCCTCCCATTCATCTTTCAAAGTAAAAGCATCTTCAGAACTCATCTAAAAATAGGTTTAAAACACTAAGAATAAACAAGTAAACTTGTTTTTTTTTTAAAAAAATTCTCTGAAAAGCAAAAGAAAATCCTACAAGGATGATACAAATTTACATATGGATCTCAATTTTAAGAAAGCATTTAAAATATGATTATCTTACAATAATGCTACATAAGTAGTTTTGTCTTTTAGTAAATATATAATTAAAGTATACACCATTATTAATACAAATTAAATAATAGTTAAATAATGATTTACTCAAGAAAAATATGATTAAAAAATAAAAAAAAAGCTAGGCACGGAAAAGAAATATGGTGAACATATGGCATAGAATGCATTACGATTTCTCATATTTTGTTATGTCATTCACAATATTAAAATATCACATCTAAGTAGAATGTCATGTCTATCAAAAACAAAACAGATACAATGTACGATAATCGAGGATAAAACAATGTACGAAGCAATAGCAATTTAAAAAAGGAATTTTATTTTAAACTAATTTTTGAAATCTAAAATTCAAATAGAAAAAAGTATAAGGAGCCGGAAAAGAATTAGTTAATATAGAATTAATGCATCAAAATATAACATTGTGTAAAAGTCTTTTAAAATAAATATAATTGTCAACCAAAAAATGGGTAGAGCAAAAATATCATTTATTTCTATACTCACTTTAGCGGTTTAATTCGACGTTTACATCCAAATAAACAAACTCATATTCATATTAACCTTTACAATCAGGTTACAGTTAACCGTAAGAATTTCGATGTCCTCTAAAGGGGATAGACACAAGTTTGTAACTTAGTAAAAAAGACAGTTATGAAAATAATAAAATCTAAAATGAAAATATAAGCTCAACTATATAGCTTATATTTTAATAAAATTACTATTCTTATTTCATTGTTGGATTCAACAGTTTAATAATATAAGACTAACTACTTCTTTTTATAAAATATTTCAAATTAATTCGTTTATTGAGGTAAAACCATCAGGTACAATATGCAATTTTTTTTTTGAAGTGAATTAATTTATCGTGTACAAATATCGCTTGATATATAGTCCAAGTGTTATTACTACAGAATCTTTTGTTAAAATTATATGTTTTAAAATTTGAGTGTCATTTGTAAATTGTTCAAGTTTATTGAGGAAGTAGTATTATCGGCATGTCTCTCGAAAGTATACCTAAAGATTTGAGAAATCTACGTGCCTGTTTATTATGTTCCATGATTAAGGTATTTGGACTTTATATTAACATATCTTTTAACCTTTGGTTTTGCATTATGTAAAATAATACACTTTTTTTTTACTATTCAGATCGGTGAAATGTATAGCATCATGTAATCAAAATGAATTATTTCTTAAGATTAGTACTTTATCTCAATTCTATTGTTGTGTAATTTAAGTTAAGTAACTTTGAAGTATAGTCATTTCTTGGTTAAGTAAATTTTGATTACTTAACTTGTATCTTAACATATTGTAATTAATGCAATGAAATTGAAGTAACGTAAAGCATGTTTGCCTACAAAAAGCCTATAAGCCATGATTTTTTATCAATTTGCTTTCTTTTAACTCTGTATGTGGCTTCGGTAGCATAGTGGTTATGGCAACAGACTTGTGACTGGTGGTTTCTTTTGAGTCATAGATTTGTGTCTTGATGCCTCAAATGACCTGTCGTATAGCTGATGCACATTAAAACTGTCAGGCCTCTCATTGGTGTGGTGGGGAAGTTAGGAGAGGGGGGGTTGCCACCTCATGTGTTGTCCTCTTCCTTGACTGAGATTCAAAATTACAAGGTCTGTCGCCAATTGCTCTTGTGTTGCATCTAGTGCAATGTTAATAAAACTAACCAACCTTTAACTCTGTGCAATGTCTTCCTATTTAATTATCAAAATTCAGTTCGCTTGAGTTGCATATTCTGCAATTGCAATACTTAAGCTTTTTATGTTGAGATAAAGGAAAAATGAAGTAAGCAAATAGAAATGAAAGGTAAGATTAATCATGTTAATGTTGGACAAATTTCAAGTAGGATTAGTGAAGAGAAATGTTAATGCACTGAAAAAATTAAGAGATAAAAGTGAAGTTTAATCCCCATCCTTGACGTGATTTTAGAAATCGCTTAGTTGGTAAGTTTTTATTGAGTAAGATTAATGGGTACTTATAGTGGCCCCCGCCAAATTACGATTTTGGATGTAAACGGAAAATCACCTAGCAGTAAGATTTATTGCCATGTATAGTTGTAAACCCCTAAGGTTGCAGTCCTAAAGAAACAGCACTTCATCATTTTAGTAAAATATCGCTTGCCTGTTAATGTTACTGATTTCGTAATTTTTTTTTTAAAATACCTTTTTTGTTGCCTTTGAAAATGTCGTTAACAATTTTCAATTTACCAAACAGCAAAATGGATGATGGTTTTTGGTTTTACATATTTCACAGTGAACCATTAGTACAATTTTGTAGATCCGTCAACAGGAGTTCACACGCAAAATATTGAAAGAATGTGGGGTTCTGCAAAGTGGCGTAACAAGAAACAGCGTGGTGAATCGTATCTCTCGTATCTGATAGAATTTATGTGGAGGAAATATGTAGGGGAAAAAAGGCTTTCTATGAAATAGTGAACGCAATTTCGGAAATATGGCCTTTTATGTAGATTGAAGTTCTAAAAGTTATGTAAATATTAATATTAAACATCTAAATTTTTATAATACTTATTGGGATGAGATTTATCACTAAACATATGAAAGATTATTAATTAAAAAAGCTTTATATTATTTATTGGTGTGTTATTTGTGTTCCTATATTTCAATTTCGCGCTCCGCTTACTTGGCGCTTTTAACTAGCTTGGCGACATTGGCGTATTCTTAATTTGGTGGGTGCCACTTTAATAGACAAGTACCGATTAGTACAGCAAAGCACTAAAGTACTGAACATGAAAAATTTTGAAACAAGATGGTGTTACAGTGGAAAATAAAATAACATTGAAAATATTAAAATAAATGGGCATAAAAGAATGAAATATTGCTTACCTTATTTCCCCAGGTGGGTATATAGCTACAATCTAATTTAGGAAATTAGAAAAGGTGGTGAACCACTGTCTGAGCATGTGCTTCCTTTTTCAGTGCCATATATATTCGGCTAGGTTGCTGTCTAATTGGTTTTCATCTGGGCAGTAGGGTTCTTTAAACACCATTTGACTGCTGACCATATTCCTTCAGTATTGTTGGTGTGAACACCGGTCTCATGGTCCATAATAGTCAAGACTGTAACTAATCCTTAAATGATCATACCCTTAATCCAAAAGACAGTCATAGACCTTCTAACTGTCTGAAATTATAACAGACCATGGCAAAATCAATTCCTTTCTAACCTGTAGAAGCTCTTCCTTTGTTTGCCTTCTAGCAACTGTAAAAAAACTTTTATCTGTCTCTCTTTCAACCCTGCCAAACACCCATGTACCCTTCATAGATGTACTTCTTCCATCTTTCATTTTTCCATACTTGCTCTCATCAATTCCAACAAAATTTTACCTCTAATTTTAACCTTTTCATTCAAACCATTCACTAAACACACTTCCCGACTAAAACTGTACCAGTCTACCATTGCATTTTTGTTGATCAGCTTTTCATCAACACAAAAAGGATTTTGGACATTTCTAAACCACATTTGCACTACAAGCAAAATTTCTATCATGCTTAAAATGCTGCTTTCAAACAAATTTCCTTTCATAATAGTCTTGTTTTTTTATGCTTATTTTTGGTTTCTTTTTTCCAATACAACAATCTTTCACTGCCATATTTTCCATCAATTTAATATTTTCACCACAAATATTTTACTTACTCATACTCGCAATCATTTCTTGTTACATACAGAATTTGATTACATCTTTCATTCCTTGAGCTTCCACATAAATGATACAAATTTTTCTCTTTTTTGACTAAACTTATAACAAATTATCTCTTTTTGTTCTGCAATGTCATTCATGTGTGTCAGCAACAAGCTGATAATCAAGTGATTTCAATTTTACTTGTGAGAGTTTTAAGATACCTTCACTTGTCAAGCACTTATTTATGTTCATGATTATTTGTAACCATAATTTAGTTGGACGCACTTAAGGCAGTAATGCATACAAATTGAGTTTTACCCAAGTTGTTTGTACAATGCAGCATTTAAATGTGATGCACTTGTTACCAGTAAACACCCTACTGACTTGCATCACTAATAATGAATCATCAACATGAGCGAAGTGACAACTAGATATGTAAGTAATCTTTGTAATAAGAATAATGTAGGTCTAAGTAAGAGTTGGTCGATCCAAGAATGGAGTAGCAGGTCCTACTGTATAATAATCCTGAAATATTGAAGTAAAAAAAAAGCATTTTATTCTTTTTTTCTCAAAGACATTTGTTTCTATTGGACTGCTTTTGTGAATCAATTGAAAAACTTAAAAATACATGTTTCTAAAATGAAAAATGAGAAAGGGTAATTAGAAAAAATTTAAAATAGTTGAATGAATGAACAATGTGTCTTAAAAGAAAATGAACTTTGATCCTTGAATTCTAAATTAATTTAGTATTTAATCAACCAGAAAATTAAAATTTTAGATGTCCTACCAAACAATATAACGCTTATTATATAAGAATTTACTGCAACTTGCCAATGAATGAAAGTTACCTGCTATGCACTTAACACTAGAAAGACGGTATTTTCCGTATACTTAGAAAGACAAGAAGCGATCATTTTGACTGCTCTCTTTTAACAAATAAAAACTGCATTTTTTTTTAGATCATTTACTGAAATAAGTTGCACAATACTTTCAACTACTAAATTTTCTATTTATATCATATTGATTACATACTCTGCTCATGCTTTATGTTATAATATTTTTATATTTAAGATACAATGTATAAATCAATTATTCATAAATTATAATAATAAATATAAAATATAGCTCACTACACAAAGAAATATTATTAAATATATAAATTGGATGAAATATTTTTAATGTATATTTCATTTAACGATTGATTTTATAAAACATGATTTAAAAATATAAATATTTTGAAATGACTTATATTATTCCTTGGTGCAGTCTCTACATATACGAAGAATCACTTTATCACTTAGGTAAATTAAAGCTTCAAGCTAAATTCAACATATAATCATGGCACTTGATGTTAATACTAGTAGTTACCTTATAAATAACGGAGGCATTAATTGTGGCCAAGTCAAGAATATTGAAAAAAACTTGTACTGACTATCATCAAGAAGCAGATTTATTAGATTACTTTCTTGCCATCTGATTGAGTGCATCTACACCATATTTAGCCAAATTATAAAAATTAACAACCTTCTGCATTTTCTTTTCATTGCTTTCAACATCAAGTGTAGGATGTAAAGTACTTAACAGTAAAAAAACATTTTTGATTTTCTTTCCTTGATAAGCAGCCAAGATTATGTCATCTTACTTCAGGATTTTGCTTGAATAAAGCTCTCCCTTTTTAGGCTTGAAGAATTCAGGTACTTTTTTGTTTGCACGTTTTAATGTACCAACGAAGCTAAGTTCTTAATTTCTTAATGTTTTACCTAATTTTAAAGATGTAAAGTATTTGTCAGTCATAATATTTCTTTCAGTTTTCTGAAAGGGCTCTGCCATGCATTGTACTATGTGTTCTCCCACGATTTCTGAACTATGTATACTTTCATTTTTTTTTTCTAAATATGGAAAGGCATTCAACAAAAATTTAGACTGAACATCACAGCTTCTAGTCAAAATTTAATACTTAACTTGTCTGGTTTTTGTGGCATATATTGAATGAATGGGCAATGTGCTTTATTTGGAAATAGTTGCTCATCCCCCATTATCTTGTCATTTGCTTTATAACACAAATGACAGGTTTAAATGAGCGTGTTCCAAACTTCCAATATCAGGGCATGTTTGAAGTATCTCGGATCTTGTTGACTTTTTATCAAAATACAAATACCTCATGATTTCTTTGAATCTATCACAAGACATTATTTCGTGAAAAGAGTTAAGGCCCCAAGACTTGGAACACAGATTGTTAATGGAAATTCCTTTCAAAATGAAAACTTTGTGTGCAAAAAGTAAGGAAATAAAAGCATCAAATTCTTCAAATGATATTCTCCAATGAGCACTCTGTAAACATCACTGAGCTTCTGCTTCTGTGCACTTTGGTATGGAATGCAGAATCTTCATTTATGAAGAGCCTCTAAAAGTTTCCAACAGTTATATGCCTAATGGCAAATGAGCTTGGTTCAGGAACTTCTCTCAATACATTATGCTGCTGCCTCTTCCAACAGAAAGAGAATCGTAAGGAACTGTATGCCATACTGTCCCATCTTTATCTACTTTTATATTACGCTTATTCTAATCATTTTTAGAGAGAAATGTTGGTCCTTCAATTTTTTTCACAAATCTGCTTCACTTTTGACTCCTTATTACAAGTCTTTGATTTTTTCCTCAGGAAGTATTTGCTTGTTGAGAATCAGTGTTTGTAAACCAAACTTCATCTTTTTCATATTCATAGGAGTAACCATTTTGTGCAGATTATGTAAAAAGTGAGCATTTATCAGCTGAAACTGATTCACTTCCATCTTCTGGAATATATTTTTCATTAGGTAAATCCGATTTTTCATCTGAACCAGGATTGGTTTAGGGTATATTTTGTAACAGATGAAAAACCTCTTTTTCTGACAGATTTCTTAAACCAACATAACGAGACATAATGTATGCTCTTTGCGACAAAACAAGAGAAAATGTATGCCCGAACAAGTCAAGAACATCTAAAGAAAGGAATTTGTAATTCAAATAAAGTAATTATAGATAACATTCAATCGCAGAAAGGATTTCTCGTGACCAGTAGGTGTTCTTCAACTCTCACCGCCTCATATACCTTTTTCATCAAATCATATTCAAATAACCGAGAAAAGAATTACACATGACCAGCAGGTGTTTTTCCTCCCCTGCCCTTTCCTTTATGTTTCTTTTTATCATATTCTTGAGAAGTGAAGGACAAACAGTTTGCATATAACAAAATATACTATAGAAAATGTACCATAAAATGCTGTGTTTGTTCAGGGTTCAAAATGATCGCAGTCTTTCTAGGTATAAACACTTATAAAATCAGTATTAATGAGCAAAAGCAAGTAATTTTTTTTCTATCTTATCTTTATGTATTATTGGGAAAAGTCAATGAATAAAAAAGAAATAAAAGAATAAACATGGTTAAAATGATAATTTAAAATCAGTTTGCGGTCGAAATGACGGCTCCCATCTTTCTAGTGTTAAAGCAGGGTCATTTTCTACTAAGTTTCTATCCTTACATTATAATCTAATTTCAAAATGGCAATGTGTATGTAAAGGTGGAATTAAACAGCTATAATTTACTTCATATTTATTAACAGTAAGTTTTTTATGAATTCATATGAAAAAGTTTTTCATTTTTTATCTGATTTCTGTACTTGTATTATATTTCAGAAAAACATTTTTACTGAAGTTAAATTCATATTTAGAATTTATTCATCCAGATCCAGATACCAAGCTTTAAAGATATTGAGTGTAGAAAATTAACTTATTTCATGTATAAATAAATGAAGCTTTTGAAGCCTGTTTTGATGCACATATATAGGCAATTATAATGCACATGCATGAATTTTTTCATTGTAACAGAAGCAATCAGTCGCTGGCTAACGGAGAATGAGTAAGGAAGTGCGGATGCCATTGGATTTTCTTTTTTGACAAATTGACTAACTTTTTCTCTATTGCTTCATTCTTGAAGGTCTGTTGAATCTTTTGAATATTTTCCATTTGGGAATAACCATACTTTGCTCACAATTTAAGGCAGTAGTATTCAAATTTTTGTATTATTTGTCAAAAAAAAGGGGGGGGACAAACTGATGGTAATAGTATATACTTCCTCATTTATTGGCTGCTTGTTTACAACTGAGTGTCATGTTCATCAACAAAATTGAGCTATGAGCAGGCCAAATGAGCAAAATGATTGTACTAAGTAACTACTGTGGATGACAGGAATTTGTAGAACTCTTTTAACTTTTTCACTGTATTGTAAGAAGAAAAAAAAATCTGAAGGATACTCTTAATGAATACACATTTCTGTAATGTGAGAGGAGCAATCTATAATTCCTTGTGAATGTTCATAGTTTCAGTTGCAATGGGCTGACAGTGTTGTTATTATTGGAATAATTTAACGTGATGGAATCCTAATTGAGTGATAGAGAAAACTTCCACAGACAGGGGAAAAAATTCATACACATATGCATTAGTATTACTTATAGATGTGCAACTTATTTATGCATGAAAAATTACAGAATATTATTTTGAACTCATTTTGATGTTAAAGCATTAGTGAAATTGACAATGTGAAGCAATAATACAAATAAAAAATTAATATATATTGCATTTTTATTCCTGTTTAATTTGTTCTAATATTTAATTTTCTTTTAATTTTAGTCTTTTGATCAATTTGAATATGATGGATGTGACAATTGTGAAGAATACTTAAATATGAAAGGTAACAGAGAACTTGTAGATGAATGTACAAGCTCTACCTTTGATGGGTAAATATTAAAGCTTAATTAATTTATCCTTTTTTAAAAAAAATGTTCTATTTTTAGAGTTGATAAATCTTGTTTCATGCATCTTTATGATTTGTCCACTATTGATCATAGATGTATCAATCTCCATTTGTGTTTTTATGAACTAAATATTTTGACCTCTTCTTCATTTTAATAAATTATTCCAAATGTAAGAAAGATTATTCTGATAAATATAATTTATCCTGAAATGAGGAAATAACTTGAACTGTTGCTACTGAAACCACAATGCATTTGAGAAAAAATCACTATTGTCATTATGTATTATTATAATTAATGATAGAAGATTCATTTTGGCCAAATTCAGAATATCGTGATCTGCACAATGGAACCACAATGCATTTGAGAAAAAATTACTATTGATAATACATGTTATTATAATTAATGGTAGAAGATTCATTTTGGCCAAATTCTGAATAACATCAAAATGCAATCTTGCAAGGGGCTTATCTGTAGGTAAGTTTGGGAACTAAGATCCTAAGAGATAGTACATGAGTGACCATTGATGGGTTGAATTTTATAGGATATTAGAGAGAGCAACAAAGACTATTATCCTCTGATTAATCATTCCTTTCTTCCATGGAGTGCTGTCTTTTGTAAATACAGTTGATAGACCCTTTGATGCCCTACCAATCTTTCTCTATTATTGTCCTTCCATTTTGTTAAAATTAAAAAATATTTATACTATTTAAAAACTAGCAGCTTTGTTGCCCCCCACACATATCACAAACAGGAACATCAGCTGCTAAATCTTCAATTGTGTCCACCATTACCCAAACTGATCTTCTAGTATTATAAAAATGTACACCCACTGTCCACCTTTGTAGTGTCTTAAACCATTGTTCAAGGAATCTATATTTATTATTGTTCACTTTGCAGTCTCTGTTTCATCAAATGCTTTATTCAATCTATTATGTTCTGCAAATTTTTCAGCATCATCTATTCCTGTTGCAATTGAATCAAAACCAAACATCATTCTATATTTATTTACATAGCTTCCATGTAAAAATTCTAATATATCTTAATCTGAATCATAGTACTGGTATTCTTGTATTCTTATACTTCAAGCAAGTCAAACTTGTGGCCCACAAACCATTTGTTGTCTATCCCACATAACAGCTTGTAGCAAAAATTATTGTTAAAATTTGTAGCTTAATTTTTCAAATTTCTATACATACATAATTATTGAACAGAGAATCACATTTTCCACTTAATTATTATTAGTTTTGGGGAATAGCATATCATTTCCCCCACCTATAGCAGCGAATATTTTTAGCTTCTGATAATAAAATAAAACTAACTATATTATATTAGTCTTCTACTTCCTTTCTTAGTTTATCACTAAATATTCCTCTTTCAAGGAATAATAAAAAATAAGTTTGCTTACATTATACTTATTAAAACTTGTGCTGTTATTTTAATGTTAAAAAAAATTATTTTTTATTATTGTATGCTATCGATTACTTGTCTATTTTAAGCTTTTGCATTTAGTATGTCTTTATTGAAACAAGGGGATAAGGGAACTGAATGAAAAATTACTAACAAACATTGGTATTTCCAAAAAAAAGTAGGTCATCTTTTTGTTGTGCATGAAAGATAAAATAATTTGCTTGATATGCAATAATACTATTAGAGCATCAAAGTTGTATAACATAAAATGTTATTATGAACATGATAAGTACTGTGGTACAAACCACTAGTAATACTTCCACTACAAAGGTAAATTGAGCATTGAAAAACTACCATCATAACTACATGTGGTGCAGCTAACAGACTTTTATCTTGTTAGAAATTGACCAATAGCTAGAAATGAATTTGGCACCCTTGCTATATTAAATATAGATTTAAAAAATAAAAAAACCCTCAAAAATTACTACTGACAAATCTAAACTTCCCAAGAATAGTACATAAAACAGGTAAACGAAGGTAAAATGAATTTTCAAAAAAAATTTTGAACCCTACTGCAGGAAGATATTTCTTAATATAGAAATAAAACAGCCACTCTACACCCTCCTCTAAAAAAACAACTAAACATTTAGAGGAAGGTGGCATAAATATGTATGATGTGAATAAATACTGGAACCACTATAGCTTGATACGGAAAACTAGTATTTGAATACCTTCAAAGAATCAGAAACTTAGCATTCTTACATTTTCATGTCTTTCACTGTTGTATTTGACATTATTTGTGAGATTTCATCTAATTCCTCCCCCCCCCCTTCATGAACCATTTTTAACACTTATACATTGTGGCATTTTATCTTTTTATGTGATTTTGTACATAAGCTAATGTGATTTATTGAAGAAAAAAATGCCTTTTATATGTGTAAAAAGTTTTGCTACAGTAATAATACGTTTATGAACAAAATTGTTCATATAGGAACATATGTTAATATTTATTGCTCAGTATGTAGAAATTGATTAAAAGATTTTGTAAAAATTAACCTAATAATCCTGATAATCAGTCAATCAATAAACATATTCTTTCTCTTGCATGTAACTTTTCCCTACAATTGATATTACTTCCAACTCTTCATGCATGATATCATGAATTACTGACCTCTTTATGGGATCTCTAGAATTTTGTAACAGTTTTTTAAAACTATAAAAATGTCTCTTTTAAGTTTCTTAATTGCTAATAATATGATCTTCATAAATTTTATATTTTCATAGAACTTTTCAAACATACTAACAGCTAAATAATGGCAAATTCTACTTTTCATTTTTATATCATGATTGGATATGATATAAATTGTAATGATTTATGTATTCTTTAAAGTCTGACCTATTTCTCATTTCTTTTATGTAAGAAAATAGCTGTTGTGTGTGAAATTTCATCTAATGTATATTTTTAGGACCCGATACAATATACACCTGGAATGATGGTATTTTACTTTTCTTTTTGGAAAAATGTGGTTTTCCATACCAATGTACTTAATCATATGCTGAGCAATCTCAAAAATCTTAATTTGAGGTCTGAACAAATGTGGCATCTAAGCCATTTTTGAGTCAAACCATTTTATTATTAAAATGGCATGTGTTGCTTATGTCTGTTGCTTATAACCTGTATATAGGTTTTAACCAAGGGTTTTGTGGGCAAAGATGATATTTTTTTTTTCAGTGATTACTAATCAAATTTTATATTTGTTTTTGTTTCATTTATTATACAATAAATTGTATTACTTACATCTGTGTATGTTTCATCATGATATATGCAGTTTTGGTTTTGATGTGTCCTGAGAAGAAAAATGTTTCTCAAAATTTCTTTTATATTTATTGTATTTTCGCTATAGTATTGTTAAGAATATTAACTATTACTTAATAATATGCTGAAGAAAGAAGCAACTATATTGCTATATTATAAAATTTATTGTGTAAATTGTTTTCCAACATATCTAATTGGTAATCATGTAACATTATTTATTTTATACTTATGTGTGTATACGATAATAAGCTAATGATTAATTATTATAATAACTAATCAGTAACTATAACAAGCTGGTAGTTTGTGCTTTACTATTCAAAAGGGTTCTGGGAAGGCGAAGTCCATATATGGCCTACACTTTATCGGCCAAAGGACTCTGAGGAGCAAAAAATTTTAAGCTTCTCTGCTCTAGAGTGAATTCATACTAATCTACCTTCAACTATCTGTTTAAGTCTTCAACTTTTCAGGGCATACATATTTAGGAGGGGGGATCTAAATAACCAAAACAAATAAAAATATTAAGAAAAGGAAGGTATAACTTGCAGGTTTTAATCCAGTTGTATGAAATATATACACTCACGACTGCCAAATATGCTCATTTAACAATAAAAAATCCTAATTGTATTGATCTGATCATTGAATATCACACTCATCTGTTGAGCACTTGCAGAGTGGTGCCAATTGACTCAATAAATTACAATGACAAACAAGCACTTCTGATAACATACAGACTCTTACTGAACTGAAGTAATGAGACTTGCTTGCATTTTGTATTTAGAAATGTTCTAAACTATATTACCCCCCCCTTTTTTTTTTAAATTTCATGCTTTATTTTGTAGTCCAGTATATACTAATAACTTTTTCTTTGATTTTGCATACTTTATTTTGTCATTAAAGATGCACTAACAAACGAAATGCACTAACGAATAAAATTTTAGATGTGCTGTGGAAGGTTTTTTCAGATGTTATGATAAATGGGTAATCTAAAAGAATGAATATAATGTGTACAAAAAACGAGTCCTCTTAAAACAACGAGTCAAGATATTATCTGCTTTTGTAACGCACTACACAATAAATTAGACTTCCTTGAATGTTGAGTGGCTACAGCAGTCGAATGGTCATGGGTGCAATCATGCCGGTAACATTCTTTTCGTCGAGCGGGGGCTTCGAGTCCCAATTTTATCAAAGAACGGGACTAATGCTCGTCAAATCTGTTGAGGTTCCAATTAACCCTTTGACTTGGTCAGAAAACTTGAAGAATAGGGTTTCGGCTCAAATATCGACCTCGTCACATGAATGATGCTCGAAATTACGAGATCCGCTATTCTGACAGCCGTCATGTTGCTTCTTAGAGCGACGTTAATAAAACAATCAAATCAATCACTGAAGGTTAAGTATATATTGATAGCTGTAAATTAACTGTCGACTTTGTAAATTCATGGTTGCAAGAAAACGCTTGAAAGAACTTTAACAAACATAATGCGAAACTAATGTTTCAATTATTGTTGAATTATTCCAGCAGAAACAATAGATGCGGAAATTGTTAGTTTTTGCAATACACAACATAATCAAATCGACTTCCTCAAATGTTGAGTACCTCCCTAAATTCTACCAAGTTCCCAAATTGGTTCATTCTTCGTAAACCGAGAACGATTCCATCTTCGTCATGTGCATCTTATAATTTTTTGATTGCTCTTCAAATACGCTAGACAAAGCTCTTTTGATATTTTGTTATAGTGGACTATTTATTACCCGAAATGTCCTGATTTGTTGATCCTCCCACTGTTTTGGTCCCAATGCTTATCGTTACAAGATTCCCCTCGAAAGTAGGTTTGCGGGTCAGCTATCGCTTTTTAGAGGTCGCCATCATCCCATTGAGACAAGGACTGTATTTTCACGGTCAAAGAGGTTTGCTTTCGCTTTATTTAATGTTCGAGATGTCGTTTCCTAATACATTACCCCCTTCCCCTCCGCTGTGATTAATTTTTTTATATTCGTCCGTGAGTGGGAAAGAAAAAGAACCCCGTCTCATTTTTTAAGAGCCTTCAAATGTTTACTACATAAATTGAAATTTTTAACCATTCCGTAATCTTATCTGCCGCTTCTTATGTTCCCGCTCTCTGTTTACTATTCTTGAACAGTGGCGGATATTTTCTTTCGCGGTTTGTGAATAACTGAATGCAGTTATTTTATTTATTTTTAAGGAATGGCTTTTAAAGATAGAGCAGGAACTTTCCCAAAATATAAAGATAGTGTTGAATTATAGCGACCTACTGGCCTAATCGCTTCTTATGTGATGTTTTTGTTTAGAAAAAGAAAAGCGCATTAAAAAGAGATTGTAACTTTGCATGTCATATATTATGTTTGGCTATCATGCTTCAATTTATTTTTCTTTTGAGTTTGAAGTTTTTTTATTATAATTATGGCGTGTGTGTAGTTTTGCAGCCCTCCCTCCCCCCGAAGAAAAAGCAAAACACGTACTTATGTTACTTTACCTAGTTTATTTATTCTGAAATTTTTTTTGCCCATTTATGAGTTATACACTATAGTCCCAGTGTATTTTTTTTCTTCCTGATTCTTTCATTTCAGTTGATTCGCTGTAATAAGCAACACTATTAGTATCAGTATTGCTCATTGAAGGAATATTGAATTTCGATAACTATCGTATTTCTTTAAAATTTTTGAATATCATTTCTTTAAATGAACAAAAAAATATTTCTGAATCTCCAAACTGAATTAAGGTACGCCTATTGTGTGTGTAATTAAAAGCGCATTCGAGTGAATGCGGTATCATTGATTTGGTATAATCCAAACTCCTGATAATAAATTAGTAAGTCTATCTCATAAAAATGTAAGACTTTCTCTCTCTCTTTCTTTTTTTTTTTTTTTTTTTTTTTTTTTGTAATGACTATGATATTCTCAAAGGAGATTTAGGGTATAAATAATTTGATTAGGGGAAAAATTGCAAAATTGGAGTTCTTGGTTCACTAATTATATTCAGTAAAGTTTTTCTTTCCTGATTTTATATATTATATTTTGAATTTGTATATACTAGTTAAACAGAACGTAAGAATTGAAGCAAGGCAAGTGTATTGCAAAGTAACTAGGTAGGATAATCTTTTTTTTTAAATTTCATCCCTGATGTTGCATATTTATCTCGTTCAATGGGCAATTGTGCTGAAGAATAGCGAATATATATATATATAAAAGTGTTTCCTTTTGAATTAATAATTATCTGTCTCAAATTCTCAAATTTTGTACATTCTCAGCTTTTGAGCTTTTTTGTTCATTCGAATTTTTCTATTGGAAAATCAACTTTTGATTGATAAAAATATTATACATTTGAAATGTTCTCTCTCTCTCTCTCCTAATGATATGAGAATTTTATTGAGATATGAATTTTTCAAATTCCAAGTGAGGAGCGTGTAACGGGAGTTTTCCTTAAATGACGCTGCACCGCCAACAACATTCTAGATCTTCCCCTCAGTGTAGATGGAATGTATTGTAATGTATTGTATCTCTTTTTGGACATACTTTCCGACACCCAACCAACTTTTATTCACGTATTACTACAACTTTCACTCTGGTAATAAAACCGCATTTCGCAGAAAATTGTGCGTGTAATGCTAGTTTCGAGAGTTCCTTTAATCGCTTTTGAGGCTTTCCCCATTCATTTCTCTTGAGTCGTGCTGTGTTTTTTGGGAATTTTTGTGTTTAATTTTCTTGAAATTTTCATTTCATGATTTATTTTTTATTTGAATTTAAATTATTATGTATAATAGTATTTCAGTGAAGATACTATTTTTAATTATATTGTTTTGGTTATTTCAATATTTTACTGATTTGTTTCAATTCTGTAGGTTTTTTTTAATTGTAATTAAAATATGTTTTTGTGATTATAATTTGCAATTTGGTAAGATATTGTATAATTTAAAGTTATGTGTAATTAACACTAATTATTATACATATACTTAAATATTCATTTATTTATATTGAACTGATGAATATACTTATTTATATTAAAAAGATAAAACTACTAAACGCGTGAAATGATAGTGAATTTTCAACCTATCGTTACGACAGACGTTCGTTTTTCTGTATTCGAAGAGACTAGTTGTTGAATAATAAAATTCGCTATTTGAAACTTAAGCTGCGGCCGCTGAAGCCGAGTGGTTTATTATTATATTGTTAACGTGGCGTCCTTCGGTTTGGATACTCTCGACTCGCATACAAACATCTTTTGTGTAGTGAGAGTGCTCTTGTATGTCCTTCCTGTCATGCCTCATACACTATTCATAATATTTTAATAGATTGTTCAATGTTTCATCATCTTGTATTTTTTAATTAATCTGTTTTAAACTTGCTTGACTTGGTGGGGGTTGTGGGAGGGAGGTGGCTCCCCACTGCAATTTTCCGCCTACATTTAATAAAATTAAGCAATTCAAATTGAAGAGAATACAAAAAAAAAAAAAAAATGTTTCCAATGAAGTCACACCGATTCCCCGTTATTTTTTTTTAATACTCTTGATATTTTATAATGTAGCTTCACCAAGGACAAAGTGTTCAAGAAATCAGTTCACTCTTAGAAATTATGGAACTGATCACTATAAGATCTGGTAAAATGCAAAAATCATAAGAAATCAAGAGAGAAACGTATACAAGTTCGATAACTCCGAAAGCTAAAGAAATGAAATTTGCTTATTCACGGGATTAATAATTTGTGTTTTTAAAAAAATGAGAACTGGAAATGCATATTTATATGTATATATAGATAATGGGCTTTCTATACAATTATCCAATTAAATAAATATAAACATTCCTAATTAAAATTCTCTGCTCTGAATTCTCCAGTTATTTTGATGTGAATCTAAAAATCTCAATTTATCAAACTTTTTCATTAACTTCGGACAAATTGTCTTATATACATTGAACGATTTCCGAATTCGACATTTTTTTTTTTTTTTTTTTACATGGAAAGAACTGTAGTTAATTTCTCCACCGATCAAGATATATTGGATGACTTCTTTGATCAAGATGATCCCATAAAGGGTGTAAGTGCAAAGATGAATCTATTGAAAAACCAACAAGAAAACAAGTAATTAACGCTATTCCAAAGTGTCCAACACGACGTGTGATTTATTCCTAACGTTCCTGAAAAGTTTTTGTATCCTTCTGAAGAACATTACTTTCAAACGGCTTCAGTAAAAGATTATATTCAAAAAGACATTAGGAATTACTTTGTCCAAAAATAAGTACCGATTTTCTTTTTATATATACAAACTTTCAACTTTTAGTACATTGTTAGCAAATTTGTAAATTACATACATATTTGTACTTTTTCTATAATGAATTTCTTTGATAGTTTAATATTTTAAGCCTTTATTATTCCTAAAAAAATAATCTATATAAAACTGATAAAAGCGAGAAACTGATGAAAATTTTCGATATTCAGAGCTTCCCCCGTGTATATTCCACGTAATATTTAGATCCTTTAAAATTATTAAAAGCTAAATTTGTTCACGCAGAAATCAGCATTTGAGAGAACAATTACTTACGAATTTGAAGAATGCATAAATTTAAAGCGTGTAGTTCTGTTTTTTATATGAAAAAATATCCAATAATAGTTCTCATTTTAATTTAAAGTTTTCTCATTTGAATTAAAATATGAATTTTCGTTTCCTTCACACATTCATCGCGTGTTTATTTTTTAAGTAGTGAATGGCCTTTGTTGAATGTTTATTATTTTTCTTTAATTATTGTTTTTGAGTTTATTACAAATTTCATGACTTCATTGTGACTCTTTTGCGCTCCTAATATAAGTCGACATTCATATTATGATAATAATGAAATAGGAATTCTCTCATCCTTAAATTATTCAAACACGAGAAATTTACGTTTGATGTTATGGAAGCACCAGGTTTCGTTTTGAGTTTCCGAAACCCAGAAATACGAGTATATGTCTTTGCACGTTTCATTTATGTTACGTCAGTCTGAACACAAATTTCAATAGAGGAATCTGTGTAATTCATAAAATGTGTATTTTAAACCGAGTTTTTTCCTTCCTATCAACATATTTTCGGCGCTGAGAGGTGAAACAATGCGAAATATGGCAAAAGAATCACGTTATAAAAATAAATCTTTGCCGTTGTGAATGTAGCGTGTAGTAGTGAAACAATCTATTATTAGCTGGCAATCACCGGCGATACATTTTAAGCGAGAGCAATTCTTTTGTTAGATGTTATTCTATATAATGTAGCATTATGGATTGGAATGGCACGAAAGGTATCCGAGACTCAAAATCCACTTTCATATTCTGGTCGCATCTTTGCTGCTGCTGCTACGCTTGGGCGAAAAATTTCTCATCCGACTTCAGGATAGATCCCTTGCTTAGTGATGCGTTTCGATAACCTGTTTGGCCGCCTGGCACACAATTATTGATCAAGAGAATAAAGGTGTTTCGTGAAAGAGAGACTTCTAGAAGTGATTTTTGTTTGAAGTAAGAGTCGGTTTCCAACAGTAATGGAAATATTAAATCGCCCTTACGTGTTTTCCAGTATATTATATGAGTATTAAAATTCTGCTTAGAAAATTGCGCAATTTCAGAATTAAATTACTTCCATAACAGAAAAGTTTTGTTTTTGTTTTTTATTCACAAAAATTTTTATTGATCGATCATTAACTAAACTTTTACGTTTCATAATTTTTCTTCCCCTCTTAGTTTTCAAATTTTGTCCGGTGTTTATTATGTAATATTTGAAATAAAATTGTTGACACATCTTAAAAACTCTCTAATGAGAATTGTTAGTAAACGAACAAATTAGTAGTTTTCCTCACAATTCATTTAGTTTATTTTTGCTTTATGTAGTTAAAATATATTGAAATTTTCATTCGGCTTTAGTACATTGTTTAATATTTCGATATCAACAATACACTATTAATTCTTTAGCTTATAAATTACAGAAATCAGTTAATAATCATAGTGAAATTTAACGTATTTTTGCTTAAGATATTTTTAATATTAATGATTGTTGCATTATAAGATATGTTGGTATATTTTTGAGCTTCTCTGAGATTAGTTTGTTCTCGTCATTGATTCAAAATTATCGTCCTTTTATTTATTTATTTATTTTTTATGGAAATAACATGTTAACAAGTTATGAATGAATAGTTAAAATGCCTTTTGAAGACAAACTACGTATTCTTTCTGTGAAGAAAACTGTACCTTTTATGAATCATTCCGTTCTTAATTTGTTTCCCGGATAGTTTTCAAAATTTTAATGGGTATTACATACACAATACGTAATTTTAAAGTCATAGTTTATTATTTATTTTTTGTTATTTTCATGCTTCGTAGTTTAGTTTCCTGACTTACAAATATGATTGATCATCAGTATTTTATAGCGGTCATAGTAAATGTGTCCTTCGGTAGTTTTTTGAGATTTCATTTGAGTGATGCTGAAATTAAAGATCGTCAATAATTACGGTTCTTTTATTTTAATGTATTTATTTGATTTTCAAAAAAAAAAAAAAAAAAAACTTATCAGTGCTGTGTTTCTGTTTTTAAATTGATTTATTGAATAAATTATGACTCCTTTTTTAGAGTTTACATAAGAAAAGGGATCTAATTATTTTGCCTACTTTGAAAAAAGAAATCCATATACTCATTGGGAGAAAAAATTACACATATTTCATATTAAACTCATATGAGGAGTTCATATGACAATTTCTGAATAACACACGTGTTTTAAGGAAGTTGGTTAAAATATAAGCTCCGTTTTTTTCTCCCTCGGAAGTGTCTTAAAGAGTTTATTCGAGATAATGTGCTGCCATCTAGTAATATTCATTGGAACATTTTGAATGTGGCCGTATGAAGGAAAGATAACGTAAAATGTGCTTTCGAGCGAACGTGTTTCAAACACTCCCAAACGCAATTTTAAAAAAACTTTTTTTTTATAAGAAACTTTAAAATATTTTTTTCAAAATTAATTTCATTTCTTTCGTTCATTATATTCAGTTCTTTAGCAAGCAAGCTCTGGATACAGAGCTGTTTTCAATGAAACGTTGATAAATGAAATATTTTCCCAGTATAAAAGATGGAAGGAGGGAGGGAGTGTGTGTAAAGATTATAATGAACTCGTTCTCCAGAAAGGAAATTTATTAACATTTTTGTATTCGCTTGTTCGCATCACCGTGATTTTACATTTTTTAGAAGAGTATGTATATAATCTTGCAAGATAAAAAAAAAAGATTATGAATTACGGAGGGAGGGGGATAGCGTCGAAAGAAATCCGAATTGTGATTTTTGCGATAGAAATAAGTATTGTATTTAGAATGAATAAAAATGCATTCATTTACACAACAATTGAATGTGCGAAACGAATTTCAATTAAATTGGTACCAGTTATAAATGCTTGATTGAAACCTTCATATCTGATTACTTCGCTTTGTAATCAGATATGAAGGTTTTGTTAACTATTTTATATGTGTGAAATAATAGTTTGCAAAAGTGTAAAAACTGTCAACCTAATATATCTCACGTTTTCTTAGACATTGCTGACTTTTGATTTTTGGTGGCAGATATATTTATTTCTCAGCAACACCTAAAGATAAAAAAAAAAAAAAAAGTCCATCAACGATGCTGGTTTTAAGGCTTAATAATGCATGTTATCAAATGAATTACCATTCCTAATTTATAAATCTGTTATAAGAAAGAACATTAACGTATGTCTCAGTTTTAAATATACTTTGCTGTTTTACAATTATCTTCTTGTATGATTATCATAATGAGAGTTGTGGCACTCAGTAGCTAGCACAGTTGTTGTTGTAAAACAAAATCTTATTGGGTCCACACTCCTGAATTATGATTTAGCAATTAAGGTGTTGATTATACAAAAGGTAAGTGAAACTATATATATATATATATGCGAATCTTTAAGCAATAAAATTGCTCAACAAGATGTGAAACACTCGCACACTCAAGCTGTGTGCGTGCGCGCGTGTGTGTAAAATATTATACTTAAAAATTATTTCATTGCAATCAGTTTAATTTCAGAAATTCTCTTTTAGATCCTATTTAATTTATAGTGATATTCAATGTATTTTTAGGCATAAGACTAAACTTATAATTTCTGGTTTCTTCATATAACTTACACTTTTTTTTTACACACGAAATGAGCGTCCCCTGGGGGGGGGAAGGCCAAGGAATCTTTTGATATCTGCTACTGCGCTAAGAACAACCTGTAAAGCTACTAATAATTGCGAGCTATCATAGTTTTCTACATGATCACTGTAAAGTTTGCTGAAAGACACTACTGACAATGTTGTTACGACGCTTTTGAATACTTAAATACTCGTAGATTGAATGACCGACTTCAAACGAAACCGAATTGTTAGGATGCATGAAGTAGGCCGCGACTTGTGCCGTCCACTGTGTTAGAAATTGTAATTTCTTTCACAGTTCCTGTGATACCTTCCCCATTTAACGGCTATTGATTAAGGCACGAGGTTTCGTTCTCGTCCCATTTTAAGATGTCCCTTTCTTCACATTAAAGTTCCCCCGTCTAAAATGATGTCGTGTCAGAACATTATGATTTACATTATTACTTCTTAAGTGATTAATTCCGCTTCATTCTTGTTGCACATATCCACAGTATTTGTGAATTGAAGTTGGACCAGCATGCTTAGCAAATTTTGTTTTGGTTAGGAGTATTGATGCTACTTCTTTGGTGATATTTGGGATATTATCTTTTGCAAATTATCCCTATTGCTCTAGCGTATCATCCAAATACTCAGGATTATGTTGGCTGCCATCTTGCGTTCGTTTGTGTTTCCTATAATGATACGTTATTCTTGAACCATTTGCTAACATGAAAATGCCAGGTCCTATATTTCTTATATATTTTTGGATTATCTCCATTTTCTGCAAATAGTCTCCAAATATTTTTCTAACCGAACATGTATGATACATAATAGGTCTCGGAACTAGCACACCACATAATATCCATAATTTAGTACAATAGTATAGGATTTCCTTGCAGAAGGGATTAGATTCTATACCCTACCTAGCCTTATACAAACTTTCACCACAATCAGAGGAATTTTCGCCAGTTACTGATTGTAACTTTCCATGTGCAAACTGACGCGTTTCACATCATTAAAATTATAATCTTTTCATTATCTACGTATCGAGGAAAACAGACGCTTTCTTCATAGTGTTTTGGATTTCTTTCTTCCCAAAATTTTATAAAACGAGGGGGGGGGGGAATATGATGAAAAATTAGTTGCATTCGAATACACGAATGTTTTCTAACAATTTTTAAATTAAAGCGTATTCCGCCACCAGTATTCTCAAAAACTAATTCTTGTTTCTGCATATATGCTTTTTATATATTCGTTATTTTCTGATTTTGGTATCTGTTGGAGGGCCTTATTTCAATTCTTGACTCGCTTTGAGTCAGTAAAAAATTTGTTCCATTTCTGAAGCATATTCTCTGAAACAATCAGTCAATTTCTTGTTTTTTTTTTTTTTTTTTTCAAATTTGGTCTGTCTTACAGTGGAACTTACTTTCTCTCGTGGAGCTCCAATTTTTGTCATTAAAAATAATACATGAATGTTATAAGTACAATTAAATTTACTTTATATGAAAGAGTTGTTTACTGTAGTTACCGACCGTATTGATAAAAAAAGTATTATCATTGCGTATTGTGTGCATTTCTCATCTCCATAGCGTTTATGTGTGGTATGTAGATTATGTATATAGAAGTATAAGATGTAACCATTATCATATTCACTGTTATTTTAAAATTCCAAAGCTAATATTTTTTCATTCAGTGTAGCATTTCAATAGGTGCTGGACGAATAAAAACGCTCTGGAAATGCATTTCAAAAATATTTTTCATAAGAATAAAATCACAGCGAAAATATTTTACGACTTTCGTTTATAAACTATGTGGCTTAATTTAACTGTTGAATTTGACATCTTTCAAATATTCTGATTTCGAAATTTACGTAAACCATCTAATATAAGGTGAAAGAGAGAGAAATAGTGCTTCTCTTTCTCTGAATTATTCACAATCTAATGCGTTGTAATCATTTGAAGAGACGGTTTTTGTTCCAATAATTTATTTCTAGACATTTTCTCTGAATATTTGTTTATCGAAGCTCCGTAAACATCCAATAATTCGGATTTATAAGGAAAAGAAAATGGAAAACGAAAAAATAAATAAATAAAAGATCTCAATTACTATTTCTAGTTTTATCCAGGTTCAACGTTTATGTTGTACTTTTGACAGCAAAAGTCACCTTCTCACGAATTTGGGCCTGTAGGGGAAATCTCTCGCAGGTAATGAAAGAAAAACAAGAAATAGAAAACAAAACAACCAATAAAAAGCTTGAGAAACGAAAGCGAAAGTGTATGGAATAACAAGATGCCTTTGTAGAATAAATTTGTTGAGGTATGTTGCCCGCTGGTAAACCATTATAGGCCTACGCACGACAAGATGCTATCCGTAATGCTATCCTCTGGTGACGTGACCTTGAGATTCGGTTTAACCATCCCAACCAAAGAAAAAGAAAGTGAAAACGAAGAGAAAATTGTTGCTTTCGCTGGCAGCTTGCTTCAAACGTCCTGATTCACCCGATTGGTTATGATGTGTCCACATGATGAAGCGTATAATGTAGCAACTTTTTTACTCTGCCTTGTTTCCAATGAGGAGGTTTTTATGTTGAGCACGTTCCAAAATATGACTTATTGTTGAGGAGTGGGAAAATGATATATGCTTTTTTTTGTGTGTGTATGGATCCAGCTGGGCTAGATCGTGTAGGATTTTTAAAATCATATGTTCGACGGAATGAACAAAATTCTTGGTTAATATTTAGGCTGAGAATTTTTTTTTTAAACAATAGAATTATACAAACATTCTTTTTTTTTTTTTTTTTTTTTGATATTTAATTCTGAAACTCATCAACTAGATAGCACCATAATTAAATGCTCGTATACTGTTATTTGTAACTTCATATCCTGATTATTTTTTTTTTGTAACTCCATGTCAGTTTAAAGGAAGTTAATCACGAAGAATATTTCTCATACACTTTCAGTATGTACGAGTATGAAACAGAAGGAACATGTAAGTAATTTGCCAACATGTTTCTTGCGCAATCTGAATAATATTTTCCTTACTGAGCCATTTTGTTGAAAAATTGAAGAATTAGAATAAAGTGATGTTAGTAATATAAGGGATTGATGCCCCCCTCCGCCATAATTTCATTCAAAGACAAAATAACATACTTGAATAGGAAATCTCAACCAAATTTAAGTATTTATTTTGTTGTTTTACTTCAAAGTTGTTTGTTGTGTCCAAGCACAGGACCGAGTAACCTATCGTACTGCAAGTTTTTAGTTCTCAAATTGAATTTCATCGGTTATTTAAATCCCCCCCTCCTATCGATTTTTTGTGGATATGCTATTGCATGTATATATATATATACATATATATTACTCACAATTTTTTTTTTTTGTATTGTTGGAAACGCATGTTCCTGAAACCGTGTAGTAAGGAGAGGGAAGCAGGGTTTTAAAGAAAATTGAAATACGAGGTATTAAGCTCCCCTTAATAGCATCTAGTTTTGTTTAATGGTAAATGAAATTTGGAAAAAATATTAGTTTTCACGTGTACGAAATAGTAATTTTTCATATAGAAAATAGCGATTTCAGCTTTTGAATATGAAAAAATTTTCAGTCATTTTATAATTAACAATCAACACACAAAAAATAAATTAGAAAGAATATGAGGCGCTGGTTGAAACCAATGGTTGCAAATTTGTCGTCTTTTCTGTTACTTGTAATTCGGAAAAATTTTACCGGAATTTTTTAAACCACGAATATACGAGTAAAATAAAATTGATCAATACTTTAGTCACTGAATTGTGTTCTAATTTTTGTACAAAATTTTATCCCGCATTAAAAAAGCTCCTTGATTCCATAGTTGTTTGTTTAATTATATGAAAGAATTGTACATTATTTGAATATATTTCCTTTTTATATTTTCCTCCAAAAAAAAAAAATAAGAACTCCATTTCATTTGTAACGATTTTATTATATGTTTGTGTGCGCGCGCAATTGTTGATATCGGAGGAATTGTGTCTACTGAATTTTCGGAATCAGCAGCATTTATTGTTTTTGTTTAAATCCAGCGAATATAAGTACACAAAATTGTTTTATAGTTATATACTTAGTTTATTGAATAATCGGTAAAAACAATATAGAATTGCCATTGTGACAAAAGTTTGCGATTTACCGATGTTATAATTCCTAGTTGAGATCAAAATGGTAGACCCGGCGAGATGTTGCATACATCCGTGCTTTAAAAAGAGCGTTTCCATTTTTAATGCTCTTAAAATTTCCTTAGATAACAATTATGCACTTCCCATATCTAGACTTACACCACACACTCATATTTTCATTCTAGAATTGGTATTTTATGTTTACATGGGATCTATTGCTCTCTCTTAAATTTTTACTCAAAACGAAGTTTTCCTTACTGAGTAATCACCAATATTTTGTGAATAACCGAGTTCAGTTTTTAGAAATAGAGATTGATGATGAAATAAATCCTGACAACTCACTTTTCCAAGACGTCTTTTCTGTCTTCAAGGGAAAACATAATATCATAGTGTTTCAATACATCGTCGAAACTCTCATATCCATGTTGAAAGTAAAATGTGCATAAAGTATTATTGCCGAAATTTTGAATGTTACATGTTGAATGTTTTTGAACAGACATGTTGAGTGTTATTAGATTTTTTAAATATTTTGTTTCTTGGAAGTTAACGTATAAAATAATACCATTTTTAATAACTATGGTGAAAACTGTGATACCCATTTCTTAAGCAGTATGTATTTTACTCTATATTTGTAATAAATGAAGTACGTTAAGATTTAAAACTGTGCACCCTCTGTATAAGACCTAGCGAATGCGAATGTAAAAGCTATTAAATTTTTTCGTATTTTCGTCTCCTACTTTTTATAATAAATTTATTAGAGAATTATTCGGTAATTTTGGTTGTTTATTAAATATGAGTGTAAATATTATAAAGAAAAGTGAAGCAATTTCAAATCATATTGCTACTTCTTTATTTTAGTAGAAGTAAACTAATCGAAGAGATTATACCAGATATTTGATTTCTATTTCAAAATATGTAAATCCACAGAATGGAACCTGTTTCTAATATTGTTTGTATTTTGAACTATGAAAGAAGGAATATAAAGTCAGAAATCAAATTAATATCTTACCTACTTTTTAGATACCAAATACCATTATCATAATAAATATTATAAATTTTATCTCATATTTAAATTTACGCAGCTCTTAAGATTCAAATTTTTCGAAAAATTTTAGCAATAGCTGTTTTCATTCGCTCGGTCCGAAGTGGAAATTCGAAAGCTAATACAGTCTAACCCCGTTAACATGCGTTAGTTGGAGTCCATGATTGCTGAACCATATTAATATAAATTGAGTGATGTATAATATTAGTTCCAACATCGATGTATGAATTTTCTTTGTATTGAACATTTACGATACATAACTGGTTAGTTCGAGAAAGTAGATTTATGGCCATGTATGCTATTCTTACACTATGTAAGTCAATTGCCTGTTGCAAAATTTTACAAAAGAAATATTTATCAAAAATCATTTAATATATTTAAAGAAAATTAAATTTGTTATGTGAACCAATCCTTAATAGATTATCATTTCTATAGTAGTTTTGTTTCCTTATCTTTTACATGGGAGATCATATTGGCTGTGCCGTAATCTGAGATCTTTATTGTTCAAAGTAACTTAGTAATAGCACTGTTGCTTCAAGAATGTGTGAGTTTGTTTTGGTATATCTTCCTCTTCGTCATTATCTGACACATCCTGATCTAAAATATCTCGAACAGTATCTTCGTCTGTTTTGGTCTCTATTACTGACTACTCCTTATCAAATGTTGGCCTCACTTCAGAGAGCAAGATCGTAAATCTGAAAATAATTTCTTACTAAATAAAATCCGTTATGGAACATATTTCATTTTCCGAGAAATAGCGATTCACATAAATAAAATAGAAGAAAACACAAAAGATTAATCCGGATTTCATAAAAAAGAAAAATAAGAATTAGGACGCCACAACATCCAGCGATTACTTATTGAAGGAGCCATAGGAAAACTGCGTGTAAAGCATACGCGCGTGTTGCTGAACTACACGTTAACTGGGTCCTATTGTATACGTTTGCTACGTTGCTTCTTTTGAGAATTTATTCAGGAAAAGAAATTATCAGATAATGCGTTAGAGAGGCAGAAAGAAAAAAGAAAATCGCGCGAAGTAGATTTCTTAAAGTATTCTGAATTGAATTAATGTAATTGATTGTCTGCATCAAAGATTTCATAATTTCTTTCTGTCTCTAAGTGTTATCAGGTTCTTAATGTTTAGTGCTTATGTAGGAAGTGTATTAGCTCCATTAAAAAGTGTAAAACGCAATAGATATTTGAAGGTCAGGGTTTCGTAATGACAATCCGCTATTCTTATCTGTGTTACCGTTAACTACTATCTCCACTTAATGAAATTAATACAGATCTTCCTTAATTGAAATCCTCCTTGCTTCGTTACATCAATTCGGTGAAACATTTTTGTGTTGGACATTCTTTGTTAATGTATCCGTCTCGAAATTCCGATAAGCCTACACATCATTTACTTTATATTTTACAGTAAATTGTAATTAGCAGTGTGCTTAGTAAAAAATATGATCTTTCCTATACGTGTACGACCATAATGTTTTTTTTTTTTTTTTTAATAAATAGATAAGGTATTTGTATGAAAAAAACGTATAAAAACTGTGGGGCGTACAAAATTAATTAATTACGTAACCATTTCTAAACTGAATGCACAATCGATAGTGATTAAAGGAAAACAAAATGTATTCTTTAAACCGTGCGAGGAAAATAAGCTATACATTCTGTATAATATACAAGGCATCAAAATGAGGCATCTGGTTTCAAAATTCTATATTTTCATGAATAAATGACACAAAATGATAAGTAATATATACATGTAAAGGGAAATTAGATGGAAGATTTTTTTTTACTAGTGTTCGATATAACCTTCTTTGGTTAATTTACGTATCAAATGTAAATTTCTGACAAACATGTTAAGTGTCAGTGGTAATTAATTGTACAGCAACTGAAATCCGGTGTTTCAGTTCAAATAATTTTGTGAGCAATGGTGGTGCATACACTTTATCTTTTACAAACTCCGGAAGGAAGAAATTGCATGGGGCCATATCAA
The DNA here is from genome assembly GCA_019974015.1 of Nephila pilipes. Taxonomy (NCBI): domain Eukaryota; kingdom Metazoa; phylum Arthropoda; class Arachnida; order Araneae; family Nephilidae; genus Nephila; species Nephila pilipes. Next base: position 599,394 of record BMAW01036676.1, read on the forward strand.
AAGACTTAGGTGGCCAGCTGTGTAATATCTGGTCGACTGCGACTGATCCAATTGCGAGGTAGCTCCGTGAAAGCGTCCTAAACAGTTTTTGTGAAATAGCTTCACGAAGGAACACACGAGGGTCATCTATTTTTCACAGTATAAAACTTCCACATTTTCCCTTTGTATTTATATATTACTCATCATTATGTGTCGTTTATTTTTGAAAACACGGAATTTTGAAATCGGATGAATCGTTTTGAGTAACTCTGTACGATGTTAAAATTGTGTGTATCAATTTTTTTTAAAAACATGTACGTTTAATTTATTTGATTTGAATTTAATTTGCCACGATGTCAACCGTATTTTTAAAACAACTTTTGTTGTGGTAATTATTTTTTATACAAGAAATAAATATTACATTTGCATATAAATTTTATCTAGTATTTATTGTTAAATATTTTATGTAAAAGCTATTTTAAATTTCAATAATTTGTTAAGAAAGAAATGAAACTTGATTTTTGAATTATCTTAGCAATTATTTATTATAAAACTACGTGTTTAATACCCAAAATATACCTATAGGCCAATTATAACAGTAATATTAACAATTAGTATTCATGGATGAATTTTGGCCTAATTTCACATGAACAATCGCTCAGAATGCTTTATTATAGGTTAATTAGCATACCTAAATAGTGAAAGGCTGATATTCTCTCTGAAAAGCGTGAATAAATTTTTTGTTAGATATTTTTTTTTCTAGGGCGATTTTTATTTGAAATGCAACGTTAAAAATGGTTATATGATTTATAGTAGAATATTAAGCTTCAAAAAGTGCGGGGTGTGTGTGAAATGTTTAGACTCGAGAGTTCCTGATGAAACGCTCAATGAAATCCTCCAAAAATGCACCCTGTGTTTCGTAAAAAGGTTTGGGATTTTTTACCGAAAGGATGGAAAGAAGTCATTGCAGTTTTGACACTCGATTCCTCTGAAAAAAATCCACACAGAATAACAAAAGCTGATGCATGTTAAAATCCAAATGAGGTTCAAGTTCTCTCGCGGCATGTCATCGAAACTCGAATGAAGAAGCTGAGGTGTGTCTCCTTGTCATATGATCTTCTTTCAAAATTATGTGACAGCCGTTGTGCTCCGAACTAACAAAGGGGTTGTATCGTATGACCGTATGTTGACTTCTGACTGTCAGGCAACATACGGTCGTACGAATGAATTTCAATTTTCTAGGAGAATTATTTTCGTGTCGTTCAATTTGACAAAAGAAGTATTAGAACAATGTAAAATTCGTTCTTTTTAAGGTGATAAAATAAAATCGGCGTTGTAAATTTGTATTTTATACCATTTTTACATAACTATTATATTTTGTAACAAAAATACTTAAAAGAAATTTGCGTTTGGGGAAAAAAAGTGTTTGGAACATCAGACTTGAATGTTGCATCAAGTGTAAAATAAAATATCTATAAAGTTTTAAAGTGAAAATCAATACTTGGTATGCAATCCTTTGGCTGTAATTACCGCATTCAAACGTACGGCACCGATTCAACCAAATCTTTTGTCACTTTTGGAGATTTGATGTTCCATGTATTTTCTAAAGCTTCTTTGGTGCTAAATTTGCTGGTTATTGAGCATTTTTCTTATTTGTACGTTCACTAAATGCCATAAATGCTCGATTTAGTTAAGGCCTGGGGACAGCGGTAGAGTTACACACAAGTCTTCGTTGAGCACTCTAGAGAAGCCACGCTTTGGTTTGGATAGCACTGTGCTTAGGATCTTTGTCTTGTTGGAAGATAAAAATCTCCTCCAACCCTAATTTCCTTGTAATGTCTTTCAGGTTATGGCGCAGTACATCAAGGTATGTCATGGTTTTCATTTTCTCACCAAATATTTTCAGATTTGTAACCCATACAGCCCCAGACTATGACGTTACCTCCTCCATGTTTCACTGTTTTCAACATATTTTAAGGTTCTAATGCTGTATCCCCGCCCCTCCAAATTGTAAGGGCGTGTTTTGGTTTGAAAATTTCATACTTGTTTTCGTTTTTCAGAATTTTTTTTTTTTTTTGCCAGAAATTTAATGGTTTGTTTTTGTATTTTTTGGTAAAAACTAATCGTTTTCCCCCCCTATTAACACATCAATCAATAACTCCCGAGACTAACCTAGAGATGGCGCTCGTAGTAAACCAGTAACCAGGTCTTTCTAGAGTACTAACCTTTGCTTGAAACGTGTCAAAATTTTAAGTCGATCGGACCAGAAACAGCTGAGTTATCGAGGTTGGAGTAAAGTCGTTTTGTAGTTTGTTTAAAAAATGGATAAAACCGAGTTTCGTGTTCTGATAAAACATTGTTTTTTAATGGGTAAAAACACCGTGCAAGCAAAACAATGGATTGAAAAATGTTACCCGGACTCTTGTCCATCAAAAGCAACAATTTGTGGGTGGTTTACCGAGTTTAAACGTGGTCGTACCGACACAAATGACGCGGAACGCTCGGGTAGACCTGTGGAAGCCGTTAAACCGGAAAATGTGAGTGAAGTGACAAAAATTATAATGAAAGATCGTAAAGTGAAGCTCCGTGAGATTGCTGAGATGACACAGATATCATATGGAAGTGTATTTACTGAAAAAGGTTTTTTGAAGTGAAGTGAAAAAGGTTTTTTCCAAGTGGGTGCCGCGATTGCTTTCTTTGGAACAAAAACAGCAACGAGTCGATGATTCAGAAAGCTGTTTATCGCTATTTACTCGCAACAAAAAAAGATTTCTTGCGAGAAAAAAAAATTGGGGGGGGGGGGGAGGTTTGGAAAAGCGTTGGAACGATTGTATCACCCTAAAAGGTGATTAACAAAAGGTGTTATGTTGATGAATAAAAAAATGTTGTTTTCAATGTTAGACTCGGGAGTTATTGATCGATGTGTTAACTTCTGAAATAGATATCATCTTCCTTTTATGTTTGCATCTTGCAAAACATTTCTAACTCTGAGGTGTTATAATCTACCCTGATGGTGATACAGGGTCTGCGGCCAACATCTAAACACTTCTCGATGAAATTTTCAGAGCATTTTTCACCAGTTGCCGGTTTTCTCTCACAGTCAGTTTTCTTCGTTTCTCCGATGTCGGCTTATTTTCCACCACACCATTCTCATTTTTCTTTTTAATAATATTATGAAATGATTACGTTGAAATATTAAAATCTTTTGAAATTTCACGAAACCTTTTGTCCCAATGGTGCAGATAAACGACCTGTTCCCTCTTCCCAAGTGAAATGTCTTTAGTTTCAGATGCCATGACAGAAATATTATATGTATCATTTGTTATTTTTATGGCTCTGGCACCTTTACTTTAATTGTTACCTATAAAGAACACACGTAAGTCCATATACTTATAAGATTCGTTATATTTGGTTTCAAGTCATTAAGGCTATATAAATCAGTTTTAAAAAGTTTTTCACTTTTGTTCAGTGGGATGCTATATAACTGAAGTTAAAATAGTCTTTTACGACGCAAAGGGGGGGAGGACATACATGGTCACTATTCATTATAATTTGATTACCTGAGTTGGTAGATATGCAAATAAGTGAGTGAGCGTATAATTTTCAGATTCAGTAGCAAAGAGTTGATTGCCCTCTGCGAAAAAATATTTATGAAATTGTGTATTCAACGTCATGTATATATAAAGATACATTATTTGCAAAAATTACTTCTATTACTCTTCATTTATGCTCCTTTATTATATGCACAAATGAATCCGAATTTAAACTGTTCTGAGACATAAAATGTAATTCCCGAGACGTTTCTTTTCTATATGAAACGCTAGAGTTTTCTGAATGCTATGATAATCAGCTCATAAAGAAAATGTTATTTTAATATTGTCATTGTTATATTTATGAAATTTAATGATCAATTTTTTTGTTCTAATAGTATTTCAAGTTATACTAATTGTTCGTTCATTCGGCGTTCATTTTAAAAGAGATTTTGGAGAAGTGGCCCTTCTTCTTCTTCTTTTTTTTTTTTTTGCGTATGTGTTAACCAATCATTACAGAATGGTTCTAAACATTTTGGGGATAGTTTATAAACAGAAATAATTATTTCTTTAATGAAGGATAATAAATGTAACTTTCCCCCTCCCTTCAAATTGTATTTACTATTGAACGAAAATGTATTCTTCAATAGGGGGTATTCCCCCCCCTCCTTGTTTAAATGTTTTACGTCCTAGATTATTTTGATATTAATGAGGGTTTAGAAATACACATTTTAAAATATTTTATGGGATGTTATTCCTATGGCTTATTTTCAAAAGAAAGATTATATTGTACAGCTAATGTAATACACTTGCAATTTTTTGGTATGCTAAAATGTAAAAGTTTGAAACTTGTTTATATTTTTGTAAACAACTTGTCATTTTTTTTTATTTGGCTTCTAAATGACCGTCATATCATTGCGTTTATTACATGTTTAATGTGAAGGATTTTTGTTGTACAAGTATTGCCATAACAGTTACTTTAATCGCAAATTGGCAATTAATTAAAATTGACTACAAAATCCAGAATATCGTATCAACAGCCCCGTCATTGGTAATTTTAATCCATCCTTGGGAAAATCAATGAAACTTTCTGTAATGGTCCTAGGTAGGGACCCTGAATTTCAAAATATTCGTCGTTACTAAACAATCAAGTTTCTCATTTCGATATGATAGCTCATAAATCTTATGTGGCATTAGCTACCATGAAGAAAATGACATTGGAGGAGGGTGTCGTAATGCTCTCGACTTGTTCTCATGATCTCTTCCTGGTACCTTGAGAATGTTAGGCAACTTAGGATTATAAGCTGTTAACACTGAAATGCTCAATCTTCGTGACTTTTAGGGGATGTTTAAAGGTTAAGAAATGATTATTAATAAATTACTCTGTTTGAAAAGCCGCAGCATTAAAAGAAAAAGAAACTTCACTTCGGTTAAATAATTGATGGGTTTATAGTCTGTGTATGTACTTGTAGTATGTTATTTGCGACATGCGATTATTATGGTATTTCTAAATACTAAATCATGCTTTGTAATCACGGGTCTCTGTTGCATTTATTACTTGCTTGCTACAATTTAAAAAATACACTAATATGTCAATGAGACATCAATAAAAAATTTCATGTTTTTTGTGATGAAATAGTTTCAGATATCATTATAGTCATCATTATTGTACCAATTGTTATTGAACGAAGTCAAAAACAAAATAAATGAGGTATTTTTACAAATAAGAAAAGGAGAGAATTAGCAATTTTATGAGCATATAAAATCATTATTGTAATTTTTATTGATAGAGACTTTCGATGATTATTTTCCCATTTTATAATTTTGGCGAATTTTATTTAAAGTGTCTTATTTGTACGGATTTTTGCTCTTGAGAGACCTTAAGAACTAATCTCGTTTGTTTCTGAAATGTTTCTTTACTAAATTATTATAAACTTCTTCAAAATAAGATAATGTAACTTTTGTAGCTATTAAATTAAGAGAAGATTAATGATCATAGTTCAGTGCTTAGAAATTTTTAAATATTCTGATAAATGTAATTTTTGATGTTAAAAAATCTCATTAAATCTACTTTTTCAAATAACTGTTACATGACATGATACTTTATATCTAAAAAAAGGCTAATTATATAAGCGCCGATTGAAAACGATTTATAAAAAAAAAAAATGATATCTTGTAAAGTTGCATTTCGAAAACTATGCCGTGTACTTTTTTTCTATTTCATTTTCCCCTCCTTTCAAAAAAAAAAAAAAAAAAGACAGGCTTCACATTCTGCAATGGCCTGGGGCTCACCTGATCTTTCGGGGGGCCCTATATTAGCCTATACATAAGAGTGATATGCAACGCGCGCACTTGCTGCAAAAGTAAGTGTTACGAAAAAGCGTTCGGATTCCCGGCCTAGCAACCTTGAAATCCTCTAAGGCCTCTCCATCCGATGGGGCGAAAGGAAAATTATGATGCAATGTTCCGAGTGGCCCAAATTTAACAAGTCCTTGGGAAAACCAGAATTTGTCAAAATGAAAAACCCTTAATGGACAATCCCCCTTTCTACCCCCTTGCGCTACCCAGTTCTGAGGGACTTTTCATTTCATTAATAACGTAATGCATTCTTTCAGTCAATTTTGTTGCAGCTTATTCTGGAAACAGGGGGCCATGGTGGGCGATAAAAGTACTTAGCAGGCATAAAGGTCAAGGTTGCCCCAAAACCTCTTCGTTTGATGTAGCGGCCTGTTCGAAGGTCATGGCAGATCTTTGAAGATTCCGTGACCTTCGTCAAACAGATTTCTCTTGCGCTATCACTTACCAAATATTACTGGAATTGTCCAAACGTGGATTCTCCCAATCGCCTTTCCCATACCTTTGTTTCTTATCTTATTTCTTGTTACAGCCTTTTTTAAAATTGTTCTAGCATAACCTGTGGCTACAGTTAAACTTATAGTTTTTTTTACTAGAAGAATAATTCCCTTCTCTTTTCCCTCTTTTCATTCTATGTTTCTGGTAATTTCTCAGATTTATCAGTGGAGAAATGACGTACTTCGTACAAAAAAAGTCACGTAGTGGATTTGTTTTGCTTTGTAGAAAATTCGGAGGTACCGACTGGGGTATTTACAATCTTCAGGTCAAGAGATCTCAACTTTTCTCATCGCGATATATAATTATTCTAATATAATGTCCGTGTTGATAGTACTACTCCCAAAGTGCACGAAATTATATCCTTAAAAAGTAAAAAAAAATAATTTGTTCATGATATTTTTGAAAAATATAGGTTCATGAATTTGTTAAATTTTGTTTCTTTTCTTTTCAGAATGATTGCTTTGATGGGTGGAGAAGACAGCTGGGTTGCGAAATGGCAAAGAATAAGTAAGTTTTGTTATCATTATTAAATATTTTCTCTTTCGCTTGGATGTATCTAAATTAAAAGAAACCATTGAAAAATATATTTTGCAAAGTTTATTCGTAAAAATGTTCTTGTTATGAAAATTGAGTTCATTTTTAAGCTTGCAAATGAATTGGTAATTGAAATAATATCATGCTTTTTTTCCACGATCACCCTTTTTTCCATCGGCAAACGGTATTAAATACTAAAGTGCACTAGTTATGAATATTACAAACTGGCGGCGCTAATATCGACGAGATATTTTTTTTAAAGGTAAGAAGTCTGTTTCTAGATAAGAGTTATCAAAATCACTGTTGTAAATACCTAGCGCTGTGTGAACAAAGGGTAGAATTCTCAGTATCTCTGTTTCATAAGCACATCGATAATATTCTGGTACCTGAAACGATCTGATTCTTAGTTTGCTTTGGCTGAATATCTCCAAACATCAAATGGATGGATCACTTTAATGGATATCGTGGTTGAGATCGGTATACGTACAAAACTGATGCGTGACAAAACCAAATGTCTAGGTACATTTCATTGTATTAATATTTGTGTGCGCATAGTAGATCGCACTAAAACGATACCTAAGCAAATTAAAACCATTTGTCACAAGTGTGGGATGTGAAGTATTTCGGAATGTTTCTGAACTATCGAAAAATCTCTACTTCGAAATCTTAAGTGTGCTTCCATGATACTTGTTTTTAACCTGTAAATTCTTCGTGATGTTTTAACAATTTGAATATTTTGGATGATTTCGTGAATTTCGAAGGATTAGCTGTCTAAGGTACTTACATCTAGAAAAATTTTCTACATTCATGGAAAAAACGTACATTTCCTTATATTGTTTTCTAATGAAATTGACTCATAAAATTATGAATCTGGTAAAACAGGTAATGAAACTCGTTATAACCGTTATTTGTATGTGCTTAATTAAGAGTTCTTTTACGAAATTTACATTTGTGTTATATACGGTATATATGTGAATGAAGTATTGTTTAAAACACATAGATTCATCCCCCCCCCCTTGTTTTTAAAATGAATCTTCGTAGCATGATCAATTATTCATTATTCATGGCAAAGGCTTTTAGTAGAAATGTTGCATAAAACTAAATTATCATAACTAAATTGCCGTATCGAAAATGTAATTTAACATATTTTTTTTTTATAAATATTGATGTGATATTCGATTTTTAACCATCTATATTGATTTCGTTTAAATTGGAATTATGAATTTTTTTTAGTTGCCAGAAACAAATATTAAATTTTGCGATATATATATTCCATTTTTTTTCTTTTAATTTTCAAGAATGAGAACCGGATTTTTATTACAAGTTAATTAGAATTTTCGTGAATGTCCTTAGAGATTACTATGATCTTGAATAAAGAAATTAGAACATAAAAATGTAACCGAATATTTATTAATGGGATGTTTTGAAAATCACATGATTGAATCAATATATTGTATTTAAATGCTGTTTCGCCTTAACTATTATGCATAGATCTAACACCAACATTCGGTGCTTCCTTTACCCTTTCAGAAATGGCAGTGTATTTTGAAATTTGAATTCTGCTATTCAGTATATGTTCTCTTATATAGGTTTCTCTGTAGTAACTATTGAAAAAGATGAGTTAAGAAATTAAAGAAAGGTGAATGATTTGGAAAATTTAAATCCCACCCATTCTTAGCTAAAGTAAGAAATATGTAAAGATAAATGTTTCGATTTTGGAATTAGAGTAACAAAGAGTAAAAAATTTGACTCATGTTGTAACATACGGACATTTTATTGAATGATTCGACAGAATTACTCTGCTTTTCATTTGTGTGCAGTATTTTCTTCTTGCTCGATTTAATATTATTAGATACGATTTTAATAAACCTTGCGCACATCGCTGAAGAATGAAAGGTAGTTTTTGATTAAATGTTCTAATTCATGCGTTTGATAAATATATTTAAAAAATTCTGTTAATTTATTGGCTTATATTACTTTAACATATCTGCCTTTTAATTTCTTAGACACTTTACTTTGGAAGATTGAAAAATTAAGGTTTGAGTTTTTTTTTTTTTTAAAAAAATCATAATTTTGGTAGGTCCCTTGTCGTTTGCAGCTGCATGACTCAGAGAATGCATTTTGAGCCAGTTCCTGTTGTCATTAAGCGTTCGCGAACAGATGTTGCGATATGTTTTGGGATATGGCTTGGTGTTTAGTTCACCTGGAGTGTGAAATATGTCAGATCACTGATACACTAGATAAGATGTGTTTGAGATTAAAATCATTGCTACAATTACTGGGTGCATGACATTCGACGTTGGTTTTAATATGCAAACTACTGTTAGCGATGCCAAAGGTTTTGCAACTCATGATCAGTCCCTGATCTTCTGCAACCGTAAAAGGGTTGTTTAATATTCGGCTCGAAAGGGGAGAGCTATAAAATTGTAAAGGGTATCTGGAAAAAAAAAGATTTTTTTACTGTTATTTTTTTATTACTACGGGGGGGAAGGGATCAGGGGAGACGGGCCCCAAAGGGTTAATATCTATTGTGTAACATGTAGTTGAGAGGCGCTAGAGTCTTTTAGAAAGGGTTATGACAGGTTTTTTTTCGCCCTCATGTATAAATATATATTTCCGCTTTTGTCTCCTTCCGCACTTGGTAGCAGGGATTTTGTGTGTCCCGTGACCTTGACATCCTTCTTTTTTGCCAGAGAAGGTTAGGTGAAATTATTCAAGGACTTTAGTTACATTTCAAGATCAATTTGCTATGCAGTTTGTGCCCCGTTTCAACTCATTTGCGTGCTAAATTAAAAGCTTTTAATGCTAAAAAGCTTGTTAGATATCCAACGATAAGTAATGTCTGCGTGTTATTGAAGATACGAGAGCGGAATTCAATTAGCCTTTCCGAGAAGGTAAAAAAAAAAGGTTCCAATTTATTGTTAATTGATGCGTACTTCAGCCCATTTTCGATACTTCACAAGTACGTGCGAATGAATGTCAATTGATTAAGCTGTTTCTTCCGCTCCGATCTTGGAATGCGGCACGTGTATCCGAAGCCGTTCATATATTGTAAGTGATTTTCTTTTTCGGAATTCCCCTCCCCTCGTTTTTATGTTTAATAAATATTTCTGAATTATTCGAGTATCTATCTCCGTTTTTCTTTTAACTTTATAGATAGATTTATTGAAATTTATCAGCCGAACCTAGATTTTTTTTTTTTTTTTTTTTTGAAAGGGATATTGTCATTGTTTTCAAATTAGAATATTACGTTCTTTTAATATTTATATATTTCACTAAAAACTTAAAATCCGATATTAATGAATTACGAATATTTGAAGACCAATTTTGGTTTTAATATGAAGAGTGATTTTTCTACTGACTTAGAATATTAAAAGCAGTTTACAATTTATAAATATGTTTAAGATTTTTTTTAAAGACTAATCTAGAAATAACTGAAAGTATGAAATTTTTTATATTCATTAGCTTCTTTTTAAAAGTGCAATTATGCATCAACATATACAAGACACTTTCGCTGAAACGTTCTTTGTTCGTATTTGTTCTAACTGACAAAATTTTTAAAAAATACCTTTCTGAAAAATAGCTTCCACCGACCCTCAAAAATAAAGGAGATAAATCTCGTGAAAATCGAATTCTCAATGTTGTCTTTTGAGGGAGATGTTATTGAAGAATTATTAAAATAATATTTGTTGTAAATGTGTAAATTTTTTTGTGAATCCTAAGATAAATTTATCGTGTCCTTGCATTTTGTCCTCGTAACATTTTCTAAGCATATGAAGTAAAAAATAGGACTAACAGTAATTCAAGGTTGTCGCAGTAATCAAGGTACAAAATATAATTTTTTTTCATTGCTTGTCTATGACAAACTTCATGTTAATGAGAATGAAGTGCGTTGTTATATATTTGTTTCAAAGTATAAATGCGTGACTTTCTAACTTGTGTGATTTCGTCACGTTTTAATCGGTGTCATAAAATAGAATTGTCCAGTCTGAAATGTTATCTAGGAAGCGCAAAGTTTTGATAATTGAAAACAATCTTGATGTGTAACTGTTTCAATGCTGTTCATATTATTGCTTCACTACGATGATGGGACTTTTAGAAATGAAGTAAAAGATAATTTTCTTTTACCCCCTCTTATCGTGAAATATAACTTTTAAGTACTAATAAGCTATGCACTTTCACTGATGTAATTATGAGACTTTCCCCTCCCCCTTTGATTGTAACATAAATTGTCGTTAAAAATGTTGGATGTATGAACATTACTGACATACTAATGACTGGGTTACTGACATTATAATATTTCCTTCGAATATAAACCCTTTTCTCTTGAAGTCTTAATTTTCCAATAATCTATAAAGCCCTCCTCTCCTTCTATATTTTTAGTTTATGCACGGTTATTTCATTCCTTTAGGTTGATCTTTCTCCTGAAATATATTGATTTTTATTGTTAAATTCCTTTTTTAAAGTTATCATTTTAATAGAATTAAGTATTCAAGAAGCGTGGTTTTGAGGTAATATTTTAAAAACTTCTAAAAATAAATGTACATTTCCTTCCTCAATTTCAGAGATATCAACTTTGAAAAGGAGAGACGTGTAATGCAAGATATCTATAAGCTTGATTTTACTATGTCCTTGTTAAACTAAATAGCTTACCAGAACTGTACTATCGTGTTCATTAAAATCAGATAATGTATTTCAATAGCTTCAAATGAAATTTTCTTTTTCCTGTTAAGTAAAAGTAATTTTTAAATATTCAAGCATCGTAATTGTCTTTCGCAAGTTCATTTTCAGCTCGAGCCAATTTCGATCAAGTCACTCGGACCGCACTGTAGTAATGACTATGATAGTGTTTCTAGTACTGATTTATTTACCTTCAAGTTAGCCGGCGGTATTTGTGATTTATATCACATGCTTATGTTGTTCACAGTAGGCGGAATTGTTTTCTCCTGGGGGCTTAATCCTTCCGATTTTTAATCCTGAATCTGGAGGAAAATTTAAAGGGAGACTAAAATCGGATCTACACTTGATAAGGAGTAAATTAAAATTATTGAAGAAATTAGTTAATTAAAAATTGATACCTGATAGGTAAGAAATTTTTGAGGAGAGAATTTTAATATATATATATAAAAAATTCATTTGGGGAGTTAGATTATTTGGTTCAGTTAATGTCTTGCGTGCTGATATTGAATACAATTGCGCGAATTTGCAATGTGGAGATTGAATCCTAGTTTTAATTGAATTGAGAATTTAAAAGAGTTAATAAAAATGATGCAAGTTACCTTTTAATGTAGGGAAAATATGTATTAGCAGCTGTCAGGGTGGATATTTTATTGACTTTCTAATATCCTTATTTCTGATATGCTAATATTTGTTAAGAATTTACTTACGCATTACATTTTGGGATTTTCCGAGATCTATATTGGGTTTTGCTGCATGCCCCAAATTGTGGGCAAGCGTAGGTCAGGACTTGTCTGTTTATCAGAGTTTAGATAACCAATTTGTTACGTTTAATTAATGTAGATTTATGTGAGGTTAAAGGATTTAAATTATGTGCAGTCATTTGATACTGGCTTTTATTTAACATCACGTCAAGGTACTTGGTGTGCGGGGACCAGAATTTCTTCCTTTTTTTTCCCCCAAGCAAAATGTCTGGTTCTATTTTTCTGGGATTTAAGGAGAAGAGGCCTCTGTGATATTTGTGGTGACTTTTTATGCTGTATAATTGCTATCGGCCGTCTATAGAGGATACTTTGTAAAGGATGAGTATGTTAGGTGTTTGTTTACAAAAGACTCACTGGAGTCTTTTATAAACACTAAACTTAAACTTAAAAACCTTTTTTAACACAAAACTTAAACTGCGCTATTCACCGATGTATTGCGATAAAGATACAAAAGAATGAAATCGTTGTTATTGTTGTACAACCTTTGAAGTTCAAAGACAGAAATTAAGTAAAAGTTAAATGATTGAAAGTTATGATTAAAAGTAGAATTTAAAGGAGGAAGTTAAGTAAATTGAAGTTAATATCTCAGAAATGGCGCAAAAATTAACAACAATTTAATATCACTTTGCAACCTCGTAGCATTTTTATATATCAAGCTGATTATTTAACATTTTTACGTCACCTCAAAGATATTCCGATGCCTACTTTTCTTAAAAATACGTATGTTTTTCAGCCATTTTGTGTTTAGTTTTGCTTCCACCTGGTGTCGATAGTCATACTGAATGCAAGGGCCTGAAATAGATGAGTAATATTTAATTCTAAATAAGAAAAAATTTCGATAAAAATCTCGATTTTTTTTTTTCCCTTGGTCATTAACTAACCAGACAAAGAATAATTGCGCAAATATTGGGTTGGAGGGAAAGTTCTGTCGTATTTTAAAGAAAATATTTGAATTCATTTATAAAAATATGTGTTTAATATTAATCAATTATATGTGCTCCGTTATTTGTTACAACCTGTTGCCATCTTTCTGGTAACCTGTGAATTCCTGTTTGGTAGAAGTTCTCGTCCTTGGAGTTAAAATAGTCAGCAACTGCCTTAGAAACACTTTCAAAAGACTTGAATTTTTTTCCCGTTAGATAATTTTGCAGAGATCTGAACAGGTAATAATCAGATGCTGCAATGTCAGGTGAATACGGTGGGTGACTAAGGACTTCCCATCCTAACGCATTAAGTTTTTGTTGTGTCACCATTGCAGTATGCGGTCGAGCATTATCGTGGTGGAACACTATTCCTTTTTTGGACACTAATGCTGGCCTTTTTCTTTGATAGCTGCATTCAATTTATCCAGCTGATTGCAGTACAGATTCGCGTTAATGGTTTTCCCCTGTTTCAGCAACTCGTAGTACACTGGATCTTTCCTGTCCCACCACAAACAAAGCAGTACTTTTCGTTGATGGATATTTGGTTTTGGAACTGTTGCTGATGATGTTCCTGGTTTGCATTAAGATTTTTTCTCTTAATATTCTCGTAAAGAATCTACTTTTCATCTCCAGTAACCAGCCTGTCCAAAAACGGCTCCACGTTGTGTCTAATCAGATGAGATGAACACATTCTTACACGGTCAGACAAATTCTTTTCCGTTAATTCATGTGGAACCCAAACACTTTGCTTTAACCCAAACCCAAGAGATTTAATGTGATCTCCAACAGTTGTATGATGAATGCCAAACTCTTCTGCAATTTCTCGACTTGTTAAATGTGGATTATTTTCCAACATGGATCGCAAAACATCATTATCGATCTTGGATGGTCGTCCAGATCGATCACTTTCTTGGAGGCTCAGATCCCGGAACGAAATTTGCTAAATCATCTTTGACAAGTACGAACATTTACAATATCTTTTCCAAATACCGCACATAAATTTTTACATGCAACCGATGCGTTGCTTCCTTTTTGGAATTCATACAAAATGCAGTGTCGTAAATGCACTTTATCTACTGACATGCTTTTCACTTTAAATATCACAAGTAAATGATGAACGGTAAAAAAGGACTCCTTTTATATTATATAGCATCTAAAAGAACCAAAAAAAAAAAAAAAAAAATCGGAATGACTCATTAGCCAGGTGTTATTTTTTTATTTAGAAGAAAAATTACCTGCCTATTTAAAATACGACAGAACTTTCCCTCCAACCCAATAAAAAAAAGCGTAACTTAAAATAAACTTATTTTTCTTGTTTTATGAAAGCAGAATATTTATTATAAAAAGCACACCAAGCAATGTAATTTAAGACAATGGCATCATTTATTATCGGCTGCTAAAATATTCGCTGTTATTGGTGGAGCAATGGTGCGTCGATTCAGTATGATTGGTAATAGCACACTAGCTAATTTTGTGGTTAGTTATCAATAATTTTGAAAGCATAAGAATTTCTTTTAAAAAAAATAAACAACCATATACTAAGCAAAATTTGTGTGAAACGGTATTAAGTTGGAAGGGTCGCAAAGAACATTATTTGTAGGCCACACGCGGCCCTTGGACCTCGAGTTTGACATGCTTGATCTTATTGCACAGGCGTCCAACCTTTTTGCTTTTGTGGGCGCATTTGGAAATTTGGAAGACGAAAACTGTTCAGGACCGCACAAAATAAATCAAACTCTAAGACGCTAATAATAACTCATGTGCAAAAAAAAAAAAAAAAAAAAAGGTAAAGTAAACGTATTTAAGTATTTTAAATTGTGATTTTTGTATTATTAAGCCTACAACTTGGAATTAAATTGCCATTATTTTTCATACATCTTGCATGATGTTTTATGTGTAAGAATAAGGACGACTAGGAATGATAAAATTAATGTGATATTAGCCATGGAATTTTAGGAAATAATATATCAGTATATGACTCGATTAAAATGGTTGTAATTTTCAGTGAGTTATCAAGGTGTTAAATTATTCTATCCTTGGACCCTTATATTATGTACAGTCTTGATGACAATTTAAAGCTTTTCCCTACCAATTTTCTTGGTGTATGGTACTTTATCATACGAGAGTTTTTGATAACAATCACTTCCTCTTTTATTAATTTTACATGCCTCTCATTTTTACCTCACTGACATTATTCGTTACTACACCAAAATATGTTGACAAGTATCGTATTAACGGGTTTTTTCCCACCCTTGATGATGTACGCTTTAATAGCACCACAGAAGCAATTTTTTAAATACTAATGGCAAATTGAATTGTATCAATAGCATCAGTAATCTCATCCATTGTCAAGGAATAAAATTTAAAACTACAAGCTTTACTTTTCGACAGCTTTTTCAAGTTAAACTATTCTTCTGGTTTGTTTAAACAAATCATCGATTTTAGTAATGTTTTTTTTTCCTGATCAAAGAAAATTATAATGCGAGGATCGTTAGTGAATTCCAAAAGATGGTGCTCGTAGCATCGAAAATTGTTTGTTTTTAGTAAATATCATGACTCACTAGACAGCTGTATGAATCTCAGATACTCGGTATTCGTAATCATGACGTCTCAAAAATTCTTCATCATAACTTTTCTGGTTCATGGGATCATTCTCATTTTCTTTTGGAGCAAATTCACAGGAAGCAACCCAACGGTTTAATTTTTGATTTATTTCCAGTGTATAATGGTGAATCCAGGTCTCATAGACAATGACAACTCGACACGACAGCAATCGAATTTTGATTGGGCTACAAATACCAAATCCAAACTAACTTATGAATCAATGTCAAATTTGTTTCAGCTCCTTTTAACAGATGGCAGCTCCCAATGGTATCAACAATTTATCTTGTTGATGTCATTTGTCTTCAAATACGGGTACTTTTTGAACCACCCTTGCTTACCATCTGAAAATGGTTTACATTTTTTAGAGGATTAAATTGTGATTATATAACTAGCTTTCATAAAATAATAGTAATAAAATTTTGCTTGAATTGTACCGTTGTTAAAAAATACTTTTGTTGAAATATGTCTTTTTTAGAACCGCTATTTTGTCTTTACGACATTCTACTTGATAGCCATCGAATTTGGAGGCATGTTCTTGCGTACAATGGCCTTTTCAAGTTATATTTTTTGGAAGGCAGGTATGAGAACGCGCCAAATTTAACCGAGTGCCTCACTGCTCCTGTCAATAACGAAACAGTCCTTTGTTCATTTTTCTTTGAATAATCTTTCATCGATGTATTTCCTTTTTTATACATACGGGATTTTCCTTTTTCTTCAGTCATGCTAAATTTTTCAAACTATTTATTTAGTAAGGTAAAGATAAGGTTAATAATACAAGTAAACGTCGATTTAATTATTTTTACGAAAAAGCGGCAAGAATATAGAAAGGTTCAATGTTTAAAAAAAATGTTTACCTGCCTGTAGCAAAAGGTAAAAAGTGATGAGTCAACTATTTCGTTTTCTTCGCTCAATTTATAAAACATTGTCTATTCAATTCTATTATCATATAACTATTCACAAACTATGCAAAAATAGCAAAGTATTGAGCGATGCATGTCTGCGTTCATCTAATTACAACAATAAATTGAATCTCGGAGTTCTTTATTTGGATTCTCTAGGAGAGTGAGACCAGTTTCAGATAAAACGGTAGTTGATCAATTGGATGACAGAAAATTTAACATGTTAGTTTTAATTAGGAATCGCATGTCAGTCTCCCCAGCACAAGTGCACTTTACGCTTTCATCTCCTCTCATTTGATCAACACTAAGAAGAATATTCTATCCTAGGGTCTTCAGACGAGCTAACTAGTTAGTTATGACAACTGAGTTGAATCAACTAAGTCACCTTGTCTGAAACCAGTCTGAGGTTGTCTGTCGTAAAAGAGATGTGGACCCTGCTTACTAAACGAACCCCAAACCTATGTCCAACCACATCTCTCGGTTCGGATGAATCATTAATGTTGATCCGATTATAGCTCAAGCCAATATCACAAGCTGCTACTCGGAATAAGAATATCTATAATTTTCATGTACGACGAATGGGGAGGGAGGATTTATACAATTATCTTTTATACAATTATCTTTTTTTCTTCTAATTAATATTTATTTTAATTTCTTCCACCCTCCTCCCCAACTTTCGAACATCTTGTGATTAATGGATCTTATAATTGACAAATTATTAAAAACTAGTAATCGGACCCTTAATGACATCTGATTTAGGATTGTAATTTTAATTTTGAAATATTTCCTAATTTATTGGGAGTGATTGCTTGAAATTTTTGATTTGGAAATTTAATGACATGAAAGAGCAAACATCTAAAAAATGTGTTGTGTTACAACTCACCTCTTTTCCTGCGTTATAATAGTTGATATTTTATAATAATTCAGTAGAACATCGTTAAATCGGACCCCTTTAACTCGAATATCAGGAAAACCTGAATCGGTTCATCTACGTGTTTTGAAATATTTTCTTTTCTGAAATATTCTGACAGCTATGAATGTATGAAAGGGAAAGAAAAGTGGTGGTGGGGAGGGACTTTATAATATTCTGTGCAAAGTTAACGAAACTTTAGTGACAAATGGATGCATGCTACATCGTCTAAATGGAAGATTCAATGTAACAACTTTAAATGTGCTTCGAGAAACGTTTTTATCTCCTGTAAATATGATTCTTACCCATTTTGTCCAATATAAAGATGATTTTTCAGCAAGTATATTATATTTTATTTCATTTTTTCCTATTATATGGTTAACTCGGATTTTCGATGTTCCAGACCGACTCAGCGTGATGACCGATCATTTATGATAAACTTAACACGGTTTTTACTGTATTACTTTTTCCCCCTCGAATATTTTGTATTTTAGAACAAATGAGGAAATGAATGAGAAAGTAATTATCTTTTAATTGGTGTAAGTATCTGTGAAAAGTGTTGAATAGACAACTTAATATCGTTATGTGTTGAGAGATTTTCATGTATTATTAAATGCCCTATTTTTTTAAAATCTCATAACTCAAGTTTTATCACGGAATTTTATGAAATTAGAAATTTAGACCAATTTTAAGATAGAAAATCAGTTACTTAAAGAGAAATATTACTGATAATCCTAATGAGAAAATTTTCTTTTTAGAATTTAATGAACAACTGTACAACAGTTCTCGAAACATTTTAACCGTAAAGTTAAAATGCTCATAATCCACTTAGTCTTGTTAATGTCGTTCCACAATCGGTACTGCCACATTAAATCTTTTACCTCAACCAATAGTATCAGTGTGCATTTCAGCCAATCGCAATTTATTTCAACTTTCGGTCTGATGAGGCACTTGCAACACCAATCTTTTTTTGGAAACTGAATTCACTGATGTTGTTCAATTCTAAATTGCCTGGAACCCGAAACTTTCCAAGCTTCTGGGATTTAACGAAGCGGTTTTTAAAAACTAACAAAAGGTGGCATTAGCTGTTATTCTTACCTCGAATGTCTGGGGTATATTTAAAGCCCAACTTTGTGGGGGAAATGTTTAAAAAGAAAATGACAAGAGTTGCTGATGACATTGACATTGGACTCTTTTTAGAGCGGAGGTCGAGGTTCAAATTCCTTAAATGGTGGTCGTCTATTTTGAGCTGTAAATGTGGGTTTCTGCTGCGAAATACCCCAAGTTACGTTTTCGGGAGGGTCTTCAAGGATGGATTCTAACTCGGATAGCATCTATTTCTAGCTGTTCCCTCGCAGTTTTTCTTTCTGTTACTGTACAGGAGATGCTCTTGGAACACGAAATGGTGCTAATGGAACTAGACCTTGTTCGCAATATTAGATTAAATGAAGAATTATTTTTGGTGTAAATATTTACCGAGAACGTAACTTACATCAACGATATAATTCATTCATGTGTTTGGTCATATAGTTGTTTGTTGACAAGAGTAAGATGTAGAAGACATACGTCAAAGTTTCATAACAACTTTTAGAGTATAAATTATAAAACTTTATATCACTTCTCATACGTCGTTGTTATTTCCGTACAATAATTTCATGTATTATGTTTGAGAAATCACGGAGAAGTATTTAAAAATGATTACAGATTACGAATATAAGATTTTTTTTATCTTACGTTACTAAGTTTTTATGCACGCTACGTTATACTTTTTTGTATTTATTAGTATCTTAAGTTAAGTTTATTGTAATATATCTAAAATTTTAGTTTATTTTGGTTACTAGAATGAATTCTATTCAGATACTATTTCAGACTATTTATTCAGCTTCGATATGTTACATAGTAAATATTTATATTATTATGAATGGAAAACTGATTTATTTGGTCTTGTGAAGATGCATATGTTGGGAATTCCGAATGTGTTTAAATGAAACTAGCCATTATGTGTAAAAATATTAACCAAGGTAACTATGTGTAATATCCTTTCTTTAGATAGTAATTTAGTTGACTTGTTGAGAAGTTATATTTCACATCACAAAATTTTTTGCATGCTCATCATTTAGTTTTAAAGTAAATAACATTAAAATTTTATCATACATTTATGTGTAATATTTCTTTACTGTTTCTCCAGTAGTTGTCAGTGTGTATCATTTAAAATTTCTTCTCTTTTTCTAGGCCGTTATGCTAAGGGCATTTATGCCGTTTCAGTCAGTGGCCGCTTGAGGAAAGGAATCGTCCGGGAATTAAAAAGTAGAGGAATCACTTACAGATCTCGAGATACTAGTACAGTATAATTGTATTTGGAAACAGAATTTTGGACATCTACATTTGTATATATGCTCGCTTTATATATATATTATTTATGAGCAAATTTGTCAATAAAATATTTTGTGCTTTCATTCGTATCTTATTTATTGCTTTAAGGTTATCATTAATTTAGTTTTTAGATGTATGTATGTGTAAAAGTTCTAAATTTTTAAGATATAGAATTATTATAATTTGTCTGTCATATTTCAGCGTGATTTTTTCTTTTATTTATTTTGCAGTGATTTTTTGTGATTGGGGGGGGGGGGTTAAATTTCTACAAATGATTCAGGAGAATGGATTTTGGAAATATAAATTTTTACTCTTTCTCGCAAATTAATAGTATTTGTAAAGAGGTGCACCATTTTTATCTGACTTATTGAAACATATTCAGATATTTCACATATAAATTATTATATGTTTCATTATTCCTCATTAATAATAATTATGAATGACATTTTTTTACTAGTTAATGAATATTGTTGTACAATTGAACTGATAACCTTATGGTGCAAATTAACTTGAACTTCATATCTCATTTTCAGTTTGTTAGAATATATCTGCTAAAAAATACGTTAATGTATAATAATACAATAAGATTCCTGAAATAAGAAGGGGGGGGGAGTATACACCAGAAAAAGCACTGTTGAAAATTATCTACTTAATTGTTTAGTATCTTTGATCATTTGCGTATATCTGTTAAGTGATGTGGACTGGAATGAAATAGTATTGCAGTTTTGATTTCTGTTGAATTTCAGAGCGCTAACCTTTCATGGAACAAAAACTGTTTCCATGCTTTAGGTGTTCATATATATTAAAAACATTTATGTTAAAAGATGCACTTGCCAGAGGGTCCTCGTAGACAAAATAATGGAAACACCTACTTAAAAATACGTAAAGGAAGCTTTAATTCAATTTTTTGATTTTGATGTAAATGATTATATACCTATAGAGAGAGTAGCGAAGCCAATTATTTACTCTAAATAGTACAATTATATAAAAGTCATCAATTATAATATTTTAAATTGTCGGATCTCGGCGATTTGCAGAAAAGCGCGATTATTGTAAACACTGAGTAGGAGATTCAGCATCTAAAATGGCCATAATCGGAGATGTGGCAAGATAATCTGTGTCTTTAAATTGTAACCAGGTATGAAAAGGAGCGACGTGTTGCTTCTAAGCATGGAAATTGTGAAGGAAAAACAATTTTTCACACAGGGATCAGCGAGCAATGTCTCGCATTATTCGCCCAAAACGTTAATCCACAGCGGTCGAGGAGATTCCATTACTTGCATAACAACTTATCGGAAACTTTACAGATAAGATTTTTATAGTAGATTTATTATTTTATTTTTGTTTCATTTACAAGATTTGTATCACCTTACAAAATACTAAATTATTATTCCAGATATCAATACACCCCCCTCCCTCCCTAGAAAACGCACATTATGGTATAGAGCATCAAAACTTGAATCTTGATTGCTGAAAAGACGTCATTGGACCTGACGAATCGTTTTCCACTGTTTCAGGAAGGTTTGGGCAACGTCCCGCAGAAAGCATTCCATTCCTACTGAACGATATCGTGGTGGATCTGAGATAGTGTAGGATGCTATTTTTTACATTCTTTAGTGCCAATAGTTATTTTGAAATATCTTTACCAGCCCAAACCTATTGGAACGTACTCCAGGATCATGTTAATTCAATGGTACAGACAATCTTCCCTGTCCCTTGTTTCAGGCGGCTAATACTTCCTTCCGTCAGAAAAAGGCATCACAAGTTGATTTAATGAACAGGAAGATGAAGTGAAATGAGGCCTTTGTGCCTCAGTCATCAGACCTTAACGTTATTGAACTTTAATGAAAATATTTTTTTGTGACGAGTGAGATGACGATTTCATTCACCTTCATCATTAGCTGAATTCGGAGATATTTACGCGTGGAATGTTATAGAATACCATTATTTTTATATGAGAGGTCTATACGAGGACCATTCAATATTTAAGCAAACAAATAGTTTTACAGCAAAATTGGTTTTGTAAATTAATGCAATTTTTTATTTACTTTTCCACATAATCCCTAGTAACTTTTCTGCACTTGCCCCATCCTTTTCGGATTATTCTTATCCTCTAAATGAAGAACAGATTTCAGCGTCAAATGTGCCATAACAGGTCCCCGGCCTGACACATAGATGGCGCTACTAGAATTAAATCCATATGTTTTTTAGTTAGCCCTAACCCTCAAAAGATGCGTGTATAAATTTCACAGCTGTCGGATCATTAGTTTGTGAATTATAGTATTTTGAGTGAAGCAACTTTTGTTATTGTGAAAAAAATGGATAAAAAGGAATTTCGCGTGTTGATAAAATATTGCTTTTTGAAGGGAAAAAATACAGTTGAAGCAAAAACTTGGCTTGATGCCGAGTTTCCGGACACTGCCCCAGGAAAATCAACCATCAAGGATTGGTATGCTAAGTTTAGATGTGGTGAAATGAGCACAGAAGACGGTGGACGCCCAAAAGAGGTTGTTACCGACGAAAACATTAAAAGAATCCACAAAATGATTTTGAATGACAGTAAATTGAAATTGAATGAAATAGCAGACACTCTAAAGATATCAACTGAACGTGTACATCGTATCATTCACGAATATTTGGGTATGAGAAAGCTCTGTGCAAAGTGGGTGCCGCGCGAGCTCACTTTTGACCAAAAACAACGACGAGTTGATGATTCGGAGCAGTGTGTGAAGATGATCAAGCGTAATAAACCCGAGTTTTTGCGTCGATATGTGACAATGGATGAAACATGGCTCCATCATTTCACTCCGAAGTTCAATCGACAGTCATTCGAGTGGACTGCACACGATGAACCCGCTCCAAAGCGTGGGAAAACGCAACAGTCGTCTGGCAAGGTTATGGCGTCTGTATTTTGGGATGCGCATGGAATAATTTGCATTGACTACCTTGAAAATGGAAGGACCATCAACAGCGACTATTACATAGCGTTATTGGACCGTTTGAAGGACGAAATCGCCGAAAAACGGCCGCATTTGAAGAAAAAGAAAGTTCTGCTTCACCAAGACAATGCACAAATCAGTGAAAACGATGGTAAAAATCCATGAATTGGGCTTCGAATTGCTTCCTCATCCATCGTATTCACCAGACCTGGCCCCCAGCGACTATTTCCTGTTCTCAGATCTCAAAAGAATACTCGCTGGGAAGAAATTTTCGTCGAATGAAGAGGTGATCGCCGAAACTGAGGCCTATTTTGAAGCAAAGGACAAATCGTACTACAAAAATGGTATCGAAAAGTTGGAGGGTCGCTATAATCAGTGTATCACCCTTGAAGGGAATTATGTTGAATAAAAAAAACTAATTTTGCCAAAAAAATGTGTTTTACTATGGTAGGTCGGGGACTTTTCAATTGACCTGTTATGAGATGAGCATTGTTTTGCAGAAGCATTTCTTTCGTTTCGGACATTTTCTCTTCAACTTGGACTTTCTTACCATGCAAGCCTTAGTATCATAGGCTGCTGATAATGCATTGCCCTTTCCAAATAATCACAAGAAATCTACCATGGGGCGTCGGCTCGTCAGTGACGCTTTTGCGATTATTTTTAAACTTTTCCGGCCACGCTTGAGAATATATATGATGGTTTTACCCTTTCCGGAAGTAAATATTGGATCACAGATCGCTGTTTTTGCGCAGTACTTTCTTCGAGCGGATACACCATCGTAACTAATATTTCAGAGATTATGCATACGTAGATATAAATCAAAAAGCTAACTAATGCTCTTGCAAAGTGGCCAACTAACATTTGTGAAAGTTTCAAGTGCTTGCATTTAAAAGTTTCCTTCACTAAAAGTATTTGTTTGTTTAAATATTAAATGGGGACCTTCGTACATCTCTTCTACATGGAATTGTTGTTGTTCATAATGCTCATTGAGGACCAACGTCTTGCAGATAAAAATAATTATATTTTCATTTCTTTGTTTACCACCTGTATATATATATTTAAGTTTAAACTTTTATTTTGATGATTATTTGTTGCATGAGATGTGTCGTTGATCGTGAAACTTATATAGTATTGAAATGAAGAGATGTTCTGTTGATTAGTGAGCAAATGAAATAAAAAATAGACAACTCCTCTCTTTTCATTTTTAACGCTTACCTATATTCTAGATATTGTCGCATGAAAATGGAGTCTTGTTTGATGAATTCAAGTAGTGAGATTCCCTCGTAGATTAATGAATCGTAAACACTTAAAAAATTTGTCATCCTAATATAACGAGAACCAGTTCTTTTACACATTTCTTTCCCTCGTCCACCGATTCACAAAAGTTTTCAAGCAATTTATAGGGCTTTTGTGAAATGATAAAGTTGATATTGTGTAATATAAATAATTTTGAGGTTTGATAATTATCTAAATCATGGGTGTCTAAACTATGACCGTTTGAGGGCCACAATACAAAAAAAAAATGTTGGGCCACGCATACAATATTTTTTCAACAAATTGAAAGAAAAATTAACTCTATTTAGTTTTATTAACATAAATTAACTTCTTTTTACTATGAGTTTTTTTTTTTTTTAATTTGAATGGGATATGTATAAGTGCATATTTATTTTAAATTTGTAAAAGTTTCGTTTTATTTAGTTTGGATTTCAAGTTGGAAAAAATTCAAATTAATGAGATGGATGAATTTACTTTTGTTGAACAAGCGAATCGATATCGGGTTTAATAGACGAGGTTGCAATTCTTAATGCAATTTCCAAATATTTGTGAGTGATCTTTGTCCTAATTTTGTTTTTTGTATGCTTCATTCTTGAAAATAATTGTTCACAAATATAGGTACTGCCAAAAGTTGGAGACGTTAATAAAACATGATTGTGAAAATTAGGATATTTATCGAGGCAGGTAATCTTTATAAAACTCCAGTAAAGAAACATTCTCAAATTTTTCTTTCAGTTCAATGTCACTTTGCAGTTCAATGCATTCCATTTGAAGGTTATTTATTTATTTCTAGAGAATATATGTTGAAATACTCTTCATTTTTTCGAAAATCTTGGAATCTACTTTCAAACTCTTGAATTAAATCAAAAATTAATGCTGCATATTTTGTGCAACTCACAGGTTTATGTGCAGCCAAAGTACTGAAATGTGTCAAATCTTATACTTTTATTTGATTGTGCCAAAATTTCAACTTTCTTTCAAACGCTATTATTGTTTGGAACATATTATTAATAAATTGGTTTTTTCCTTGAAGTCTCAAATTTAAATCATTCAAATGTTCTGTTAAATCTTCTAAAAATGCTAAAACTAAAACCCAGTCTTCAAATTCTGTCACAGGTTCCCCTTTTGTTTCCATAAATATTTTTATCTCAGCTCTCAAATCGTAAAATCTTTTGAGCATTTTCCTCTTACTGAGCCATCTTACTTTTGCATAATAAATAATATCTGCAAATTCAGTGCCCATTACCTTAAGAAACTCTAAAAATTGTCTATGATTAAAGTCCTTTTGCTCTTATAAAGTTAAGGGTTTTTATGACAACGCTTAATACACTTTGCAATTTTTCCATTTAAATTGCCCTGATGTACAATACAATGATATGCCATCAAGATTGTATTACCGGCAGCAACGGCTTCATTATTAACCATTTTAACGAGTCCCCCATTTTTGCCAACCATGGCAGTGGCTCCATCGGTTATGATATTAGGATTAGGAAATCTAAATGCAATGCAATATACTGCATACAAATATTGTAATTCTTCAAAAAATTCGCTGTCCAGTGGATACACACATAATTCGAATCGTAAATTCTCATAGCATTCTAAGATGTTTTTATTTAAATTTATAATTTCGAAATAAATGTCAACGAACCGATTATATATGAAAAATATTGCAAACATTTTATTTTTTTAAATGAAAATTTGTAAATTTAAATATTTTCATAATTTGCATTTGAGCCGCACTTTAGACAAGCATGATCTAAATAATTGACAGTCAATGGAAATTCAATAGGTGCTGACCAGAAATGCGTACTAGAACTTTCTTCATAAGTTGTCTTATAATTTGTGCAGCAATTTTAAATCATAATACGTGTGGTTTGAAAGACTGCTTTTGGTAAACACGGGTGACGCACTCCCGGAATACCCTAGCGATCTTTCTTTATTTTCGACCCTCCTTCTTGTCAACCATTTTTACCTTTTTTTCAATTTCACTTCTAGACCACAGTTTAATCTTGTTTGGCGCAGCATAGCCATATCTGGCTCTTGCGCCAATAAACTTTACATTCACTCACTTGAAAGACTGCTTACAAACTGACAATGTTAGTTATAATTTTAGATACACTTAAAAAAAAAATCTACCAAATTAGTTTGTTTTAGATTTAATAAATGAGATTTTGTTTTCTCGACTTCAAAATACCGAGTTTTTTTTTTTTTTTTTTATCAATTTCTGTTATGTGAAAAATTTTCGTAAATTTCCAGTCACTTCACACAAACAATCCTGTACGAATTTGTTTACAAAAGCGAGAGGTTTTGCATTCGAAAGAGAAAGCTTCACGTTGGTGCATGCGTACTTCTTTTGTAGCAGTGTCAGTCTCGTTATTTAATACAATCCACATCTCGTCCTTAATTGATTGAATTCTGGCGAATCAGCGTGGTCGCGTTAGCTTAATGGTCATGGTTTCGGATTCGTGGCCGGCGGTTTTCGTTCAGTCTCGGGTTCAATCTTTGGCCGCCAAAGACCCACCGTGTAGCCAGGGCTGATGCACGTTAAATCTGTCGGGGCCGACAGTCCTCCCGTTGGTTTGGTGTGGAAATTAGAAGAATTTAGCCAGCTCTGGTATCGGTCACTTGTCCGAGGTTCAAAATTACGAAGTAGCTCTCGTGTTGCTTCTAGTGCGACGTTAATAAAAACTAAACTCCAGCGAATTAGTAATCTTCAGTAATAATGTACTCAGTGCTTTTTTCACATCAAAAGAGAGAATAATTAACGAAAAACGATTTGAAAAGAATGTGATTAATATTTTGCTATGAATCGCCTTTTTTGAGATCTGACGATCTAATATCTTACATCGTAGCTTTACGGTATCCACAAAATGTTATTAAGGGGTGTCGTTAGTTACATCACTTGAAACTGGAAGGGGAAATAAGTGATAATTTGGATTACAGCCATATCTTGGTTCACAAACACAATTCGTTCCGAGTCTCGGCTCGAAAACTAAAACTTTATCGCTGACTAACTTTATTTCTGCCATTCAATTAACGAAAATATAATTAATTCTTTCAAGCCCGGGAAACAATTTTTTTTATGTGATATTAAAAAGAAATGTAGAAATATACAATAATGTACTACAGATAGAGTGAAAGAGGATAAAAAGGAACATTTTTCAAAAGAACTTTTATCATCCGTATTTGTCTGTCATTTTAATGAGTCGGATGTGAGTTTTCAGATCGTTAATAAATGTTTAAAAGTACTCACACGAACCAGGGGGAGAAAATAGGAAAAACAATTCTTTTCCGATGCGATTCTCTTTCAGATACATTTTATTCCATGTAATTTAAGCAATATTCTAGATTTAAGAAGAAAAATTGGAAACTATATAGGGTTACCATTACACTCCTAAATTCGCAGTGGTATGTCGACGGGAACCATAAGCAGTTCTAGAAAAAGCCCATAGGAGCATTCCATGTAAATTGTTGGCGAACCGAATCAAGATTTACCTGGAAATCTTGTTTGTGAACCAAGGTATGGCCTTTTGCTAAACAGTCATCGGTAGATTGGGATAAAGATCATACATTTAAGAATATTTCAAGTGTTTTGAGTAATAGATGCACCTTGACTGAAGTAAATACATAATAAAGAGGTAATGAATTAAAATTTTTAAGTCCTCCAATGTAAAAAAATGTAGCTGTAAAACTGAATACTGTATACGAGATAAAAGCTAAAGATAACTGCAATATTATCCATAATATTTGAAAACAGAGAATGCGTTATGTACTTAAAGGAGACACAATAGATTTAACTGTACTTTAATGTTTTTGAGAGGGTATTAGATCAGAAGTTATTCTCTTCATTTGGCTGTGGCTAAAAAAAAACCGAGTTCCTTCGCCTTTAACTTTCATGTTGAGAGAGATATTAATTCAAAGTCGATCAATCGAGAATAAGAAGTTGTTAAAATTAATTTGGAATCAAATGCAGTAAAAATTCATAATTTAATTGCTGATTCTTAAATTTCAGATTAAAAGCAATCTAAAGAAGCAACAATGGAATCGTTATATTATTTAACTAACGTCGTGAAGCTTTAAATAATTATGCAATTTTTCCATAATTATATACCTTTATTTTTTTTCTGTAAAAAATATAAACGATTGAAATAATTTTCTGAAATAAATATAAACGATCTTTCTTGATGAAGATTATAAAAAGATTGAGGATTGGAACTTCTAGAAAACAAAGCAGCAATTAATTGCTAATTTTATCACAATATAAATTTATAATATATCAACCACATTATAAATTTAATTTTTAAAGAAAAAAGTTCGTATGAGAACTTGATATTAGTAAATTTGTACATTGCCTTCAAAGAGAACAAAATTAAGGAAAAACCGTTGTTTACTTTAAAAGCTACTTCCATTTTTGGCTAAAACACGGCATAATGCTGTTCGAGAGATTTAGAAATCATTTTAATCTATAAATGAACTATGAACCCTAGGAATGTGGACTTGTGTGAATTCATCTTATCAGCACACTTATGCTTTTCGAAAGCTAAATGTAAGCAATTGTTTCCAACTTATCAATGTAGTTCTCTATCTTGTTAATGTTATCTAATTTTGGTGCCGTTTTAATTTATCTTACAGCACGTTTCAGTCGTTGAACTCCTAAACTATTCTACAAGATGGTAACCTTGGAAGAATCAAAAAAGGAAATGTGTGTTTTAAATTAAAAGGTAAGTTTTTTGTTACAAATATCTCAAGAGTATCGATTGATTTGCTCTCACATTTTAAAGATTGACAGCAAAATAAATAAATGGTACGAATGGAAAAAAAAATCGGGTATCAGATAGGCATTTTCTCATCGAAACTTATCAGTACTAATGAATGAAATACAATTTTTTCTTTGATCCATTATAAGATTTTTATTTTTTTAAACATTTGAGTTCAGAAAGAGCTGTTCATTGTGCGTTGTTTCTGACGCATCTCGCGATTATTGTTTCATTATCCAGTAAATAATATCAGAAAAAAAGAATAAACAGAAAGGAATTCTGTTTAAAAATGAACACGTGTATTCACTATAAGTTCTCATTTTCAATAAAAGTTTTCTCTAAAAGATGATTAAGTATCACTTTTATATACTCATTAATAAGGCGATGTTAGTTTTAAAAAACTCAATCAATTACCCATTAATAAAAGAAAGCACTAGCTTACTTGTTTCTGTTTTTTGTAATAAAATGCTTCATTTGTTTTTACAAAGGGTTTAATGTTTTAAATAGAAATGGTCTCTTGCTATAACATTTCTGGTGGGTTTATTTTATACAGAAAAATGCTAACAAGAAATAAGTATACTTTTAAACTACAGATAGAAAGATACAGCGATAATTGTTGACATAAAGTGGAGCAAGCAAATATACTAAAAGGTTGGATGCGGCCACTTTAGCAGAATGGTCGCGAGCTATAATTGGGCAATGCTACCGAGTCTTGATTTTTTTAAGACTTCATGTATAAGGTATAAGGTTGAAAAGTTACGCTGCATATTTTTTATTGCTCACAAAATCATATTTAGCTAAAGTGTCGAAGAGCCTCAATTGATTCTCTTCAATTTGGAATCTCCGTGGTTTCAATTTAAAAATTGCTTTAATCTGAAACATTGAATTGAACGGTTTTTTTTTTTTTTTTTTCCAATCCTAAGACGAATGTTTAACTCATTTAAAAGAGATGGAAAAATGCCAAATCTGACTCAGTTTATATCATCACGTCTGACAGAAATTTTGTTTTGGATTCCACGAATGAAATATTTTGTTACAAATTATCAAAATCTTTTAAACATTTAACTCACTTTCACCATCTTATTTCTAAAAAATAAATGAAGTCCTAACATCTGGCATCCCTAAATTCAAGAATTCTTGGATTTGAACATGAGATTTATGGAATGTTATGAGATTTACAGCCCTGGTGATTATCTGTATATTATTCATTTCTAAAACTTTTGTGCATAAATTAGTAAACTATCACACAAAAATTTTGAAAGGCAATTGCATCGCCTTCTATTAATTTTATGAGAGTTTCTTTTATCCATTTTCGGCGGGGCTCCCTCACTATCAGTACCAGGCATAATCATTATGATTTTACCAGATATAATTTAACGTATTTTTTCACTGCGTCTTACATATTTCTTGATTTAGTTGCGAAATTATTTGACTCTACCGGCATTCATTTGTGTTCGAGCGCAGAATTTGAACGATCAGTGAAAATTTAATCAGCCGCTTTACGTTCCAGTTGCGATATTATCTAGGCAAAAACATTAAGTTAGGGAAATTCTCTATTTACAAACGCAGTGCCTAGGGAATTTTCTTGTTTGCCATTTTCTAAATTGCGTAAAAACAGTTCTAAATGTACTTATGTATCTTTTAATTGACCTAAAATGTTTTTCACTTACAGATATATGAAAAAATATTACTGTGAATAATCGCACTGAGTTTTGCTCAACAAATCGCCTCAAATACACAACATAACACTTTTCTTAGGTGTCACCTCGACTCTTTGCAATCGCAAATTAAAAGCCTTTTCCAGTGTGCCCATTACACCCGAAGAAAGATATGTACAATCGGACCCCGTTAACGTACAGTTCAGTTACACGCTAGTCTGCTCTGCAGGCAGTTTTTCTATAGCTCCCTCGATAAACAATCATCTGAAATATTACTCGTAGACATTGGGGCATCATAATTCTCATTTTTTTTAAATGAAATTTTGATTAATCTTTTGTGCAGATGATGTCACGACTTCCTATTAAAAGCAGACATTCATATAGTACTCTCTACGCCATCCGGCGTTTCGTCCTGCCAATAATCCGGTGTTTTTACACAGACAAACAGGCGTTTGTTTTTTGCCTTCTACTTTCAATGGAGTAATGTAGGCTATCAATCCAAAGCAGCCTATTTTTTGTAGTTTTTGTTAAATGTTATTCTATAACGCATTGCTTTTGCTGTTTAAACGCGTTATTATTAGAGTTTTTCTAATAATTTAAAGTTTTTTTTTTAATTCGACAGTGATCTGTTTCGATTTTTGCCGGATTTTCAAGTGAATACTGAGCTTTTTTTTTTTTTTTTTTTTTTTTTGCTTTCTATTTAATACATGTGAATCCCCATTCCATGGAAAGTGAACTGTTCCAGATCTTGGGGTCAGTAAGATTAACTGTGCGTTTAACCACTTTGTATGGGTCAAAAGAGTTATTAAGATTTTTTTCTCTTCTTTAATAAGTGATTTCTAAAGGATTAGTTATTTTGAACAGCAGGGGTTTCGGATTAGGACAAAGAAAATAAGATTTTTCATGCGAGATATTAAAAAGAAACAAAATGTCAGTAAAAAATAATCATCCATTATGGAGTGGTTGATATAACAATAAAACTCAATTTTCTTTAAATATTTTGAGTGTTTTTATTACGTTTTTCCTGTAACATGCAATTGACTTATTATAACAGTGGCACACACGGCCATAAAATTATTTTCTCGAATTAAGCAACTATTCTGTAATTTTTGACGCAAATGTTCGCCACGAAGAAAAATCATATCTATGTTGGAACGTATATCATTGCTCAATTTATATTAGTACTATAACTCGCGGTTCTCTGAACCCGCAGTTTAGTAACCATAGGGACCGCGCGTGTTAACGGGATCAAACTGTAGCGCATGGTCAAGGAAAAAAAGATTGAAGTTTATTAAAAATTGTTGAATCCAGTGTATATTGGGTGTGTGACAACTATTTGGTAAATTGACGTTAATGTTTTCTGATGATTAAGTAAGTGGAATATCATACACCTTAGAACTATTGCAGGTAATATTCTAGACGATTTCTGACGTGTAGAAAGTCGTTATTTTTTGTCATTTGTTCAGTTTCCATTCAATGTTCAGATTATTTTAAAAGATGAAACTGAATATTTAAAAATTTCAAAACATAGTACCTGAATCTTCTTTGAATCATCGTTCACAGTTTGCATTATCTTTTTCAGCTAGACGTAGCTTCATTGCTTCATCTAGATTTTTTTCGTCATCAGGGACAGTCACTCTGTGATTTTTCCAAATGTTGGGTATTGATCCTTGCATATTGATTGGCTCTATCATCTATATATATGATTATTTTATCCCCAATTGAAAATACTTTCCTTTTTATGGAATTCGTCATTTTTACCAATTTTTCTCAAGATGCTGTTGAGATGGCAAAATATTTTTTTCAACCAGAAGCTAACAGCATGGAAATAGAAAGGAGATAGATATCAATCAACGCCTCTGCGACCCTTTCCACTTATTGTTCTGATTTTTCAAGGGCTGTTTTGAAAAGATGAGTTTATGAGTGGATTCTCAGTGAGAAAGGGGAAGAAGGAATACTATTTATGCGGTAATACACCTGCATACTAATATAAAATGAACATTGCATTTAAATTGTTATAGAGACAGATCATGTCCAGTAATTTTTTCCCGCGAATCATTTAGGAAACCCTTGGGAAAGCTCTTCATGTGATTTTAACTGCTGTTCTTGAAAACTCAAAAATCAGCGAGAATCTTTAACACGAAGAGAATCTTGATGTTTTCATTCGCAAATATGAAGATAAAACTTTATTTTATTTTTATTTATTCATTTTTGCAATTTCGGTAAAAAAAAAAATCAAAGTTTATTAATCTAAACTGATATTTATGTTCTTGTTTTTAATTTTTTTTTTTTTTTAGTAAAATAATATTTTGAATACGAAATAAAAGAAAGTCAGGTTGTGAAAATAATCAATAGAACGTATAAATGTCCAAGACATCCGCTGTTTTTAATTATTTCTTCCATATTCATTATCTTTCCTGGAAATTGATGAGATTTCATCTGAAATTTTAACAGCTGTGCACTTGATGTTTGATCCCGCATTTTTTTAGGAACAAGTTCTGAAGCCCTAGGGTAACCTCTGCATCGCATCAATCCTAACAAAGCGGATTCTAATTACCACGGAACTCGTTTTTCTGCTGGTTGTTACCGCTTTCACTGTTCATCATAACAAACACTTTTTTCGTTATACATACTTGCATGGTTAATTGCCAGTTCCGCTTACGTCATAGATGCCCCCTTCCTGCTTTTAGAAGTCATTACCACTGGAATGACGATGTATGAATAAATAACATTAGCCTAAAAGAAGTTCACCTTTGGTGGGTCGCGGATATCGGTGCTATTCGAGAAGATACGGAAATGAATTTTTTTAGGAAATCTCGGCGGAAAAGACTATTTGTTTTGAGAGAAGCTTGCGGTATTCGAGTGCATCTTTGAGCTTTGTTTACCTGGACGAATGTAATCGCTAACAACAAAGAACAAACTATGTCTTTATAATAATAATTTTTAGTATTTTGTCTTCTTTTTTGAAAAATTAACGTAGATTTTTTAAAAAATTTTTTTAATTCAACTTAAAAAACTTCTAATTCATAGTTTTAATTATATAAGCGAGTTTGATAAATTTTTGACAGACATTTGTGTTTTAGGGTATTGTAATGGGAAAGAATAAAATTGGCAATTCTAGATTTTCAATGAGTACTTAGATTGAAGATATTATGTAACATTTTGCTAACTTCCACAACGTATTCATCGTTAACGATTTTCTATTATTCTTCAATGCGTTTCAAATGATGCCTACATTAAACCGTATAGAGAAGTATAATTTTATTAATCATTTCTTGTGATTTACTGAGTAAAATTTTTGTAATCGAAGA
This sequence comes from Nephila pilipes, assembly GCA_019974015.1. Classification (NCBI taxonomy): domain Eukaryota; kingdom Metazoa; phylum Arthropoda; class Arachnida; order Araneae; family Nephilidae; genus Nephila; species Nephila pilipes. The sequence continues at coordinate 633,380 of BMAW01036676.1, forward strand.
AATAAATACGAATAATTTGTAAATTTTTTAAAAAATAAACAGAAAAATTTTCTGAATTCTAATGTATTAATTTAATTAATTGACAGTAGACTTATATATTATATCGATATTTAATTAATATTATGCAACTTCGTTTTTGAATTCATAATTTATTGTAAAAATTGAGAGAATAAGCTTGGAGTGATTTTATTATTCTCATTGAATATGAGGCGGTATCATAAAGTCTTAATTATTACTAAAACAAATAGTCGAGATATCTGGATAAAATTTATTCTGCATATTAATTGATCCTTTTGTACATAATCTTGTAAATTATAGCTATTAATGTTGATCTGTTTGGTTTCGGGAAGTTGTTATTTGAAGTAACCCACAGTATGGAGAACATAGAACTCAATCTGCAAAATACTTCAATGACAGCCTAGGAAAGGTCAAGAAGTGCTATGAAAAATGTCTAACCCTGGATGGTGACTATGTAGGGAAGTCTTAAGAATGAAAATTAAATTTCTGTTTAGATTCCAGATTATTTTTAGTTATAATTAAAAATTTACGATACTGTGGGTTACTTCAATCTACAGCTTCCTGAAATTAAACAAATCAACATTAATAGATTAATTTTAAAACGTTATGCATATATGTATCGATTAATTTTTGTATAACTCATTTCCAGATATCTGTAATTTTTGGTAATAATTTAAATTTTACGATACACCATCGTATTTTTAAAAAATCGTTAGATTCTTAAAGGATGAAAATGGCTTTAGAACTAAAGCAATGCCCTGAAAAAGTGAATTTGATCTGGGCACGATATAAACAAAAATTTCATGTCGACGACAGTCAGCATTCACGTGTCTGGATAGAAAATTAAGCTGCACACAAAGAAAACCACCATTGAAGTTCGATTACCTTTAAGTGGACTACGGTCATCACTAACGGAAACACCCTACTCCTTGCTTTCTCTACAGTTTCTGCACGTGACTTTAACTTCCACGTGATGTTATATAGGTGAGAAATTCAAAAGTGTATCGCGAAGTCATCAACCGGAGTCATTAACCAACCTACGGGGATTTTAGAATTGCCTCGAAAGAAATATTTAAATTGCAATGATTCTGAGAAAGCAAATTTCATTCTGGGTACTTCTTGCTGCTGTGTGAGACAAAAGAAAAGAATGCTTTGAAACCTTTAATTTCTTTCAAAATGAGTCATGTTGGTGTATGTGCTTAATTTTTGGACAACTTATTCGCATTGCATATCCTCTTTAATAATACTCACTAAGATGAATATTCAACCTAGCAGGTATCCATACTGTCTCCATGTAAGTGAGATTTTTTTTTATGACGTTGGAAGGCTGAAAAGTAAATTTTGAAAGAAAGAAAACAATGTTTTAAACCGATGGGGAAGTGTTCCAAATATATTTTATGCTTTATATTGGGCATACAAAAATTTGGCTTACTGGACTAAAGAAACAGGATAAGATGGTAATCGTTACTGAAAACACTTTGTATACAATCAATACCTTATATGTTAAACCTTTTACTGTTCTCTACAGTTTCTCGTTGATTATTCTCTTATAGTACGTTTAATTACACACACATATATATAATAGTTACTGGACGTTACACTAGTGTTCAAAATTAAGAGAATTTTCACTTTTGATTATTTACCTTTTAAAGTATTGGATAGATTTTCATGCAATTTCGTTTGCACTTAGGTTGATATGAAACAAAGAAATACCGTACTATAGATATAGTATAAATGCATAATCATGTGTATGGATCATCAATGCAGGGAAGACTCGAAACAAAGGTTATGAGACGGAACAAAGCAAAATAAAATAAGCTGTGAGAGGGGATCCTACTCCGTATGTCAATCCATTTTCTTTCCTACATGAATGCATGCTGGAAATGAGAGCTTATGAATCCCTATGGCAGACAATCCCATTTCTCCAGCAACGTTGTTTCCAGGTCCCGGAAGTTTTGAGAAAAGGAAGAAGAGTTGGAATATTGTCCTTCCAAGAGGATTTCAAATATGCCTAAAGCAAGAACTACCACCACTTTCTTGAAAAAAAATATTTACCCCAACCCTTCCTGAAAAAAAAAGACCCTATTCTTGAAATCATTAATATAACCCATCTCTTTTCAACTTTTTTTTCTACATTTCGAATGCAATTTATTCCATGCAATTAAAAGCAATAATCTAGCTTTGAGAAGAGAAAAAAGTAGGAAACTATCATAAATTCGTGGAGGTATGTCGGCAGGATCGTATCATGATTTAATTTTGTCATGACTGTTGAAAATTAATTCCAGCTTTGTTGATCGAGCTGGAGCTTACGCACTAACACTGTGGTGCATTACCTACGGTGCGATTCATTCATTTTCTTGTCTGAAAGGTATTGGAAACAAATCTGTAATATACCAAGCCTTTAATACTCACTAATATTGTTTAAAAACGTTAAGAACTTTGTTGAAATATGCGTTCGACGATTTTTAGCTTTTCAGCGTGTCTTTATGAGTATTGACCAAGAGGATGTCAGATGACTCTAAACTACTCCGAAATTTACCCTGAACTCCTTAAGCGTCTTTAATGCCCACTGTTGTAGTACCTGCTCTATCGAAAACTCTTGTCCTATAGGGTTCAGATCTGGGAATCTGGCTGCCCTGTCCATCCGGCGAATATCCTCGCTTTCCGGAAATTCATCGGCCAGATACACCTTATGTGGACGAGCGTTGTTATCCATAAAAATTAAAATCTGACCAACCTCACCCATGAAAATTTAAACATAAGGCTCTAAGATTTCATCTCTAATACCTCATTACATGCTCATAATTTCTGTTAGAGTTATAGTGGTCTGTGCGCCAGTTAACATGTCTGCTTAGACCATCAAACCTCCGTTAACATACCGGTCTTTATTCAAATGTCGGAAGACACGTCGTAGGTCTCTGATTCCCTCCAGTTGAAGTTACGTCTAGAATCAATGGTTAGACTGAATACAGACTCATTAGGAAATACAAATGTCTCTCATTGATTCTGGCTTCATAGTCTGGTGTTGTTTCTAAGTGAGACGTTAATACATGATCAGTAGGAAAGAAATTCCTACTTCAATGTCGATGTTCTCTGCTCCATACTGAACGAACTATTCTGTGTGCAGAAGTAAACAGGATACCAACAGAATATCTTGCAAACAGACTTCTGTTATGCAACCTTCTGAAAAAAAGTTACTCCTGAAACATGCGTTCCTGTGGCCGCATGAAGTTCACGAGACATCTGTGAAGCTGGGCACTCATGTTACATCTCTCTGTAATGGATAAATATAGATATTTATGGCTTTGTGTCTCTTGTGTGTGTGTGAATAACTTTGCTGGGATTTTTTTCAGGTCCTGTTTCATTAAACTTTCTTCTAAAGTTACATTAAAGTCTCTAGCAATTTGCTCTTGAGACTGCACTATTTCAAGGCTCCCGGCTGTTCACCTCCTTATTCTACTAACCAAAAATTGCTGGTTGCTGCTTTTAACTGCTTACTTTTGAATTTCATTAAGTAATGCAAAAAATAACACCAAGCACGAAAGTTTTGAGGTGTGCTACAAAGTGCGGAAATTGGCACGTGCGCTTACAAAGCAAATGTATCTAAATGTACTGTCTACATATATGTGTACGCTTACGTAATTGACATTGAAAAATTGCATCTCATTTTGGATGCATTAGTTTTACTTTACGTTCAGCACTTTTTGAGAAATATCGACGGAATATGAAAATTCTCTTAATTTTCCTCTGCAAGAGTAACTATTTTTCCTTTTTGTGTGAATGGAAGAATTTAATGTAAGATTTCGCGAACCATTAATGTGCGTAGCACGTAGGTTTGTCTGATTACACTTTCGTGAAACACAAAGTGTTGTCAAACATACCTATTTTAATAAGTTTTTTTTTAACGACTACTCTAAATTTTTGTGAAATAGTAAAAAATTATGCACAGGTAATGCCCATCTAACATTGCATTTCTATAGCATGTATTCCCTCTAACACTGTTGAGAACGTCCCTGTATAACATTAGAGCACGGATTCACTGTAACACTCATCCATCTAATGAACTCATTCATCAAAGAAATAAAACTGATGACATTAAATGGTTGTTGAAAAAAAATATGGCCGAAGTCAATTGAAAGTGAAAATTTGATTGGGACTGCAGGAAACAGATTGGATGCCGTAGCAGAAACTGCTAAATCTCTAGGAGGAGAAGTTTTTGACGATATGTCTGCACAAGATATCCATGAATTACAGATGAAAGAATAAATGGTAGGTTTGGTAGAATTGATGCTGGAATGAATCTATGATAACTCAGAGGATGAAAGCATGGGTGAAGTCGAAGTAGTAACAAAGTTTACTCTACAAAACATAAAGTAAGACATAGGCTTAGCCGAACTGTTAGTGTCATATTTCTTAAATGAAGATCCTTCAAATGAAAGGAGCATAAAATTTTAAAGAGAACTTCATAAGTGCTTAGCACCACAGAAGGAAATTTATAAAGATCTTTTAACTATAAGCATCTAAAACAAAGGATTTTTTGCGAAAGGTAGAGCATGCATCTGGAGATAAGAGGTTGCGCATAGGGTGAGGGTATCTTGCAAAAAAAAAAAAAAAAAAAAAAAAAACCACCTTCGGTTAATATCAATTAGTGATGACGGAAAAAACATTGTTCAATTCATATTAATGTGTACGGGTATTACTTCTTAAGAATATTTTAATAATGATATTTATCTTAATTACAAAAATATAATATATCATGGCTTTTTTTTCCTAATTTTTGGAGCCTAACCCCACCCCCCTTTTCGTACTAGTTCTTTGTTTCGTATTATACGGATTCACATAGCTTGGAAATTGTTTGGATGTAACTCACGGGTTATACCGGGGTTACCTGTAAACACACATATGTATGTGTGTATATATATATATATATATATACTTGCAATTTTCATAAACAATACATTAAAGAATTATAAACAAAACACATGAAACGATTTCAGGGTTACAAGCAAATTTATAATTATTTACATTTGAGAGATTTGCTATTTATCACGCAGGAATAATTTTTACGTTTTTCAAAAAAAAAAAAAAATTATGTTGCTCGAAATGTTCAAATTAAGTACATTTTTTGAATGTTCCTGAAATGTTTGATACTTTATGTTTTTGAATTGCAGAATTTAACTGACATATAAAGCATTCAAATTTCCCCTTATCTTTTTTTTATCATAAAAAAGTGGCGTGTCCGAAAGTTTATCTTTAAATGTAATTTTTTATATAGGTGTAAATTAAAAAATAACGGTTGTTTGTTGTGATAATGACTTTTTTTTTATATATCTGAAATAAAGCCTGAAATTGTAAGGATTTATTTCTGGCATTCCTTTTATTGACCCATACTGAAAATATTCTGTCCTTTAAAAATCTTTAAATTTTCACAAAGGATAAATAGATTTACTTAGAGATTGCGGCTCTCTAAACAGTTAACCTGTAACACAAACTTTAAAAAAAGTTCATCTTTATCAATTATTTAAATGTTTGGGGATGAAAAATAAGAGTGTGTAGTTTTATACATATTTTTAAAGTAAATATACTAAATTGTAAAATGGACGCAAATTATCTGTGATTACTTTCCTAATTAATTCCTTAAAAATGATTCAATGTTAAAAAGGAGGAAAGTATTGAATGATGGGGGGGGGGAATTAGAAAACGAAAGTTCTAAGCTTTTAAAATTAATAGTTTGGAACAGAAATATGTGTTACGTATCAATTAATCAAAATTTGTAATTCGTATCCATTTCATTTATTTTATCTTAAAAGTCTAAATTAGATTCTGTTTCATTCCTACTGTCATTAAAATCAAACGCTTAGCGAAACTTATCCTTGAAAAGTAATTTAAATCATTTTGAGAAATACGGAAATAAAAAGCGAGAACCTCTTAATATATTCCGCTGAAAATTGAATTTTTTTTTTAGTTTTTATGAGAAATATGTGGGAAGATATATTTTTTTCCCCTCATTTTCCTTTCGAAATTCGAATATATTGTGGAAATTAGCATTTTCTTGTCACAAAACACTTACAAATGTATAACTAGGTAAAATTTGTTATTTTGATTTCGATATCCACTATAAATATGTCATACAATATCTCCTGTACAAACAAAGCATAATGTCTGCTATATATTTTGAAGAACTTCTTTCTTTTTCGAAAAAGAAAAGAAAGGCGAACTCTTTTCAAAGAAACATTCTAATGAAAAGAAAGTAAACTTCTCTGCCCCTAGAGCGGAACTAAGTGAACCTGAACCGGTCTGAAATTGGTTGGCATGCGACGGCAGAACCGGTTATAAGAAAATCGGTACCAAATCGCGCTTTTCGGCCGTGAATGCATGATCTTGAATCAAACAGTTTTTGTCTCACAATTCATACTAAAATTTTTCTAAATATTGTGAAATACATTTTAAATTATATATGATAAAAAAAAATATTAACTGCGTGTGAATAAATAAGAATCAGTTAAATAAATACTTGTTATAAATTATTAATATGAGCGAATTTTAAAAGTATCTTTTGTAAATAGTACAGCTAATTATGTGAAACTGATAATTTAAATCGTTCTGCAATCTTACTTTCTATAATCTTGGAATATTTTTATTAATTTTTGCTGAAGCATAAGCATTGTTAAAATTTTCACTGAACTTTTGTTAGCATTTGACTGCTTATCGAACAATTTCTTACTCCAAACAATAATTCGTATTCGTGTTAAAACATTATTCAAGTTAAACTATTAAAACAAAACACTCATCTTCAGTAAACTATCCTTATCTTATTTATATGTTTTCTGCCCCCCCCTTTTTTTTTACAAATGTCAATTTTAGCTAAATGAAATACATAATACCGTCCCATAACACTGTAGATACATTCCTGGAAAAGGCCGTGTTGTGTGAAACCTTATTATATGAGACACAGAACCAGTGCAAAAAGGGGGGCTACATTTATTCCGAAAATTTATTAAAAACTAATATTTTTTTGAAAATCCCTTATAAGCAAATTTTTTGTTAAAAATGTACAACAGATCGATACGTTACGACGATATCGTGTCGCACTTTGTCTTTAAGACTTTTTGCTCATACATTATCATGCAAAGCCACTGTCACTCCCTTTCACAGATCTGTGACCAAAAGAATGTAATTCGAGAATAAAAATTTATTGACTTCGCGTTCCTTCATATTGCTTGCATTTTCTGATGGAAGGGCGAATTTTTTTTTATTTTTTAGATACCAGTATACTTTGATATGTCTGAGATGTGTCAAACACATGCATCATGTTATTTAATGCTGTAGAAGTACAGTATTGTACTAAGGTTTTCAAAATTTCATTTTCTTAACGTTTTACAACGAAAATGTGTAATACGAGGGTTCCCACAATTTATGCTATCGTGTTAGAATGAAACCTTGTTGTAAGATGCCGTGCTGCAGGAGGGGTATCTGTATTGTTGAAATGTATGAAATAGTTATTTACAATAAAATATCACTTGTGCATTTTTTTTTTTATTAAATAAATTTATTTGCTTAGTTTTATTAGCAATAAATTGGGTTAATCTTTGAAAACGTTTGAAGATTTACTAAAAAAAATTATTGGAATAACAAATGTCGTATGTAAAAATATCAAAGAAATAAAATATCAATGAATCGTTATCGTAAATTCATAGGATATACGAATAACTGAATACATTAATTACGTGTAATAGAATATTTAAACATGGTTTTTACATAGATTTTTCGAATTCATATTAAAAATCGATTACGGTTTAAATGAAGCACGTTTTTTTTTCAGCTTTGGAGTTGTGCATAAAAAATCTAACTATTTTAATAAATATCCGAAGTTTTTATACATGTATGTCATCATCCCAATGTTGAAATATTTTTTAGTTCCTCTTTGAGTTATTTTTCTCTTAGCCGAGAAGATAGTTTATAACCCGTTCACTGTGTTGATTTTCTGGGCACTTACCAGTTTTTCCGGTATATATTTGACCAGTGAGGCACGAAATTCACAATGGGTGCCCTCGGGTATCGTGGTCATTGGTGAAGCGGGAAGTTTTGGGCCATTGACTCAAGGATTAAAAATAGCTCGCGGTTCGAATTCAGTATGAACTTAACCACTGACACTAAAATAATTTATGCAAGTATTACGCTTACAAAAATGAGTTTTTTTTTTAATTGCGCTAACGAACGCTGATTTTCATTTACAAAATGTATGGAATAGTTGCATTTCACGAAAAGGCGTTCATGACCTGGGTTTTGTAGAAAAGCAGAATCAAATTACTCTTGGTCACGTTGAAATCAGCACGTGGTGCTTGTTTGTTCTAATTTTCTCACGTGTCGTGAGAAATGTCATTGCTCGATTCCAGAAAACTAATGTAACTTACGAGAATGTGAGTAACATTTGCAACTTCCTCTCAATAAACAACGAAAAAGCTGAAATCAAATGTTGCACGTTATTTAGGTTTATGAAATAATGTGAAAGAAAAATAGAGTTTAAAGTTTTCGAAAACACGTCTTGTGAAGGAATAAATTCATCGTAAGGAAGTGTTAACTGTTCTGAAGTCTTTTTGACAATATTTGTGAAATTTAAGCCGTTATAATAAAAAATATCATTTTTACGTTGAATTTGCATCTCGGTGTAGTAATTTCAAAAATGCATTAAAATATTTTATAAACATAAATGTTGTTTAGAATTGAAATAATATTTGTTACATAAATTTCATTAATATGTGCAACAAAACTTAACTACTGAATGCATTTAAAAAAGAAAAAAGGTTTTTAAGTACAACCATAAGTATCTAAGAATTAAAATTTTTATTTGATTAGAATAATTATAATAAGTTGTTTTTTATGTAGATGAGATTACTTAAAAACGAATAATACATCATCCACCCTTTATGTTTCAAACGGAATATCCTAACTGAAAACAAAACAGATTTATTTATTGTCCGAAAATATGTAAAATAATATACTCAATAATAAGGTGTTTTTTTTTTTTTTGAAACCTTGTAAGGTAAAAAAATTCAGTAACAAAATTATTCCTAGCACTTTAGTAAATTAGAGGTTTAATGTCTCTCGTTTACTCACATGTACATCTGGAAGATAAGCAAAAATATGAACGATTTCTTTGTGACAAATAAACCATATCGTTGCAGTCATGATATGTAGAATAAAACGTTTTGATAACATAGTTCAACAATTTACACTACTTGCATCCTCTTTTATATCTAATGGAATGCTTTATATTTTAAGTAATACCTTGATTTGCACGAGTCGGGTTTGAGTTTATACAAAATTCAACATGTTTTGCTTCTATAATCAATTATGAATTTATTACATACACATTTTTATAATTTCCTTTCTTTTTCATCCTTCTGACTTTGTTTATAATAAAAGAATTTCTGATTCAAACGATAATTTTTTTTTCATGAATAATAAATAAGAGCTATCATTTTGGGAGGTAACTATCTATAAGGACTGCCTTTCCAAAGTTCAACATGTATTATTTCCAGTCTATCCACGTCAAACATTTAAATCTTATACAATTTTTTGTTGTTTGTTTCTATTTTTATTATTTATTTTGATGCTTTTCACCTAATACATCATTTTTTTACCTGAATTAAATTTAGTCGTTTGGTGTTGAGTTTGAAATATTTTATTTCAGTTGGAAAATTACCGCAATTGTCTGTTGATTGTGAAAGCAACATTATTATGCATCCCGTATTATTCCTTAAGAAGATAAAGAACCACAACGATTAATATTACATTATAATACGTGTTGCTTCTACGCCCCCGTAAAAAAACAATACATTAATTACATTATAATTAAAAATGATATAAAAATAATACAGGAATATAAAAATGACTCTTCTATTAGACTACCGGAGGAAGTATGCTTCCGGTCTCTTTATGTCACTTTTACGAAAAAACTTTAGAAATCGTTGATAGAAAAGGAGAGAGTCTTCCAACATCAATTATTATTATAGAAAAAATTATGGAAAACACCTTAGCTGAGAGAGAAAGATTTTCATATTATGGGACAAGTAAGTATAATCCTCTTTAATACAGGATATATTGATAACTAAATTTGTGTTGTGGAAACATAATGAAATTTTTTTTATAAATTATCTGACAGTGGAAAATAAAAAAAAAGAATTTTTAAAAAACTATAAGATCATTGTATTCAATGTATTAGGATCAAAGCTCCCTCTAACTATGTCTTGATTTTTCTCCCCAGGAAATATAGGAAGACAATATTTATTTTGAAATGAAACGTTCAAATAGAGAAAAGAGATCCAAAAAATAAATAAAAAAAAGGTATCTGTTAAAGTTACATAAAAATCTATTTCTTTATGCTCCAAACAAAATTTATCAGCTGCAAACAAAGTGTGCTAGAATTGTTATAATTTTATCATTTATAATAGGGAGAGAGAGAGTTCTAATAACAATCCAAACCAATCTTATATTTTGCAGAAATTAGAAAAATAATTATTTATATATAATGCATATCTACAAAATTTTGTAACTTTATGTGCAAAATGCTACAAACAGTACTGAAACATCCAGTTATCGGTAAATTATGTTCCTATTATTACGACATTGTTGTTACCCGATTGTATTGAAAAGCATGATTTTTGTTAAGTTAGCAAATAAATAGACTAATTTAAAATGAAGGATATATATACATGGAGAGATTTATCAGATTAAGGGAAAAGGCATTTTTCTTTTTCTTTTCTTTTTTTTTTTTTTCCTCTTCCATCTTGCTTTCTTGCCCACAGTTCTAAATTTCTCTAACAGTTGCTCTGTTGATCATCTTTCCCGCAAGTAATTTATCTTCCAGTCTTTTTTCTCAAAACGTTTCGACCATGATTCTGTTCGTTTAAAAAAAAAGTAAAGTCAAAATAAAGTAAAAACTACTCTTCGTTTCTTTCATTCTTTTTTTGGTTTTTCCTATTATTTTGTATTTAAACTGGGAATTTAAGTTATTCGTTAAGAAGACATAGCATCACGGTTAAAAAGAAGCATTTTTGTACGTTTATATTTCAACAAAAACTTTCAATTGTAAAGAATGAATTTTCTTTTGTATTTTGTTGAGGAACATCATTTTGCTTTTAAAAGAAAAATTAGTTATAATATTTCATTTTTGCTAACTATCAAAGTGCAGTGAGGAATTTTTATTAAATCTGTTTTACCAACCTTGTCTTTTATTTTCTAAAAACTTTTAAAATATTTAGATATCTTCAGAATATTTTAAACTAAATTCTCTTTTTATTTTTTCCAAACATATGGAGCATAAAATGTTAAAGAGTCACTTTTGGCAAGTTGCAGTTTTCTACAGTGAAAATAAGAGTATAAAAATCTTAACATAGACTTATAATGTTAAAAACTTTCAAAAATGAAAAGTTTTGGAACATTTTATTAATATAAAATGTATTTTGGAAGGTAAGAATTGCCAATTTTTTTAGAATAACGTGAAACAAATTGACTTGAATAACAAAGATAAGAGTAGAAAATTTAGATTTTATCAAAGCTCTAGAAAGTTTTAGATACCGAAAAAAATTCAAATGTTAAATAATATTTAAAATTATTTAATCGTCATTATTAAGGATACCATTATTATTTTTGAAGTTATTTTTAAAAAAGATAGGAAAAGATACATTTTTAGTTATTCCGAACTCTGAATACAAAAAGGAACATCAAATTTCAAAAAGATTTCATTTGTTGGTAGTTTTACATTATGGGGATGATATTTAAAAGAGAAAAAGGTTTTTTTTTTCTTTTTTAAATTTAAATAGTAATTAATTCAGTCACAAAAGTGAAATAATTATTTTAAAAAAATAGTCTAGAAACAATCAATAGCAGCATTATTTCTACACGATGTTAGAAGCAAACATGTTTAATTTCTGAAACTTTTATCAACTAAATTTAAATAGATGTTGACAAAATCATCAGCAATAAAAAAAATCTATTGCTCAGCAGCCATAATGAATATGTCGTATCAAACTACACATTCTTTTATTAATTTGGATGTGTGAACATGCATTGATTTCTCTAATACAAATCACCAACGGCATGCTTAGAAATTAGACAGCATTTAAATTCCTTTGATTCAAAATGGATTTCAGTTCTTTACACATTGATTGTTTCTTTTTAGGTTCTTTGACATCAGTAACTGAAACAATTTCCTAGAAGTTTTGTACAATTCAGGTTAAAAATTTAAATTGCTATTATTATAAATATATTGAATTAGAGGAATAGTACTAAAGCTAAATTAGTATGTCTAATATAATTTCAGTATAACTATAGAGTATTAAATTGATATTAAAGATGCTAATTAATTATGCTACATTAACTAATTTTTTAAAATTGCATTTTCATCAATTAACAATTTAAAAATTAAAAAAAAAACTCGTTAAATTAAATAACTCACAGTTACAACAATTCCATTAAGTAATATTTTGTGTATTAAAAAATTGTGCACTTCCAAAAATAATTATCTAGCTACGTCTTATTCAGTCAATGACTACCATTGCGACCAATAGTCAACGAATAAACACAAAAATCACTCTTTACTTATAAGTGTACAGTTATATATTTTAAATCTCTTTCCTAAAAAGGTAATGTTATTTTACTATGCACTTTATAATTTATCACTTAAGTTTCAAAATTGTTAAACAGATGCTTCAACAAAATTTCTATTTCACTTTATTTCATATGGCCTCTCTAAATGTTTTATTTTATTTTATTCTTAACGTCTTATATTTAAATATAAATGAGCAGAAAGTAAGTGATCTGTCACCATTTTTTTTTTATCTAAAAGACCATTGCAAGATAGAATGTTCAATTCAGTTTGAAAAAAAATAAATATTAATTTTGAACATTGGACTAATTATTGTGGACTCTCATTTTGTAAAACCTTGAAATAACTTTCCTAGAAAACCGAATAATATTTCTATTTAAAATGCAACTTCTACCCAAGCCTAAGTGTAGATTCAATATCACTTTCTTCTTCAAAGGACTTCCTATGGCTATTCTACGTGTAGATTGCTCAATAATGTAGAAAATTTGTGTTTATATCAGGTGAAAGCACACATGGAAAGTTTTAAAGATAAATGTAAAACTGAGAAATTTCTTTTAAACTTATTATAGTTGTTAATTAAAACTCACATAAAAAGTAAGTTCTTTTTTAACAAGTGGGCCTTAGTTATTTTAAATAGTTCATTATTTTTGCCTCGAGACAAAACTTTCAAAGTATTTTTCCTTAATTTGGGAACTTTCTTGATATGTTTTGGGGGCAAACCTCTTTGAAACAGCAGTAAATTATTATTTTTTTACATTTGAGTATAAGTTAGAACACACCCTCTCCTGTCTAGCCGCCATTAGCGTGCTACTACACTTAACTTAATTTTCTCTGATTACTCTTCTTAAACTAAATGTATTTTTCAATAATATTTTTCCTTTTAAATTGTAATGTAAATTTTCTCCGTTAATATCATAAAATATGCAGTTCTGGGCAAGGTTAAACCGAAGCAATGTTCAAAATCTACCACATTCGATTAGAAGCCGCAAAGCTTATATATTCCTGGAAATCCATCAACCTTACACTTTACGTTTCTGTTTATTTTTTAATTGTTCTTTCGAAACAAAATATTTGCATAACATTGAATCTGTAATTGACCTAAACACGTTCTATGCTAGGTCTTTCTAAAACCAGAAAATTTACTTTGTTTCCGAATGTATTTGCTATTAAATTTATTTTTCAATTAAGTACTTTAACTTGGTAAAACATGGGTTGTTCTGATTTTTTACATCATCATTAAAGCTCTTAATTTTTATAAAAATGTAATTAATTTATGTTGCACTACAAAAAAAAGTTTTCTTTAAAATATCCAATTTCCACTTAGAAATGAATATTTTACGAAGAAAATATATTTTAAGCAAAAAAATTATTTTTGAACAAAAATTCATTTTTCCTTTTCTTTTTTTTTTCTTCATATAAATCCAAAAAAATGACTTTTCCTTTAAAAGTTAGCTTGTAAATAACAACAAATAATTTTATAATTGAATGAAAAGGGTACTAAGAGAGATGGGGGAATAGTAGTGATAATTATATGATCGAACTATTACGTTAGAGATTTTTGAAATGCGACTTAGGACTGATCTTTCTCATACGGGCATTGCATTATACATTCTGAAATGCCTTTACGATAAACCTCGTATTTTTTCAATCTTGCTTATAAGTTGTAATCTATATAAATGAGAAGAAATGTTCATATGTGTGTACGCTACACACTAAAAAACTATCGATTTTGCTCAAATTTCACAGTTAATTCTTAGGACTGTCAGTGGTATTTAGAGAGTGATTTCAATGAAATCCATTAGATAGCACTGCTATTTTTACGGTTGAAGTATCGGATGCACGCCAAATTGTGTGATTTTTTTAGTTCTATTACAACTTCATTCTGCCGACAGATTTCGCTGAAAATTTCTTAGTTTATTCTTATTAGTGCCAGATGTGTTAAGAGAAAGGTTTGAATTAATTCGGATAAGTGAAAGACTGGGTGGGAGTTGGTGATAATGGCAATTTTTAAATAGGTCGCCAAACTGACATTAAATATCGTATGACGCAAAAATCGTCAAAATACTGAAACCAAATTGTAACTTTGTTAATTGACAGGTTAAACTTTAATAAACTATAATTTTATGATTTAGTAATTTACAAAATAAATCAATAAGATTTTAATGTAGAATTATTTATAATATAAGCAATATTACACACACACACACACACACACACATATATATATATATAGGATGGGTTCTAGAAGTAAAGCCGCCATCATTCCATTTAATTTCAGCCGTCCCCTTACCTTGTAAATACATGCACTCGTTTTTTAAGCCAGTGTATTCAAAATTAAAAACACTTCTTTGATGTCAGACAAAATTAAAGAAGACTTATGCATTTAACGAATCGGCGACAAGTTTAATTTTTATGTAAAATTCTTAATATAAGCGAGTATTGATTATAGACTTAAATTTTCTTGAAAAAGATGCCACCTAATATTCTCGCAAATACAAAATGTAACAAAAGTCACACTTGGAAAAGATAATTACAAAAAAAAAAAAAAAAAAAAAAAAAAAAATATGGATATACATATATTGTAAAGCAATAAAATTTCTTCGGAAAATATTATTTAGTGCTCTAATGTGGGTGCTGAAAAGTCTTGAGAAAATTCCTCAAAGATATATTTCGAGAAGAAAACACTTAAAGAAAAATGTAACGAAACATTCGATTCACTTGAAGCATTGCTGGTTTCGTCAAAACACTTTTAAAAATTCTCCTTCCAATCATGCCAGAATTCTCTTGTGAATGATTACTTAAGGTAATATGGTTGTGGTTTAAAATTTTTAGAGTGTTAACAATTGCTAAGATTAAAGAAGTTAATCCAATATCGGTTACTAGTACAATTCGTAGCTAGAAATCAGTTTTGAATTCCTCTTAAAATAACTAAAATAAAATTGGAGGTGGAGGCACTATAGTTGAAACTGAGGAGTCAAAATCTGAGTTTCGGAAATATCATTGAGTCCAAAAAGTATGACAACTTCTTCGTTTTTGATCTTGTAGAGAGAATTTGTCAAGGACGATTTCTTTGGTTTCATTTCACCGAAGGAATAAGGAGACACTGGGACAATTGTTAAAGAACAGTTGTTGCTTTTTCGAAAACATTAAATATTGTGATAGATTAGCAGGCACCTGTCATTATTGCGCGTTTAGCTTAAATATCTATGCAATTGGTTCTCAATCTTAAGCTTCATAATAAAGAAAGGAAAATATTTTTAAAGTTAAGAAATAAAAATCTTAAAGAAGAACAGGAAATTTTTTAAGCATTTTCAATTTGATTAAATTTTTTTTTAACTAATTGAATCAGTACAAATGAAATATTTGACAGTTATACAGAGTTGTTCATTTACAACTAACATCATAGTAAAATTACATAGTTATAATAACTATGTTTTATTTTTACTTTTAGTCTTCTTATTAAATTCATTTCTTTTAATAGTAAGTAATCAATGAATGAATTGCAATGCTAATCGAAAACATATTTGGAAAACTATGGTACGTTAAAGCTAAGAAAACACACATTTATGATATTAATCAACATAAAAATATTCTAAGAATTTGATGATATATATATATATATATATATATATATATATATATATATATATA
>BMAW01036676.1:649683-768500 GCA_019974015.1 Nephila pilipes
GGTATGCTTCGTTCAGTTACGTATTGCTAATCTTACAGTACATGGCGTGATGAAACTTAGGTGATCATACATTTTCCCGGCTATCGAATAAATCCAACAGTATTTTTCGTTTCAAATTTCTGTCACAAGCATGTCCCTACACTCAAATATCATCTTAGAATCCCATTCTATTCCCAAAACATTCAGTTTGTTACATTTGAATCTATTTAAGATCAGGTGAATATCGTAGTTCTTTCAGCTCTTTAAGATTTCAGCTGTCACCCTTTTATAAGTTCATGCTAGCTTTCCTCTCATAATTTCTGGCTCCTCATGAGAAGCTATCCCAATTTTTCTAATTAGATCATCAACATACATACGTCTTTTGCACCGTAATTAGATTATCAGCATGAAACAAATTTCAAAATATCTGGAAATAAATTTTTAATTTTTATATAACTTTATAGTTACACCAATAAAGGACCAATTCCTCCAAAAGAACGTTTGAATCTGTACTCTACCTGCTAGAAACTTGCTTTGTACGTTGAGTAACATATAATTCCAAAGAATAACTACATCTCTGCTCTCTGTCTCAGATAGATGATTTGTGAAAAACCTTTTCGATATCGGCTATCAAACCTCCTCTATTACGTTTGTAAATAGTAATTCAACATGTAGAGTTTAAATTAAAACCAGTCATACAGCAAAAGTTAAGCGTACAATTAGCAATTTCATTGAACTCCATAACAAAAACAATACGCGTTTAGTTCCGACACTTTCTTCTCTATTACTATACCAAGTGGAAGATATACTGTAGCTTTTCAAATGGTTTTGAATATCACAATTTTCTATAATGATCCTGTCATGTCATTTAAATATTTTTTAAATATAAGAATTTATTATTCTCCTTTCTAAACCTTTCAATCTTTTCTCTGCTACATAGTAATTATACTAAATTTCTATTCACAGGTTGTAACAGTGTTAACAATTAATTTTTAATTAACTGTGAAAATCTCAGGCCTGTTCTCATCGTAACAATGAGGGATCATCTCTAATTCATTCTCTGCAGAATTTTTCAACTGTGTCTGGACATTTCATTATAAATCCGCTATCTTACTGGTGTTTCGTATCTTGAAAATTCCTACCATACCTACCACCTATTAAATAACCGAATACGGCAATTTTGCAAACTAAATTAGAGTTAAGCATAAATTTATCAGATCTCATCTCAAAAATATCTGCAGAACAAGGTCAGTGATTTCCACGGTTCTAATCTATTATTTCAGGTATCGATGCACTTAGATAAATTAATTTTGTTGAGGCGTATGATTAACTCTAATTAGACTAAGGTATTATTTTCACCAATAAAATAACCACACTCTTCACTCAATTTCTAGTAGTTGAGTCCCATACATATATAATCACTTTTCTTTCTGTAGAAGCCTTTCAGACTTTAGAAGAACAGGTGAATCCATCTTCCATGTATCAAAGTAAGCGCATGCTGAATACTATTTTTCTTCGTTACTCTTAATAAAGATTAAAGCAGTGGATTCCATCCCTCACAATATTATTATTATGGCTCATATGTTAAGTCATAAAACATTCATTTAGTCCATTAACATCCAGGTTCACTAATTTCTCGGATATTGGAATCTACTTTTCACCAGACAGCGATGCATAATCTGATGATTATTTTGATAGGCAGAAACAAGTTTTCTCTCAAAAATTAAAGAATTGTGTTCCTTTTTGCAAACTCGAAATAATTGAGAATAAAATTTCTACAATGTGGGTACAAACAACTAAGGCGTATTTTGTTCTTTACAAACTCAAATCGATCTTTAACACTTAATTTTAGAGCTTATGACATTTAACCAATTTCGTGTTCGGTGGTTACTCAGCTTACAAGCACTTTCCCTTTTCTCGTTACATGAAACTATAGAAGAAACTTTTGAATAGTTTCTTTTGTATTCCATGACGTTTATTGATTTACGTCTAATAATCTTTAGAAATCTAGATCCAACATGAGGTAATCTATCCTTGTTTAAAATTCCTTTCCCACAACTAGACGTTTTGATCAAGTTTTGACTTATAATAACAAAATGAGTTGAGCATAAGTCTATAGTCTAGAATTGACATCTTCACTTACATTGCAAGAATTACTCTGAGTTATATAGAATCCATGAGCCTTGCTGCTCATTTGATAACAACTGAATTGTTTTAAATCTTTATTTACTGTACGAACTTTCTGCTTATTGAATTTTGACAACTAACCTGTATCAAATTCTAACATAAGAATAGCATTTATTTTTTTGTTCAATCCATAATTTTCGCATTAACTTCCATCAACATAGTTCATAATAATCAAAGTGAAAACTTAGGTCACTAGATTTTAAATTTTGTTCTTAATACTCAATTCTAATAACTCACTTTCTAGACAATTGTAAACCTATTGTCATTCATTCGCCCACATTTAAACATTTGATCCGTAGAGTCATGTGTTTGACCGTGTTGATGAAGAATCCAATCTGACATATTTATTCTTGAAACTTAGGGACATAAACTGTGAGTGTATCCTCTTCTTCATACATTTAACTCATTCTCTCCTTAAACAGTAAAGTCAAGATAGGTTTCATTTCCGCAATGTTAAAATTGTAATTGTTATACCTGATTCAAACTAAGTTATAACTTATTTATGTTGATTCCTATATGATAGTGTCATGTTGATTTAGTTATATTTAATTTATATGGATTATATTTAGTATAATTATGTTGATTCATTATAAAGTTATAGTAATTTATTCTTAATTCTTTTATTAATAAAATATCAACTGTATTATCGTACCTCTTTATTTAGACTTGGGTGTGCTACTTTGTGATAATAAATTGAAATTGATTCCATTCTTGAATATTTTGGTATGATATTTTAATTGCTACTCTGTGCCCGGAAATAAGTTTAAATTAAATCATACTATTGAAGTTAATATTTGATCGAGTAAGCCACTCAATTCATTAATATTAATAGGAATATCCATATAATAGAGGTCTTATAATCATAACTATATTTAGTAAATAAATCGTTGTCTTTTACTTCTTATAGCATTTAATTATTTTAATGGTAGAATTTTATAAGATTTTAGTAATATTTTGTAAGCATTTGTGGTTACCTTCTATTGTAGTATTCATATTCTTGTGCGTTCTAATTGTGTGGGTTTGTTATCAAATTTGAGTAAATAAAGATCTGAAATTTACAATTTATTTGTTGTAATTCTATTTTATACAGAGTAATTTTACAAACACTGCAGACCCTACTCTCTCACACATATATATATATTACCTTCTATAATAAAAACATGCGCGCCAAAGGAAGTGGACGATGAAACAAAATGGTAGGAGAGAATAATGGCAGGATAGAAAATGATTAATTGGCAAAAATTGAAGGATTTGATTCGGTTACAGCCTGAATGCAACGACTCATTGTGTGACCCTTCTTAGCCTGGATGCAACTGGCGCCACGACGTGGCAGCCATATGAAGATAAATCTCTGATGTCTCCTGCGGGTTCTTTCCCGGCTGAATGTGTCAGGCAGTTCATCATCATTTCCTGAGTGATGCAGTCGCCTCACCATCCTATCAACATGTCTCATTCAGAAGAGATAGCTGGCGCAAGGGAAGGACCTTGACAAGCTGTATAGGGAGGTTCAAGCCTGCATTACGCCTATGTGGTCCACAGCATAATCATGCTGAAAAATGACAGGGAATTTCCTGAGAAGTAGAACGTGGTCAACGGATCTCAGTCTCGACAGACCACTGTGCCTCCTAATGACGGACGGGGGCACTGTCAGAGGAAAGATACCAGACTGCCAATCTGGTTGAGGGTCTGTTGAGCTGCAATAGTAAAGCAGGATCGGATTGCTGCCTGAAGCGCTCAGATGATCATCAGGACATGGATGAGCTGGAAGCGGTAACATCCCCAGTCAGCATCATTCAACCTGATCCTGCCTAGTACCACACAATCGTCTGGCTCAACCTGTGGCGTGAGGGGTAGGTGGCAGGCGGGCTTTGATCGTGGAATCAATCTATCCGGCCTGTCTGAAGGGTCTATGGTGGACCTCTGTGCGGTCCCATCGATGGTTGATAAGATGAATCGTCTTGGCTAACGTGTCTGTCAATCACTCTCCTCCATCTTCTGTGCCTAATTCTCGTCGCTCCTTGACTTGAAGCCATCTGTCCACCCATCTGCTCATCTTAATCCTTCCCATTGCAGGCAAACTGACTCGATTTGCCCCAACTCCTCCCTCTTCATCATTCGACTTTTCGAACTCCTGACAGTTGTTGTGAAGCTCAGATCCATGCCTGGAGGGCCATTTTTCTGTCGTTGAAGATATCTAAAATCTCAATGCAACAGAAGATTTAATCATCAGTTGAGAATGATTTATATATTGTCCGCTATATCATTATTAACTGCTTTTCAGCTCAATGCAAGAAAATTTGCTAATATTAAATAAATGCCAAATTCTTCATCAATACTTGTTATTTGATAAGAATGGTAAAAAACATTATTTTCTTCTATTTTTACTGTATACAAATATACTGTTTATTTCGTGTTTAGATTATCAAAACTAACTTCTAAGAGCGAGGACTGAGTCACTCACTAATTTTCGATTCATTGGAGTAAAATAATACATTTGTTTGGAAATAAATAATAATGAAAAGATGAGACAAATTCAGAATATCTTCTTGCCATTCAGCATGTTACCTGCATCAGAAGGAAAACTTACATTTTCTCCCGTATCGCTAAAATAATCGAAACAAATTAGCAGTGTAGTGTGACTTTCTGTCCCTCCCTTCTCAGTCTACTGAATAACTACATTTTGGATTCTTGCCTCCTACAACTATCCATGATACTTGAAATAACTTGCTGAGAAGGAATACACTATGTATTGCTGAGTTTAAATAATATTTAAAGTTGAAAACTCTGCATTTTCTGGACTTAAAGATGCTTCTGAATTCAAAGAGAAGAAAAATATATTGAGCTGAAAGTATCATATTCACCAATAAATTTCAATATGACGTCAAATCTTAAACATAATAATGAGTCCAAAATATATTTTTACTCAAAAATATAGTTTTAAAACATAATATGTAATTTGAATTATTGAACTTAGAAATCAATATTTCATTTAAGATATCAGTTTTAAATAGATTTATCGTATATCAGTGATCAAAACAGTTGTGTATCTGGTCAATGTATGAACAAATCAATGAAATACTTTACAACAACTGATAAACTCAAAATATTCTGTATCTATGATTTATTTTTGCACTATGGCATTTGTATTCGACAAACAGTACATCCGATTGACTTTGTAGTTTGCTGTCGATGCAGAAGTTAACCTACAATGATGCAGATCTTACAGATCGTTCAATGTGCACATCTAGGTTACATAAGATGGACTTAAAACACTGATTATCTCTTCATGTCCACAGTGGACTCAGATTAAGACACTAAAATCCGCAGAAATGTAATTGAATTACTTCAACGGTGATGGCAATGTGGATTTTACTGAAGATGATTTACTGAATGCGGTTCTAGAGTCCACAGAATTTCTCACTGAGCTTTGTCTATAATCAGTGGCCCATCGTCCAAATTACAAAATTTCTTAATTCTGAAGAACTATATTTGTGATTTTATACTCATAAGATTCAGATGATGGAAGATTATTTCATTCTCTTAATCTTGAGAAACTGTATCATTGAGCTGGAGCAATTCAGAGCTCATCAGCTTCAGACTCACCGGAGTCTGAGCCATCGATGCTTGAAGGTAATTACTAAGTTTTGAAGAATTTGATACTTATGTTGGTGTATTAGTACAATAGTTTTCCTGAGATTTTTGAATTAGTATAAGTTCTTTTTGACTTGCATTTGACAATGTAAAATATTCCTAGATGTTGTATTCGCTGTCTAGAGAAACAAAGACTTTGTGTTTTTGTTGATAATCAATATTTCTTTTTAAATGAAGTTTTTGCAATAACAACATTTCAGTTAGATGCACTTTAATATTAGATTTCAAAATTATCTTTTAAAATACATGTGACTTTACTTCCTTTAAAAGGCAATAGAATTTAAAGAAAATTTCAAGACCTACAGAAACATGTAGAATGTCACAGTTAGATGAGTAAAATGCAGTAAATTAGTGTAAGAAATTAAAATAAATTAATTTAAAAATTTTCACAAGCTTTAAATTTCAGATTTTTAAATTATGCATTATTTTTATCAATATTATAATCAGAATGAATTATGAAACAGAGGAAATCTTTTCTGATAAATTCTTATTTAAAATATGATTAATATTCAGAGGTTTAAAAACTGACTACAAGAATTTCAGAGTGTTTCAATGAAACATATATAAAGGATTCATGTATACACTAAGTAAAACTATAAATGAAGTCAAACATTTTTATTAAAAACTAAAACCAAGCTATCAAAATAAATTCAATCATTTAAATATCTTCAAACTAATTTGAAGTATGCTTAAAGTTTATAATATCAATTTTACTTCTTTCTATATAACAAGACTCTCTTAGCTTATATGACCTTTTAATAACATATTACAGATAATATTTTTAATGTTGGCAAACAAATATATCATTATTTTCCAAATGTCTTAAAAGACTTTTCTACCATTCTTTTATTCAATCAAGGATGAAAGGAGAAAAATTTATATTTCACATGCAAGGATACTCGCGTTTACATAACAGACTATTTAGCAAAATAAAATCCGAGAAATAATCATATCTAAAACTAAATTAAATGCTATCAATGGCGTCTATCTTCGAAAATCAAACAGATTGATATTCATTCAAACTCAAGGCTACATACTCCTCATACGTAATTTGAAGAGGAACTTAATGAACAATAAATAGAATTATTTACGAAAGACATTTATGTGCAGAGAAGACTAAAATGTTCTTTTATTACTAAGAACATTCAATGAAAATATCTATATTTCTAGTTACAGTACAAAATAGATGTAGTGGATTAAAATTTGAGATTTTTTGAAAAGCATTAAAATTTTATTAGTAAATGACAGATGATAATTTTAAAGAAATAGTTTACTAGATTATCTTTTAAATATTATAACATTTGTAATATTTAAGGATTTCAAATAAGAATAAAGACATATGAGAACGGAAGGTAAAATCCTACTTATGAAATCCTCTATACAGTAATATTGTTGTGCACTAAAATAAACTTTAAACGTTAACTCGTTGTTATTAAGATTCTAAGAACAGAATTCTTATATTCCCAATTGAGTATCCCATAGTTCAATTTTTAAATGGAATTTCGTAGGAATTCAATCATATTTTCAGTTTGTATGTATACTTATAGCTCATTCTAATTAACACATGTTCAGTATCTTTTTATATCTTACGGTCTTGTATTTAGATCTGTAGAATTTTCGATCATAATTCTAAAAGTACATTGTTATTGAAATAATTTAAGGTTAACTTTAAAATTCATTCGTTCCTCCTTCCTTTCTTGCTTTCTTTTTATCAAATAATACGAAATACTACAGGCTTTCTTCTAGAAGACTTCCAGTTACTCGGAAGTAACATGACATCAGCACTTTCAGTGATTACCTACATGACCTGAGGTTGTCATATTAAGAAGTGTGATGTGCTAACAACATTTAAAACGAAAACGAGAATAATGGTTCAACGTACTAATCTGGTATTACAGATGAAGTTTCTCTCTCATATGAGTCTTTATCAGGGTGTCTTTTTCAGGACACTTTTTGCGCTGCGGGTCAGGTGCAGCTCCTGAGATGTCCTGCGGTCGAGCTGTTTGGATCCTTGATGAATGGATGAATAAAAATATAACAGGGTTGTATGGAAATATGAAGAGAAAAGAAGGAAAGCGAAAGGGAGGAAGAAAATTTTCTCAGAAAAAGCAACACAAAAGTATTGGAGTCACGAAGATCTCACAAACTCGTCCTTGATGCAACAGAAATGGCGTATGTAGTCTATACCCCTACTTCCTTGAGTCGGGTTAAAGATTACATCACAGCCTCGATGTGAAATGGAACCATGACCTGTAACTTTTTGGTTGAAATTCCATTGTCTGAAATTTAGAGTCAAAACTTTCTCCTCTTTTATTTATTATTTTAAGTCAACACATGACACTTTTCGGATGTGAACTGGTGACTAGTCCAACGTCCTTCAAGCTTCTTTATAATTTTCAGGTTTCACTTGATTTTCTAACATGTAGAGCAAAGCACTTCTCTGAAGAGCGACGAAAGCTCAGGTCAAGAATACAAGGAGACAACAGAAGAAAAATTTCCGAGAGGATACTCCAATGACCATTACACGCGTGTAGTACATTTCGAAATTATATACTCTGAGGAGAATCAAATTATTGAATTCATTGAATAATAATAATTATTTTCATTTTGCATGGTCACATTTTCTAAGTTGAAAGTTCTTTATATCCATAAGAATATCAGTCATGGAAGGCTTTAAGATGTAGAAATTAATAATCCTACAAGAATCTGTTAAGCATGTGAATGACTCTTAGAAATTTTGTTAATCATATAATTCATGTTGATTAAATTAAAGAACACAGTGTGAAGTTATATTTACTCTCTAAAATATATTTTGAATTCTCACAAAGTTTGAGAGAAGTTTTATATTAGAAGACAGTCATATTAATATGTCATAATAATGAATTTTCTCCTTGAATATCTTTTAAAAACCTATATGTTAGTTTCTTTGACATTTCTATTTCTTAGATATCATATTAGCTACATATTTATTTTTTCCAGTCATAGTCATATTCCAATCTTAATTTGTATAACTTTCTACTAAAATATAGCAGTAATAAAACTATTAATTTTTCTTATGTGGAGTCTACATAATACTAGGATAGAGAGCCCAAGTGTTTTCCTCCTTTTCGGTGTAAATGTATGTTAAAATGTGATCAAAGTTATTTCCTCAATAAAGCATGAATCAAGATAAATTTTCATTTACGAAATACATGTGAGATACACGGATTTTGTCATCTGAAAAGTTAGTCTGATGATGATACTTCCTTATTATTGAATTAATGTTTCTGTCAAGGATAGGGGAAGTTAGCCAGCATTTGGGATGACTTAGATGGTATCATGTTATTTATGCATATATTCCTTAAGTGAACAAGTTATACTTTCACTACTAAGTTGTCCAAGATTTCTGACTTACCTAGTTGTACTCTATGTACTAACCATTAAAATTCAGAATGAGGACATTTTGGTTGTGACTCCAAAAATCTTGCCCCTAAGACTTTGAAACTCACATGTTAGATTATGTGAAATATTTATCTGATATACTCATGGTTTCGATTAAATTCAATTATAAACATTTGATATTCAGTTCTTAAAACTCTAAGACATATATGTTCAAATATCCTTAACATTGAAATTGTTAAGTAGTACAGAACTGCATATAAGTCCGTTTATTTATGCATTAACAGTGAAAATAATTTAGAAAAACTAACTAATTGTTAAGCCGTTGAATTGAAGATGAATTTTAAAGCATATATAGAGAAAAATCGGAAATATAATATATTTGTATACAATTTAAAAGCGTAATAATCTTTTATGCACAACTCGGTTTAATTTTCCATGAAATCCTTTGGTAAAACTGCCGTTTAGGGTGAAATTTAAGTACAGATATAGTACCGTATGAACTCAAAGATGTGAGGATAAAAAGTTTATATTTTGATACATGCATACATACTTTTCTCCTATTTTCTGTCTTTCTTTCCCAAAAAGAAAATCAAAATAGAGCAGGTGGTGATAGAGTGGACAAAATTTGTGGATTCGAGGATCCTTTATAAAGTCACCTTACAGGCTCTCCCTCAAAAGTCAGATTCAAGTAATAACATGGAATCTAAAAATAACACTAACATATCTGTCAATAAAAAGATTCAGGTGTATTCATAGACTTTGTCATTGTTTCCACATGAAATCAGGAAGTATTTTGCCTCTACAAACGGTCTGTTGGTCTGTGGAGTCGGACGGAAGAGTAGCCATTAGGCAACTTTGAGTGACTGCTTTACTATCAGGTAAATGGAAGTCTTGTCAAGGGCGAGTGGGGATTTTCTTCTTTTGGCATTATCTATAGAGGCAGTTACTGGAAACATGAAGTCATATGATTCTTCTTTGACCAATAGAGGCGTTCTTAGTTAGCAGACGGATGTAAAAATTCACGGTTCACAGGAAAATCCATTCCATGGTTTGTTAGAAAACGTCGTCTCTTTCTTACATGAAAGGTGCATCAACCCTCCTCCTAGTTCAGATGGGATTCATTTAGATTCTTTCTGCTAGACTTTTGTTTCCACGCTTGTCAGTGAACCTGTTCTGATGTTTTCAACACATGAACTTTCATTTATTCTTAAATACAGAAGAATATAGAACGTATTCTTGTATGACAAAAGCAAACCATCGATTGTAGAAAATAAGTAGACCTTTCAGTTTAGTTTAAACTATTACATAAACGCTTGTACCTCATTTACATTTTAGCACTTATTTGTAATGTTTAATATTGAAATAGCAGGGGCTTTTAACAGTTATGAGTAAAATGTAATACAAAGATTTTGAGGCATTATGATGCTTCATGCAACGGAGGGATAAATACAAAAACACAAGATGAAAATATGCAATACAGCATACAGCCTCCTCCACCTCGTTTGAAATCAAGATTGCGAACAAATTATTTAATTTGTAATTGTTCAATCAGTTTGTGTTATACAAATATATTATAACAATATGATTATAATATATTGTAATATCTTAATATATTTTTATGCACAATAATATAATGTTTTATATAGCATGTGAATATAACCTTTTGACATTGGATTATATTGCACATAGTTTCAGCTTTACATTTCAGTGAACGAAAAATCATGTGGTGAAATTAAATTTTACTACTTGTTTTGAAACCATGCGCAAACAAAATTTTGCCACTCTCCTTTTAGTTGAAGATACTATTTTATAATGTATAATATTTATTGCTCGTTATTTGGTACATCCCACGTGTTCTCTTTCTTTTTGATGTTATTGTCCATTTGATTCTTTCGATTCTTCTCAGACATTCAAACACGTTTAGAAAGGTAATATTTAATAATGAACATGAATTTTCCCCCAAAAGTAATATGACTTAAAATATTCTTCGGTTAAAGCATCTATTTCAAATTATCTTACTATTTTATTAATCGTTTTATTCTAATATTAAATTGTTAAATGCTTTGAAAACGAATTTTAAAAATGCATTGAGGTTGTAATAACTTTATGGATATATTTAGTAATTTTAATTTGTTTCACTTTAACCACTTAATCTGTATATCATTTAAACTTGATTAACTAATCAGCAATTATTCATTCACAGAAGATTGAAACATATTTAATAATAATTAGTAAAATATTTGAAGTTTAAATTAATAATAAATATAAATTCTATATCTTGCAAATTGGTCTCATTGATATATTTAAAAGGGTTAAATTCATTTAACAGAACTTATCTTAATATAAATCTATTAAGTTTTACTGTAATTTTCTCCAATGGTAATGTCATATGAGCTTGTATTATATTTGATTATGATTAAAGTATTTGATATTTAGTCAACAGAGAAATTTTTGGTATTTATAATTACAAAGGAAGTATAAATTTATAATAATTTACTTGCTTTATGAATATCACAGAGGAGATGAAAAGCTGTTGCTAAGTAAATGTGTTTTCATCTAAGAAGTTGCAAAATATTTTGAAACAAATAAATGCAGAATCATTGATTAATATAACCATATTTTTGTAAAACTTCATTAATTGAAGAATACTTTCCATATTTCAAATAAAAACAAGGATATTTTTAGCTTTTATGCGCATTACAATATTCTTTAGCTAACTAGGCAGGCTAAATGATAATCATCCTGGTTTAGTTTGATATTTTGATTTGCCGATGTCAGGTTTAGAATTATATAACGTGTTGTCCTGAAAACCCTTTTCTTGTCAAGGAATTTCCTTTTTGTTCTATCATTAGAGTTCTTTTAACGTCTTGACACAAAGGCTATGCATACGATAGCAATTAATACAACAAAACTAATTAATGGTTCATCGCTTGGGAGGCAAATACAAGATACCTTAAAGGGCCGTATTCTTATCCTCATTTTATTTTGGATCTGAGAGCGATCCTTAAACCAGCCTGAAAACCTATTAAAGACAGAAATGTCTCCAGTTTCGAATGCAGGGATAACTAGTGTTCCTCAGTAATTATTTTTAAAAAATTACTAATAAAGTTGTTATTCATGACATAAGATTAAACATTAATAATTATTATTTAATGGAACTAAAGTTATTTTAAAAAGAGAAGTAATTCAGTTTGATTATTCTCCTAAATTGCAAAAGTTTTAATAAATGTCGGTATTACATACCGTTATCAATTCAATGTACATGATACTTCTCATTATGAAAGTCACGTCATCATCAGGTTACCATACATGAAGAATCCTGGTGACAAGTAAATTTAATATTTACTTTCGTTATCTTATCAAGGTAATTGTACAGAAAGCTGAGGTCTGAATTCAAAGTCTCTTAGGTAGACCTCTTTCATAGATGTATTTTTCTTGAGGATGAAATACATTCTCAAAATGGGATATATTAATTTTGTATTCGCGCTTATGTTATGAATAATAAACTATTATACTCTAATGGACAAAATATTTTAAGAGTTCAATTCCATGGTTTCTTTTATTTGAATACATTTAAATCAAACGATCAATGTTAAAGATACCAAAGAGAATGTGAGAGAGATTAGTACTTATAAAACTCTTCTGGGTTAAAAGTATTGAGAATTTAAAAATTTTATTTCCTAACAATTTATTAACTACGACCGTCAATTGCTCTATTCTAGATTTATATATTGTATATTATATTATGTTAAATAAAATATATATATATATGTGAGTGTGTCATTATTTAAATAAATGTACAATTGTGAAGTTCGATAACCTTTCATATTTTCAATTAAAATAGAATGGGTGTATGATAATGGATTTTGTGTGTTCACTATGTTTTGCTTTTGATATTTTTATTCTTAAATTTCTTTAATTATTTAGTTTGCACATGAAAATCCAATTTTATTAACTTTTGAATACATTATGGACAAAATGCTTTTCTTTTAACGGAAATAAAATGAATACTATTAAATAGAAACAATTATATTACTGAAGTTTATATTTGTCTATTTATCCATTAATATATCGTTACAAAAATCTCGTAGGTAACAAAGAAATCTCCAACATGGCAAATGACCTTTATTCAAGAGACAATTGAAATACAGATTGTAAAACTTGGACAGATTAACAGCACAAATAAGGCAAGCAATTGTGCGGATTATCAACGCAATGAGAAAAACCCCTTCTTACGCAAATTAGAAACAAAATTACAGAGCAGCACTTGTAGAACTGTATCAGTACATTCAGTAACATTCAGCTCACATAGCTTGCTAGTTCAAACTTCATTTTGTTTAAGCAGCGAAAGATAATTTTATGTCCATTTCAAATTCCTTGCACTCCTCAAGATTTGAATGCAAAGTTTTTATCTTAGTAGAGATAATGCGATTTTTCTATATGCTTTATTATAAAGCGGATGATAGAAGTAATATTCAATCGTAAGGAAATCTATGCATATTTACTGAAAGTCCGTTAATTTTACTAAATATATAAAATGAAACTATAAAATATTTATTTTATAAAATATACATACACACCTCACTATATATATGAAGTGTTCAAAACAAAGTTGAAACCTCGCCTCGAAGGCAACTTGCAATGCGTGTACGTAACAGGAGAAGGAAGGGGGTGCAGGAAGCTATGATCCTGTGTCAGTTGCCAGCAGACTGCACAACATTGACTGCGCGCCGTGGCAGTTAAATCTTGTTGTTGAGTGACTCGTCTGAATGTCAAGATGCCGCGTTTCAAAACCAGTGTAACGCGATACAATTTGTATTGCGCTCAAGAAAACGTGCGCGAGACCATTGCCATGATGAGGGAAGCTGCTTATGGCGATAATGCAAATTAAAAAGGTTTAGCATTATTTCAAAATGTTCTGGGAGGAAGGGACGCCATAGTGCCATCTGGCACTTTAAATCGTAACCTTCGGAAATGTAAAGAAATGAGACATAGAACTCTGATCGACGCCTCAGTATTAGAATCCTGACAGATGTGTAATATCCCTAAGAGAGTACAACATGGTGGTTGGGCTAGTGGAAGATCTTTGCAAGTGGTCCCAAGATGCTTTCGATGAACACCTCGTGCAACAATCTCGCGCGATTTCTCAGACAGTGGAAGAGTGATCCGCCTTTTGGATAGTGATTACGATGACAATATGAGATTTAAGACGACCCGGAGTCAAAGACAAAGTGCTGAGTGGCACACGCCAGCTTCACCGATCAAAAGTCGAAATAAGCAAGTCTTGTGTGAAAGTCATGCTCACCGTTTTTCCGACAAAAGATATTATCCATCAGAGTTTGTGCATCTAGGATGAACAGTGAATTTTACTTGAAAGAAGCCCGAAAGGCCCCAAAGTAGGGTGAAATGCATCAGGAAGGAGATCGCCAACCAGATTGCATTGTCATCATGACACGCCTTCATTGCCACATAGTTGCTTATCAACGACACTGGTAGGACACTGCCCAGCCTACTGCCGACTACACCAAGCTGACTACTTCTTGTTCCGAATCAAGACAGCCTCAGGGCTACCATTTCGGGACTTCTGGGCCGTCGAAGCGACAACAGATTCTTGAAGGAGGTCCATGCGACGCCTTCCAGATTGCAGTTCAAGTTTCCTGGGAAAAACGAGTACGGTGTAGACAAAAGGAAGACTACTTTGAAAATGTTGCTTTTACATTTATCTAGCAAAATCGTTTTCCTGGACTTATTCAACAAAAAAAAAAAAAAAAAAAAAAAAAAAAAAAATATGGATATACATATATTGTAAAGCAATAAAATTTCTTCGGAAAATATTATTTAGTGCTCTAATGTGGGTGCTGAAAAGTCTTGAGAAAATTCCTCAAAGATATATTTCGAGAAGAAAACACTTAAAGAAACATGTAACGAAACATTCGATTCACTTGAAGCATTGCTGGTTTCGTCAAAACACTTTTAAAAATTCTCCTTCCAATCATGCCAGAATTCTCTTGTGAATGATTACTTAAGGTAATATGGTTGTGGTCTAAAAATTTTAGAGTGTTAACAATTGCTAAGATTAAAGAAGTTAATCCAATATCGGTTACTAGTACGATTCGTAGCTAGAAATCAGTTTTGAATTCCTCTTAAAATAACTAAAATAAAATTGGAGGTGGAGGCATTATAGTTGAAACTGAGGAGTCAAAATCTGAGTTTCGGAAATATCATTGAGTCCAAAAAGTATGACAACTTCTTCGTTTTTGATCTTGTAGAGAGAATTTGTCAAGGACGATTTCTTTGGTTTCATTTCACCGAAGGAATAAGGAGACACTGGGACAATTGTTAAAGAACAGTTGTTGCTTTTTCGAAAACATTAAATATTGTGATAGATTAGCAGGCACCTGTCATTATTGCGCGTTTAGCTTAAATATCTATGCAAGTGGTTCTCAATCTTAAGCTTCATAATAAAGAAAGGAAAATATTTTTAAAGTTAAGAAATAAAAATCTTAAAGAAGAACAGGAAATTTTTTAAGCATTTTCAATTTGATTAAATTTTTTTTTAACTAATTGAATCAGTACAAATGAAATATTTGACAGTTATACAGAGTTGTTCATTTACAACTAACATCATAGTAAAATTATCATAGTTATAATAACTATGTTTTATTTTTACTTTTAGTCTTCTTATTAAATTCATTTCTTTTAATAGTAAGTAATCAATGAATGAATTGCAATGCTAATCGAAAACATATTTGGAAAACTATGGTACGTTAAAGCTAAGAAAACACACATTTATGATATTAATCAACATAAAAATATTCTAAGAATTTGATGATATATATATAGTTGAATAAGTCCAGGAAAAACGATTTATTGCAGATAAATGTAAAAGCAACTAAAATTCTTCAAAGTAGCTTCCTTTTGCGTCGGTACACCGGCTACTGCGTTTTTCCCAGGCGTTGAACGCATCTTGGAAGGCGTCGGCATGGACCTCCTTCAAGAATCTCGTTGTCGCTTCTTTGACGGCTCCCGAAGTCCCGAAATGGTAGCCCTTGAGTGCCGTCTTGATTCTCGGGAACAAGAAGTAGTCAGTTGGTGTCAAGTCGGGGCAGTACGGCGGCTGGGCAGTGTTGCCCTACCGCGTTTCGATAAGTACTATGTGGCAATGAAGGCGGTGTCATGATGACAATGCCAATTGTTGGCGATCTCCTTCCTGATGCATTTCACTCTACTTTGGGGCCTTTTCAGGGCTTTCAAGTAAAATTCACTGTTTATCCTAGTCGCACAAACTCTGAGTGGATAATATCTTTTTTGTCGGAAAAAAAAAACGGTGAGCATGACTTTCACACAAGACTTGCTTATTCTCGACTTTTTTGGATCGGTGAAGCTGGCGTGTGCCACTCAGCACTTTGTCTTTTTGACTCCGGGTCGTACTTAAAATCTCATATTTCGTCATCGTAATCACAATATCCAAAAAGGCGGATCACTTTCCCACTGTTTCGAGAAATCGCGCGAGATTGTTGCACGAGGTGTTCATCGGAAAGCATCTTGGGGACCAACTTCGCAAAGATCTTCCACATGCCCAAATCATCATTACCTATGCGATGTACAGTACTTTTAGGGATATTACATTCATCTGTCAGGATTCTAATACTGAGGCGTCGATCAGAGTTTAACATGTCTCTCATTTTCTTTACATTTTGATCGGAAGGTTACGTTAACGGAAGTCCAGAGTGGTCTACGTACTTGGCGTCCTCTTCCCTCCCAGAACATTTTGTACCAATGCTAAACTTTATTTTGGGACACGGTATTATCGCCATAAGCTTCCCTCAGCATGGCAATGGTCTCGGCGCACGTTTTCTTGAGCGCAATACAAAATTTTATCGCGTTACACTGGTTTTTGAAACGCGGCATCTTGACATTCAGACGAGTCACTACAACAAGGATTTAAACTGCCAGCGGCGCGCAATGTTGTACAGTCTGCTGGCAACTGACACAGGTATCATAAGCTTCCTGTACCCCCCCCCCCCTTCCTTTCCCGTTACTGTACACGCATTGCAAGCGGCTTGCTTCGGAGGCGCGAGGTCTTTCAACTTTGTTTTGAGACACCCCTATATATATATATATATGAGTGTGTGTATGTATATTTATATAAAAATAAATATTTTTTATATTTCTATTTTATACATATTTAGTAAAAATTAACGGACTTTTCAGAAGTAACATGCATAAGATTTCCTTAAATTGATTGAATATTACTTCTATCATCCGCTTTATAATAAAAGCATATAAAGTAAAAAAAAAAAAAAAAAACGCATTATCTTGCATAAGATAAAAAAAAAAAACTTTGCATTAAATCTTGAGGAGCAGTTAAGGAATTTGGAAATGGACATAAAATTATCTTTCGCTGCTTAAACAAAATGAAGTTTGGAACTAGCAAGCTGGTGAGCTGAATGTTATTGAATGTACTTGACTGCTTTTCACAAGTGCTGCTCTGTAATTTTGTTTCTAATTTGCGTAAGAGCGGTTTTTTTCCTATTGCGTTGATAATCCGCACAATTGCTGCGTTTTTTTATTTGTGCTGTTAATCTGTCCAAGTTTTACAATCTGTATTTTTCATACCGTCTCGAATAAAGTGTCATTTGCCATGTTGGACAGATTTCTTTGTTACACCTACGAGATTGAATTTTTTGTAACGATATATATTAATGGATAAAATGACAAATATTAAACTTCAGTATTATAATTGTTTCTGTATTTTAATAGTATTCATTTTTATTTCCGTTAAAAGAAAAAAGCATTTTGTCCAGTCATAATGTATTCAAAAAGTTAATAAAATTGGATTTTCATGTGCAACCAAATAATTAAAGAAATTTAAGAATAAAAAATTAATATCAAAAGCAAAACAGCAGTGAAACACACAAAAAAATCCATTATCATACACAATTCATCTCATTTTAATTGAAAATATGAAAGGTTATCGAACTTCAATTGTACATTTATTTAAATAACACACACTCACATATATATATATATATATATATGTTTAATTATTAACAAATAATATATATTAAATATATATATAATAAATCTAGCAATAGCGAGCAATTGACGGGTCCGCTAGTTAATAAATTGTTAGGAAATAATTACCAAAATTTTTAAATTCTCAATACTTTTTAACCCAGAAGAGTTTTATAAGTACTAGATCTCTCTCACATTCTCTCTTGGTATCTTTTAACATTAGATCGTTGGCGATTTAAATGTATTCAAATAAAAGAAACCATGGAATTGAACTCTTTTAAAAATATTTTGTCCATTAGAGTATAATATTGTTTATTATTCATAACATAAGCGCGCGAATACAAAAATTAATATATCCCATTTTGAGAATGTATTTCATCCTAAGAAAGAAAAAATACATCTATGAAAGAGGTCTACCTTATTAATGAGACTTTTGAATTCAGACCTCAGCTTTCTGTACAATTACTCTTGGATTTAAGATAATCTATAAATATTAAAATTTACCTGATCACTCTAGGATTCTTTCGTATGGTAACTGTGATGGATGACGTGACTTTCATAATGAGAAGTATCATTATTACAAAATATCGAATTGATAACGGTATGAATACCGACATTTATTAAAACTTTTTGCAATTTAGTGAGAATAATCATAACTGAATTACTGCTTTTTAAAATAACTTTTAGTTCCATTAAATAATAATTATTATCGTTTAATCTTATGTCATGAATAACAAATTTTATTATGTAATTTTTTTTTAAAAAAAATTAATTACTGAGGAACATTGTACGTTATCCCTAAAATTCATTGAAATCGGAGACATTTTCGTCTTTAATAGGTTTTCAGGTCATTTTAAGGATCGCTTCCCTAGAATCCAAAATAATGAGGATAAGAATACGGCCCTTTAAGGGTATTCGTATTTGCCTCCTGTAGCGATGAACCATTAATTAGTTTTGTTGCATTAATTGCTATCGTGCATGCAATAGCCTTTTGTGTGTCAAGACGTTATTAAAAAGAACTTAACAAGTTAGATGACAAAAAGGAAATTCCTTGACAAGAAAAAGGGTTTTCAGGACAAACACGTGTTATATAATCTAAAACTCTGACATCGGCAAATCAAAAATAGCTTCAAACACAACCAGGTGAGCGATTATCATTTAGCCTGCCTGTTAGCTGAATACGCTTTTGTAATGCGCATAAAAGCTGTTAAAATTATCCTTTGTTTTTTTATTTGAAATATGGGAAAGTATTCTTCTGTACGCCGATTAATGAAGTTTTACAAAATATGGTTATATTAATCAATGACTTCGCATTTATATTTGTTTCAAAATATTTTGCAACTTTCTTAGATGAAAAAACAATTATTTCATTAGCTACAGCTTTTCATTCCTCTGTGATATTCATAAATAAGCAAGTAAATTATTTATAATAATTTACATTTCCTTTGTAATTATAAATACTAAAAAATTTCTCTGTTGACTTTAAATATCAAATATACTTAATCATAACTCTATAATATAATAGCAAGCTCATTACATATCTCACTACTTTGAGAAATACAGTAAAAACTTAATAGATTTATATATTAAGATAAGCTCGTTAAATGAATTCTTAACCTCTTTTTAAATTATATCAATGAGACCATTGTTTACAAAGATATAGAATTTATATTTATTATTATTTAAAATCTCAAATATTTTTACGTACATTTTTAAACATATTTTAAAAATCTTTCTTTGAAGTGTAATAATTGCTGATTAGTTAATAAGATTCAATGATTATCAGATTAAGTGGTTATGAAATAAATAAAAAAATTACTAAATATATCCATAAAAAGTCTGTTAAGCAAACTCAATGCATTTTTAAAATTTCGTTTTCAAAGAATTTAACAATTTCTAATATTATAATAAAACGCATTAATAAAATATGTAAGATAATTGAAATAGAAATAGCTTTAAACCGAAGAATATTTTTAAGTCATATTACTTTGCGGGGGGAAAAATTAATGTTCTACATATTATATTCACCCCTAAACGTGTTTGTGTCTGATGAAATATTACGTAAAGAATCAAATGGAACACAAATATCAAAAAGAAAGAGAACACTGCGGATGATGTACTAAATAAACGAGCAATAAATATTATAACATTATAAAAATAAATAGTATTCTTCAACTAAAGGAAGAGTGGCAAAATTTTGTTTGCGGCCTGTGGTTTCAAAACAAAGAGTAAAATTTAAATTTCACCGATTTTTTCGTTCACTGAAATGTAAAGCTGAAACTATGTGCAATATAATCAATGTCAAAAGCGTTATATTACATTGTATTATAAAATATTATATTATTGTGTTATAAAATATATATTGTAAGATATTACAATATATTATAATCATATCATGTTATAATATATTTGTATAACACACAACTATTGAACAATTACAAATTAAATAAATTTGCTCGCAATCTTGGATTTCAAACGAGGTGGAGGAGGCTGTATGTATTATTCATTTTTTCATTTTGTGTTTTTTGTATTTATCCTCGTTTTGCATAAGCTATCATAATGCTCTAAAAATCTTTTTTGTATTACATTTTACTATACTGCGTTAAAAGCCTGTCTATTTACAATTATTAAGAGATTACAAATAAGCAGAACTGCTAAAATGTAAATGAGGTACAACTTTATGTATTAGTTTAAACTAAACTTGAAAGGCTACTTATTTTCTACAATCGAGTTTGCTTTTTGTCATAAAGAATACGCTCTATATTCTCTCTGCATTTTAAGAATAAATGAAAGTTCATGTGACGTTGAAAAACATCAGGAATAGGTTCTATCGACAAGCTGTGGGAAACAAAAAGCTTGCTGCAGAAAGAATCTTACATTAGAATCGGCCATCTGAACTAGAAAGAGGAGGGGTTGATGCACCTTTTTCAAGGACAAGAGACGACGTTTTCCTAAATAAAACCACGGAACGGATTTTCCCGTGAACCTGAATGAATTTTTACATCCGTCTGGCAACTAAGAACGCCTTCATTGGTCAAAGAAGAATCATATATGATTCTCATGTTTCCCCAGTAAATCAGTCTTCATGTAAGGGAGTAACTGGCCCAAAGAAGAAAATCCCCCACTCGGCCTTGAGTCATGACTTCCTCCATTTTTACTTGAATAGTAAAGCAGTCACTGTGCTAAGGCTAAGTCAATGGCCACTCTCTCTTCCGTCCTACTCACACATAGACCAACAGACCGTTTGTAGAGGCAAAATACTTCCTGTTTCGCGTGGCTGAACAATGCAAAGCCTTGACAATGACACCATTTGAATTTTTTTTATTGACAGATATTTGCGTAGTGTTATTTTTAGATTCCACGTTACTTAGAATTGACTTTTTTGAGGGGAGGACTATGAAGTAGATTTTAAGGTCCCATGACCTCGAATCCCACAAATTTTGTCCACCTTTATCTCACCACCTGCTTATTTTGATTTTCTTTTTTTGGGAAAGGAAGACAGAAAAATAGGGAGAAAAGTATTTATGTTACGTATCTAAAATATAAACTTTTTTTTTATCCTAACATTTTGAGTCCATACGGTACTTATATCTTACTTAAACTTCACCCAAACGGCATTTTACCACAGCGATTTCGATGGAAAATTAAACCGATGCTTGCAGTTCAAAAGAATTACGCTTTTTAAATTGTATAGTCAATATTTATATTTCCGATTTTTTCTCTAATATATATGCTTTTAAAATTCATCTTCAATTCAACTGGCTTAAAAATTAAAGTTATTTTTTTCTAAATTATTTTCATTCGTTAATGATAAAATAAATGGACTTTATATGCACGTTTCATGTACTACTTTAACAATTTCAATAAAGTTAAGGATAGTTTGAACATATATGTCTTAGAGTTTAAGAACTGAATATCAAACTGTTTAATAATTGAATTTAATCGAAACTTCTCGAAAAGAGTTATCTAGATAAATAATATTTCAATTAAATCTAACATGTGTGTGAGTTTTCAAAGTTCAGGGTTAAGATTTTGTTGGGAAAGTAATAACCAAAATGTCTCAACTATTCTGAATTTTAATTAGTTTATACATGAGTATTCAACAGGTAACGGTGTAGAAAATGCCATTGACAACTTAGCAGTTGAAAGTATAACTTGTTCACTTGGAAATAAAATGATATGAACTACAACAACATACCATTTAAAGTCATCCAAATGCATGTAATTCCTCTCCTCTATCCTTTGACAGAAACATTAATTCAATAATAAGGAAGTATCAGTCATCAGAACTAACTTTTCAGATAGACAAAAATCCGTATTCTATTACGTTATTTCGTAAATGAAAATTATCTTCTGATTCGACTTTTATTGACGTGAAATAACTTTTTGGATCACATTTTTAAACATACTATACACTGAAAAAAGGAGGAAACACTAGTCTCTATCCTTTTTTAGGTATTTTATGTAGACCCTCCTCCACATAAGTAAAAAAATTAATATGTTTTCATTACTGCTATATTTTTGAGTAGTAAAGTTATACAAATTATGATTGGAAATATTGGATTTCATGACTGGAAAATAATAAATATGTAATTAATATGATATCTAAGAATATAGAAATGCTACATAAAGAATATTCAAGCAACATATATAGGCTTTAAAAGAGATATTTCAAGTGAGAAAAATTCATTATTATGAATTAATAATATGACTGTCTTCAATTAAAATCTCTCTCTCTCTCTCTCAAAACCTTTGTGAGAATTCAAAATATATTTTATATATAAATATAACTTCACACGTGTTCTTTAATTTAACGAAGCATGAATTTATGATTAATAAAAATTTCCTAAGAGCATTCGCTATGTTAACAGATTCTTGTAGGATTATTAATTTCTACCTCTAATAAAGCTCATGATCGACATTATTCTTATGGATATAAAGAACTTTCAATTAAAAGAAAAAAATGTGACCATGCAAAATGAAAATAATTTATTATTATTCAATATTATCAGAATCAATAATTTGATTCTCCTCAGAGTATATAATTTCGAAATTGTATACACGCGTGTAATACGGTCATTGAAAGATCCTCTCGGAAATTTTTTCTTCTGTTGTCTCCTGATATTTCTCTTGTGATTGACCTCGAGTCTTTCGTCGCTCTTCAGAGAGAAGTGTTGTGCTTCCTTACGTTAGAAAATCAAGTGAAACCGAAAATTATAAATGAAGCTAAAGGACGTTGGCATCGAGTCACTCAGTTCACATCCGAAAGTGCACGCGTGTGTTGGCTTAAAAAATAATAAATAAAAAGAGGAGAAAGTTTAAGGACTCAAATTTTAACAATGGAATTTTTTCAACTCTTGCAAAAAAGTTACAGGTAATGTGTCATGCATTTCACATCGATACCCGGATGTAATTTTAACCGCGGACTCAGCGGAAGTAGTAGGGGGGTATAGATCTTACATACGCCATTTCGTTGCATCGGGCGAGAGTTTTGTGAGATCTTCGTGACCTCCAATACTTTTTGCGTTGCTTTTTTTTCTGAAGAAAATTTTCTTTCCTCCCCTTTTTCGCTTTTCCTTTTCTTCTTTTTCTCTCTCTCTCTTTTCATATTTCTCCATACAACCCTGTTATATTTTTATTCATCCATCTCAGCAAGGATCCAAACAGTCGACCGCAGGACATCTACAGGAGTTGCTGCACCTGACCCAGCAGCGCAAAAAAGTGTCCCGGAAAAAGACATCCCTCGGATGTGACCTACAAGTGAGAGAGAAACTTCTCTCTAGGTCATCGACCAGATTAGTGGCCGTTGAACTATTCACGTTTTCGTTTTTAAATGTTGCAGTTACACACATTCTTAACACTTTGGCGACTCAACCTCAGGGTCGCTAGGTAATCATCGAAAGTGCTAGATGTCATAGTTACTTCCGAGAACTGAAGTCTTTCTTAGAAGAAAGCCTGTAGTATTTCGTATTATTTGATAAAAAAAAAAAAAAAAAAAAAAAAAGAAAGCAAGAAAGGAAGGAGGGAACGAATGAATTTTAAAAAGTTAACTCTAAATTATTTCAATCAACACGTAGCTTTAGAATTATGATCGAAAATTCACAGAATTAAATAAAGACTGCAATATGATTAAAAAAGATACGAACATGTGTTAATTAGAATGAGTTAAGGTAACATACACAAACTGCAAAATTTGTATGATTGGAATTCTTACGAAATTCTCATATTTAACAAAATTGAACTATGGGATACTAATTGGGAATATAAGAATTCGTTCTTTAGAATCTTAATACACACCAGTTAACTGCTTTAAAGTTTATTTTAAGTGCCACAATTCAATATTTACTGTATAGAGGATTTTAGCCAAGTAGGATTTTACTCCGTTCTCAATGTTTCGAAGCGTCTTTATTTTATTTGAAATCTCCTTTAAATATTACAAATGTTATAATATTTAAAAGAGATAATCTAGTAAACTATTTTCTTTAAAAAATTATCATCTGCATTTACTACAAAAATTTTTAATGCTTTTCAAGGGAAAAAAAAATTCAAAAATTTTAACCACTTATCCATCTATTTTGTACTGTAACTAGAAAATAGATATTTCTCATTGACACTGTTCCTAGCAATGTAAAAGAACATTTTTTAAGCTTCTCTTACAACTAATTAAATGTCTTTCGTAAATAATTATTTATTGTTCTATTAAGTACTTCTTTCTCAAATTACGTAGCGAGGAGTTTGGGAAGCTTCGAGAGTTTAATGAATATCAAATTTGGTTTGAATTGTTTTCGAAATAGACGCCATTGATATAAGTATTTAATTTTAGTTTTAGATATGATTATTTCTTCTGTGATTTTATTTTACAAATAGTTCTGCTTGCAAATCGCAGTATCCTTTGCATGTGAAATATAACAATTTTTTCTCCTTTCATCCTTGATTGGAATAAAAGTGGGGCTGTTAGAAAAGTCTTTTAAGACATTTTTGGGAAAATAATGATTACTTATATTTGCTTGCCAACATTAAAAATATTACTCTGTTAATATGTTATTAAAAGTATTACATAGGCAAAGAGAGTCTTGTTATATACAGAAAGAAGTAAAATTGATATTATAAACTTGAAGTACACAAATTAGTTTGCAAGATTTCACATTTAAATGATTGAATTTATTTTATAGCTTTCGGTTTTAAAAGTTTTTTTTTTTTTTTTAATAAAAAATGTTTGATTCTTCATTTATGTTTTACTTTGCGTGTATACATGAAATCCTTTTAGTTTACTGCGTATTTGAAAACACTTGAAATTTTGTAGCAGTTTTTTTTTTAAATCCTTCGAATATTAATTCCATATTTTAAATACAGTTTAATTTATCAGAAAAGATTTCCCTCTTGTTTCAATAATTTTATTCTAAGATTATAATATGTGATAAAAATAATGCATAATTTAAAAAAAAAAAAAAATCGAAATTTTTAAAGCTTTCGGTAAGAAAATTGTTTTTTTAAATTAATTTATTTTTTAATTTCTTTATTACTAATTTACTTCGCATTTTACTATCTAACTGTGATCATTCTGCATGTTTCGTTTAAAAATATGAGTTTCCTTTTTAAAATTCAGCTTTACGTTTTAATGTTTAAAGGAAGTAAAGTTATCATGTATTTTAAAAAAAGGAACGTTTTGAAATCTAATATTAAAAGTATCAACTGAAATGTTGTTATTTAAAACTTTTATTTAAAAAGAAATATTAGATTATCACAAAAACACAAAGTCTTGGTTTCCTTTAGACATGGAATACAACATCGGTGGAATATTTTTACATTGTAAATAACAAAAAAGAACTATACTAATTCAAAAAATTTCTTGTGGAATAATATTGGTATCATATACACCAAATAAGAGTCAAATTCTTCAAATCACTTCTAGTAATTCCCTTCTCAAGCATCGATGGCTCAGACTCCGTGAGTCGAACCCGATG
Organism: Nephila pilipes; assembly: GCA_019974015.1. NCBI lineage: Eukaryota > Metazoa > Arthropoda > Arachnida > Araneae > Nephilidae > Nephila > Nephila pilipes. The sequence continues at coordinate 675,864 of BMAW01036676.1, forward strand.
GAGTCGAATTTCCAGTCTCAATGATACGTTTCTACAGATTAAGAGTGAATGAAATACATTCTTCCTATCATTCATGAATCTTTAATATATAAAATCACACAAATATTTAGTTCCTGTGAGGACATTTGTAGAAATTTTGTCAATTTGATCGACGTGGCCGTTCTATCTACTTGACAAAAGCTCAGTGAGAAATTTGTGGACTTCGAACCGTTACTGCAGTAAATTCATCTTTCAGTAAAAATCCATCATTGCCATCGCTGGAATAATTCAATTACTATTTCTGGGTATTTTACGTTCCTAATTCCGAGTCCGCTGTGTGACATGAAGAGGATAACAGTGTTTTAGTTCTCGTCCTTTATGTACCAGATGTGTAAGTAACATTGAATGATCTGCAGGATTGCATCATTGTAGGGTTAACTTCAATGCGTGACACAAACTACAAAAAGTTTGGTCGATGTACCGATGTTTGTCGAATAAATAAATGCCATATGTGCAAAATATAACTATAGATACCGAGCAATATTTTTGAGTTTATACAGTTGTGTAAAGCTATTTCATTGATTTTATAATTTACATCTGTTGAAGATCAAGGACTGTTTTTAGATCACTCTATATACTGATAAATCTATTTAAAACTGTATTATGCTTTAAAGAAACATTGATTTCTCTAAAGTTCAAATAATTCAAATTAATATTATGCTCTTAAAAACTATATTTTTTTTTATAAAAAAATATATTTTGGACTCATTATTATGTTTAAGATTTGAACGCATATATTGAAATATTTACTGGTGAATAAGCTTATACTTTCAGCTCAACATATTTTTTCTCTCTCTTTCTCTTTGAAATCGCGGAAGCATCTTTTTTAAGTCAAAAAGAAAAATGCAGAGTTTCAACTTTAAATATTATTTAAAACCAGCACACACACAGTATGTATTCCTTCATAGCAAAGTTATTTCAAGCATTATATGGAAGTTGTAGGATGAGCAAGTAATCCAAAATATGTGTTAATATTCAGTAGACTGAGAAGGGAGGGGAACAGAAAGTACACTTACAATCGCTAATTTTGTTTCGCTTTGCAGCGGATGAGTGAGAAAAAATGTAACAATTTTTCCTTCGATGCATGCAATAATCATGAATGCATGAAGATATTCTGATATATTGTCTCATTCTTTTCAATTATTATTTGCTTCCAAACAAATCGTGATACTATTTTACTCTCCAATGAATCGGAAAATTAGCAGCGACTCACGTCTTCACTTTATGAAGTTCAGTTTTGGTAATCTAAACACGAAAATAAAACAGTATATTTGTATAAGTTTACAGTAAAAATAGAAGGAAAATAATGCTTAAGTTTTTACTCAATTTCTTTATCAAAATAAAAGTATGATGAAGAAATTATGCCACTTATTTAATATTAGCAAATTCTTTTTTCTTAAGCATGGAGCTGAAAAGCAAGCACAATATATATATATATATATATATATATATATATATATAATCATTCTCAATCTGATGATTAAATTTTCTGTTGCATTGAGATTTAGGATACCTTTCAACGACAGAAAAAAATGCCTCGCCACAGGATTCGAGTTCATTACGAACAACTGTCAGAGTTTGAAAAAAGGTCGTATCATTGGACTGGAAGAGGTAGGTTGGGCAAATCGGAGATTTGCTCGTCATATGGGTGGAAGCGATTAGAAGATGCAGGCAAGAATGGGTGGACAATGGCATATTTCAACGTCATGATGGTAGCGGTCGACCTAGGGCCACAGAAGATCGGGAGGACAGAGTGATTGCAGATCAGCTGTTACAGCACCTGATTCATCTTTATCAACCATCAGACGGGCGATCCGCACATGAGTGTCCACCATAACCCTTCACAGACGGCTGATAGATTGAAATCTACGATCGTACCGCCCGCTACGCCACCTACCCCTCACGCCTGCACATTGTTGAGCCAGATTACAGTGGTACTTGGCTAGATCAGGTTGGAATGATGCTGACTGGGGATGCTTACCGCTTTCCAGCTATCCAGCTATGTCCTGATGATCATCTGGAGACGCTCAGGGCAACGTGCCGATCCTGCTTTCACTATTGCAAGCCACACAGACCCTCAACCAGAAGTTATGGTCTGGGGTATCATTTTCCTTTACAGTAGGCCCCCTTTGGTCGTCATTAGAGGCACAGCGGTACGTCGATGACATTCCGAGACCTGTTTTGCTACCGTTCCTTTTATAGTACCCTGGTCATATTTTTCAGCAAGATTATGCTAGACCACATACGGTACGTGTTGCTATGAACTGTCTTACAGCTTGTCAAATACTTCCTTGGCCAGCCAGATCTCTTTCTAATCGAGCATGTTTGGGATATGATGGTGAGGCGACTGCATCTACCAGGGAATGATGATGAACTCGCCCGACAATTCAAGCAAATTCGGCAAGAAATACCGCAGGAGACCATCAGGGAGCTTTATCACTATATGCCACGTCGTGTGGCCGCTTGCATCCAGGCTAGAAGTGGGTCAACACTTAATTGAGCTCGTTACTTTGTAAGTATGTAACTCTGAAATAAATCCTTCAATTTTTCTGAAATTTTAATCATTTTCTATCCTGCACATAATTTTCCTATCCGCTAATTTTTGTTTCCATCGGACAACTCCTTCTTGGTGCGTCATGTTTTTTTATTATAGAGTGTATATATATATATATATATATATATATATGTGTGTGTGTGTGTGAGAGAGAGAGAGAGTGTGTCTGCGCGTGTTTGTAAAATTACTCTTCTGTATAAAAAATAGAATTACAAATAAATAAAATTTAAATTTCCTCAGATCTTTATTACTCCAAAATTTGATAACAAAACCCATTAAATTTAGAACTGTCAGTGATGAATATAATACTTACCAAAGAAGGTAAATTATTACAAAAATGCTTACAAAATATTACTAAGAATCTTTATAAAAATTCTACCATTAAAAATAACTTAAATGCTATAAAGAACGTAAAAGACAACGATTTATTTACTAAATATAGTTATGATTATAAGACCTCTTTAATTTATGGGATATTCCTATTAATATTAATGAATTTATTTGTGGCTTACCCTCGATTCAAATATTAATCTCTAACAGTATATTTAAAATTTTAAACTTATTTCCAAGCACAGATAAAGTAATTAAAATAGTCATACCAAAACAGTTCAAGAATGCAATCAATTTCTTTTCAAAATATTATCACAAAGAAGTACACCCAAGTCTAAATAAAGAGTACGGGATTGAATATCAGACGGATATTTTATTAATAAAAAGAATTAAGAATAAATTTACTATAACTTTAGCATAAATGGAATCAACATAAATTAATTATAACTTTAAACATAAATGGAATCAACATAAATTAATTATAACTTTAACATAAATGGAATCAACATAAATAAGTATAACTTTAGCATAAATGGAATCAGCATAAATTAATTACAAATTTTAACACAGGAAAATGAAAACCTATCTTGACTTTACTGCTTAGCGAGAGAGATAGTTAAATGTATGAAGAAGAGGATACACGTCAATTCAGTTTATGCTTCCCTACATAAGTTTTCAAGAATAAATATGGCTCGTAGATGGATTTCTTCTATCAAACACGGTCAAATACGACTTACGGATCAAAGTTTAATAGAATGTGGCGAATGAATGAATATAGGTTTATGGTGCCACTGCTAGAAAATGAGTTATTAGAATTGGAGTTATTAAGAACAAAATTTAAAAATTTGCAAGATGAGTTTAATTCAATTTTCGATTCTATTATGAATCTATGTGATGAAGTTAATGCCGAAAAAATTATGGATGAACAAAACAAAATAAATGCTATTCTTATTGTTGTAGAATTTGATGTTAATAGTAAGTTGTCAAAATTTAATCAGAATAAGCTTGAAAGTTCTGCTATAAATAAAGATTTAAAAACATTCCAGTTGTTCAAAATGAGTCAGCGTCTGCGATTCTATATTTAATTGATATGACAAGTGAAATTGTTAGATTCTTACAATGTATAGATCAAAATTTAGAAAGGTTTTCATCAACTATTTTTGCTTTTATTATAAGTCAAAAACTTGATCAAAACTCTAAGTTATTGTGGGAAAGGAATTTAAACAAGGATACATTACCTACTATGTTGGAATTATTAGATTTTCTTAAAGATTATGCTAGGACTTTAAATGCAAATAAAACGCTGGCAATACAAAAACGAAACTATTCAAAAGTTTCTTCTATAGTTTCATGTGTAACTGAGAAAAGGGAAAGTGCTTGTAAGCTGTATAACACCGAACACAAATTGTTTAAATGTCATAAGTTTCAAAAATTAAGTGTTAAAGATCGATTTGAGTTTGTAAAGAACAAAATTTATGTTTTTGTTGTTTTGGTACCCACAGTTTAAGAAATTGCTATTCTAATTATTCTTGTCGAGTTTGCAAAAAGGAACACAATTCTTTAATTTTTTTTGAGTGAGAAAAACCTTCGTTTCTGCCTAATAAAAATAATCATTAGATTACATCGCCGTCTGGTGAAATAGTAGATTCCAATATCCGTAGAAATTCACAGGAACTCGATGTTAATGCGACTAAAATGAATGTTTTATGACTTAACATATGAGCCATAATAATAATATTGTGGAGAAGGTGTGATTATCCACTGCTTTAATTTTTATTAAGAGTAACGAAGAAAAAATATATTCAGCATGAACGTTACTTGATAATGGAAGTATGATTCACCTTTGTTCTTCTAAATTGTCTGAAAGGCTTCTGTTGCAGAAAGAAAAAGTGAATTTATCAGTATGTTGGGACTTTCAACTACTGTGAAATCGAAAGTGAGTGCGGTTATTTTTATTGGTGAAAATAACCTTTAGTCGTAAATTAGAGTTAATTTGATGCCTTCGCTACAAATTAATTTATCTAATGTGACGATACCTGAAAATATTAAGTTAGCAGATCCAGAATTTTATGAACCGGGAAAATCGACTTACTCCTTGGTTCTGAGATATTTTTTGATTTGATGAGATCTGGACAAATTTATGTACCTAACTCTAATTTAGTTTTGCAAAATTCCGTATTCGGTTATTTAATAGGTGGTAGTATGGAAAATTTTCAAGATACGAAAACACCAGTACATAGCGGATTTATAAATGAAAATGTCCAGACACAGTTGAAAAAATTCTGCGATTTAGAATCAATCGGAATTAGAGATGATCCTCATTGTTACGATGAGGATAAAGCGCTCGAGATTTTCACTGAGGCTGTTAGTTTTAAAAATTAATTGTTACACTGTTAGCATACCTTGGAAAAAGAACTGCAATTAGTGATAATTACTATGTAGCAGAGAAAAGATTGAAAGGTTTAGAAAGGAGAATAAAATTTGATAACTCCTTATATTTAAAATACAGGGATATTTTAAATGAATATTTAGATCAGGATATTATAGAAAAATTGTCGGATACTTCAAAACCATTGAAAAAGCCAGTATATTATCTTCCGCATCAGGTTGTGTATAGAGAAGAAAGTGTCGGCACTAAAACGCGTATTGTTTTTGATGAGAGTTCACATGAAATTGGTTAATTGTCGCTTAACTTTTGTTTATGACCTGGTTTTAATTTAAACTCTAATTATATTTGAATTACTTATATATTTTAAACGTAATAGAGTGGTAGTTTTAGCCGATATCGAAAAGGCTTTTCTACAAATCATCTTATCTGAGAAAGACAGAGATGCAGTTAGATTTCTTTTCGTTGAGAAAATTGACGAGCCAATCGTACACAAGTTTTCTGAGCAGGTAGAAGTGTACAGATTCAAACGTTTACTTTTTGGAGTGAATTTGAGTCCCTTTTTATTGGTAGTAACTATAAAGTTATATATACAAAAATTTAAAAATTTATTTCCAGATATTTTTGAAATTCTTGCTTCATGTTGATAATCTAATTACGGGTGCAAAAGACGTATGTATGTTGATGATCTAATTACGAAAAAAAAAATTCGGGATAAGCTTTCTCGAGGAGCTGAAGAAATTATGAGGAAAGCTAGCATGAACTTACATAAAAGGGTGACAAATTATGAAATTTGGTTAAAGAGTTGAAGAAAGAAAACTACGATATTCACCCGATCTTAAATGATTCAAATGTAACAAACTGAATGTTTTGGGAATAGAATGGGATTCTTAAGATGATAGTTTGAGTGTAGGGACTGCTTGGGTGACAGAAATTTTGAAACGGAAAAAAAAATACTAAGCGATTTATTCTTGAGACAGCCGGGAAAATGTATGATCACCTAAGCCTCATCACGCCATGTACTGTAAGATTAAAATTTTTGTTGCAAAAGTTATGGTTAATGAAGCTACCATGGGATGCTCTAAGCTTTCATCTGACTTAAATGACGAGTAGTGTCAATGGTAGAATTGAGCGAAATTAGGGTTCCAAGATTTATTTTGGATTCATTTGACCGAAACATGGTAATTCATGCTTTCTCTGATGTGAGTCAAAATTCCTAAGGAGCAGCGGTGTATATCAAAGTGAATAATCATGAACGCGTTTCTGTGGATTTGATGACTCCGAAAAGTAGAGTATTACCACTAAAAAATATCCTTACCTAGTCTGGAATTATTGGGTGCGTTGATTGCTGCACCCAGGAATCCAAATCAAGAACTGAGACTAAAAAGGTTCTAGATCGTAAAGCATCGTCTAATATCTTTTATTGGAGTGACTCTAAAATTACATATACTGGATCAAAAGATCCAGCCGAAGATGGAAATCCTTCGTCCAAAATCGAGTTAACGAAATTGAAAAATTAACTAATTCTGACTCTTGGTTTTATTGCTCCACCAAAACAAATCCTACTGATCTCCTGACGTTTAGAGTTAGTGCTGCTTCCCTGGGGACTAGCAACAAGTGTTTGGCATGTGCAGACTTTTTGATGGAGGCACAGTTTTCCAGCCAGTCTTTGATACCTGTGTTTCTTGAAGTTGAGTGCCTGACACCAAGTGAGAAAGAATCCTGTATGGAGGAGAGCAAACCTTCCATTGATGTTGATGACTATTCTGTGAAAACCATGATGATCTACGAGAACTCTGACTTTTTTGACGAATTCTTATCTATTTCTAACATTTATTATAAAACAATTAACGTTCTTTCTTTCTTTTTTTTTTTTAGATTTGTACATAATTGCAGAAAGTAAAAACAAAAAGGTTGGACCTCTTAAGGTAGAAGTTGGTTTAGCTCAAGAATCCTTAATTAAATATGAGCAGAGAGTCCTATCAGGTAAAAAAAACATGTAATTTTAAAAGTTTGAACCCCTTTGTTGATAAAAAAAAAGGAATGATTCGTGTTGGTGGATGGCTAGGAAAGGCATCTTTACCATTCACTCAAAAGCATCCAGCTATTCTGCTAAAAATTGTAAATTAAGTAAAAAAATTTTTTGTACCATACATAAACAATTATTGCATACTGGGCCTCAAGGACTACTAAATGCTGCACATCTAAAATTTTGGCCTTTAGGTGGCAGAGATTTGGCACGGAAAACAACGCATTTTTATATAACCTACTTTAAATGCAAACCCATTTTATTGTCAGATTATGGAGGATTTACTATATGAAAGAGTTAACAGATAACCTCCCTTTAGTACAACGGGATTAGACTTGTGCGGTCCATTTTTTATTTTTTATAACTTATACAAACCAGAGAAAGAGTGTCCTTAATAAAATTTATATATGTGTGTGCGTATGTTTCGTAACAAAAGCCCTACATCTTGAAATTTTATCAGATTTGGCTTCGAATGCTTTGATTGTTACTCAAAAGCGCTTCATGGCTAGAAGTGGTAAATGTTCAAATGTATTTACGGATAATGCGACTAATTTTGTGGGAGCTAATTCCCAATTGAAAAGGTTCTATAAGCTGGTTTGATTTTCCAGACAAATTTTTAGCCTCATATTTTACGTTTGAGAAAATGGATTGGAATTTTATCCCTCCCAAGTCCCCCCATTTCAATGGGTTGAGGGAGGCTGGTTAATAATCTGTTATTTATAGGAGAATATAAACTATAGGAGATTTGCGTTTTACTCAGGAAAAGTTTGAAACAGTAGAAAAACAGGTAGAGGAGATATTTAACTCGAGACTCCTAACGCCAATGTCAAACAATTTTGACGATTATGATGTTTTGACCCCTGGTCATTTTTTAATAGGGAGATTGATAAACGAGATAGAAGAACCGATAATTATAGATCTAATTGAGAATAATTTAAATCGTTGACAAAAAACAACAAAGGTAATCCAGGTTACCTGAAAAAAATGGACAAGGGATTATTTAGCTACTCTTCAACAAAGAACAAAATAGCAGATCGAGAAAAATAATAAATCTATAGGTGCAATGGTATTAGTTAAAGATGACTTTTTACCAGTTTGCGAATGGTCCACTTTTAATTATTTTGAGAGCTGCAATAGCGCTGCATTAAGACTTTGCACTTCATCATTCGCGGTTTTCTTCCTTACTTTCTACTTCATATGTCACATCAGATAATCGTCGAGTTATTCGATACGGTACAAAATAATGTCTTAAGCTTCTCGGACAGTCCAATTTTTCGTATTGGTGTAAACATCCATACTAAGTCCCCTACCTTGTAAAGGATTGGTCGATGCTTGTCATCACGATGGTTAAATCGTAATCTAGCAATCTCAAGACCCATCTAGAAAGTCTTTCAGATGGACCATTTACATTGACGAGCCAACACAAAGGATGGTGTTCTGTTACGACTGTAAGGGGTTTTCCAAATATATCAGTGTCTAAATTTATTGATTGTCCAGATGACAGCAAAGCACTCCTTTTCGGTTGTTGAGTAATTTCTTTCGACCGCTGTTAAAGATCTGGTTGCATAAACTATTGGTCTTTCTCTACGATCCTGGACTTCAAATATTACTGCATCTATGCTATTTACACTAGCGTCTCAACGAAACTTTACCTTCGCCTTTGGAAGGTAATCGCTCGCTAAATATTCTAAAATGGGACATTTAATGAGCAATTTCCTCAATGTTGAAAAAGATTCTTTCTGTGAATTGTTCCCCGAAAACTGCGCATTTTTCTTCAATAAGCCATGCAGGAATTTCGCGATATCGTCAAAGTTCCTGATAAATCGCCGATAGTAAGAGCACAAAACTAGAAAGCTACGGACATCTGAAATATTTTCCCGAAACGGGAAACCTTGTTTCAGCAGCCAACTTTTTGGGATCTGGATAGATTCCATATTTATCGACTAACTGGCCCAATATCGTCAGTTTCTTTCTTTTTGATGAGCATTTCCTAGAATTTAACGATAATCCTGCATCTTGGATACATTTCAAAATTTTCCTCAGACGTATATGAATTCGGCGCATTTACAATGTCATCTAGATAACAAAGTTGTCTGAAAAGAATATCATCAATAACTTTAATAATTTATCGTCTGCTTTAATTTTTTACTTTCTGCCTTTATTTTAGTATTTGAAATTATCCCCATTAACGTTCATAATTTATTGTTTACATTAATATTTTATCGTCTGCCTTTATTTTGATACGTGAAAAGAACATAGTCAAAAGTTTTAAAAATTTATTGATTACTGTAATATTTTATCGTTTGCCTTTATTCATTTTTTTGTAAAATTGGCATCATTTTTAAACTTAAAAATGTTTTTTTGTGTATTTTTGAAGGTTATATATTCTATAAAACTTCAATCGTTGCGCTTGGGTTTTCTTTCTTTTTTTTTTTTTTAATAATAAATACAGCAATGTTTGGGACAATCCGTGAATAATTTAATTTATTAATACATCCTAGTTGTCTACAAAATTATCTAATTCTAAAAGAGGAATTTTGCTCAATTTATCTAAAAGTAACATTTTACTTCTTAGAAACAAACTTATATAGTTTTGTACTCATTTGAAGAAGAAAAAAAAGTGAATAAATGCTTATTAAATTAAAGAATTCTTTCTTCGTAAATGTAAATAGCGGTTCAACAAAGGTTTATATTATCCCGAGGGGTTTTTCTTCAGTTTCCTAAAGAAATCGATGTTATGCTCAAACATTTCAGTAAACTTTCCGAAATCACACATGTGTTGAGTCAAAGAGTTGAGGACAAGGTATTCGGGGGAAGAGAACCACTTTTTACTGCGCAAATGAGTTTATGGTAAAAAGGTCAAAATATCAAGGCAAAAATCGTTAACAAAGTACAGGACAATTCAGATAATTAGGAGGTATTAAAACAATGGACAATGTCGATAAGAAATCTGATGTGATTTCCTTTTCAAGTGAGGTGTTGTATTTGTCTTAAATACATCTCTCAATCTTACAAATCGCAATACTTTATTTTAAGAAATGCCAGTTTTAAACCAGAACTGAAATTCTTTCATTTTATCATGCGCTCGGCAAGGATAAGGAGGAATATTATCCTGTAGAACGTGAAGTAACCGAGTTGAGTTCAAAGATTTCTCTTCAGGCTCTCCTGAACTATACCGCATTGAGAATTTTGTCCATTGGCCCCATGAGACTTTTAAAAAAAAAAGAGAGAAAAACCTGAAGCTCGTTTCTTAATGGGGATGCGATAGATCATCTAATCAGAGTATGTACAAACTTTTTCATCGAACAATGACACAAGTACGAATGACTTGTGTCATTGTTCGAAAAAACGTTGTACTTGGCTACAATAATTTGAATTAGATTATTTGACACAGATGACTCATTAATTGTTTGAAAAAATCTAAGAGCCTAGTCAATACATTTTTGTAGACCTATGAAATTTGTGTACTGCGAAAATTAAGAAGCAGGAAAAAGAACAAATGGAATCAAATATTACCTCGCTAATCCCTGCTCACATTAATCAATTAAAGATAGAACACGAAATTTACATGACGATGGTCCAACCATAAATGTTGTGACTGACACACTAGTTCTTCCTTGTGTTGTTATCGCAAGGAAGAACATGAACTTCAGAAGGTTTGTGTATCCTTGCGTTGCTACACCAACAACGATGAACTACCTGAAGCGAATTGATGAAATAACTTCTATTGCTGAGCATTACAAGTTTAGCACACACACACACACACACACACATTTCTGCTCTCCATTTCAAAATCAAATTTTTCGATTGGTTATTATACATTTCTTATTAGCTGGACTTCAAAAAGTGATCAGCAAAATCAGATTTGCGTAAAAATCAACAACAACAAAAATGAGAATACAAAATCTATTTAAAGATGAATCAGGATTTCATGTTGGTTGGGTGAAGCACGATGTTGGAACATATAACGATGACAATAAAGCATGGATGTTTTTCAACGTTTTAACATGGCTACAAAAACAAAACAAAAAAAATCACAGAGCTTAATGAAACGGTCATCTGAAGATTCGCAGGTTGTATTGCAAAGGGTTTCTTCTAGTAATCTGGTTTGTATCAAAAAATTCGGATTATTTACACGAAAAATCTCTGAGATTTATGTCAAGCACAATGGGTGGTATCCCAATTGTGCATAAAATATTGAAAACAACTGTACATAAAGTGTTAATTTATGGTGAAAAAATAATCGAAATTTTCCTTCTTCTAATTGTAAATTTTTCAGAAGAGGCTCAATAAACTCTCAACAAAGTTTTTTGCCAATGCAGAGAGTTCAAAGTTAGAAAAAAGCTTCAAATGAGAAGATTACAAGTAATTTCTCAGTCAGCTCGGATCCCAGAATTTCAACAATGAGACCACAGTGTTTCTATCGAATGATCGAGAATTTGCTCCCAGAAAATAACAGTTGCTTCTTGTTGTTAAATGTGTCACCGAAGAAGATGACCATTCAGCAGAATTTTTTGGATATTGCGGAAGGATGTCAAGAGTTAGAATAAGATGTTTTTTTATGTAATATGTGGAAGGTGTTGCGTTCCTAAAAGAAACGGACACTATGTTGGAAGTCAATTAAAAGTACCTTATTTTAAGAATTTTATTGCTTAACGCATATTATTGTTGTGCTATTTTAAATATAATTTAATTATTTAAATTATTTGTGTTGTCATGTTTAATATTGTTTTATATATTTTAGTTTATATTAACCTGCCACGAATGTTAACTAATTTAATATTTTTAAATTTCAACGAATTTTATCTTTCACTACTTGGTACCTACCACTTTGTCCCCAAATTGCAATTGTTTGTTTGAATTATTACACATCTTTTACTTTCTGAAATTATGTATGAATCTTAGTGTATTTAAAATTAAAATTTGGATTTCTTTTTTTTTAAGTTTTGCTTATTATGTTTTAAAAGAAACTATTAACTTGAAAAATCCCTTCTTATCCCATCTCTATCAAATAAAATAAACGCGTTTAGTAAAATTTGGCTATAGATGTCAGTGGTATGAGGTGGATCGTAATGAGTGAGTGTTGAGTCAATGAAACATTTTAAATATTAATTGACACATGTATTTAAACCTAATAAAATTCCATTATATAGGCAAATTTAGCCCCGACTAGTAAAAAAACAGAAAGAAAAATGACCGAAAAATATGTTAATACTCCTAAGTGGTTATATTTTGTTGATGTAACAAATACTAGTTTTCAGGAACCTGTTTATGTTAGGTATATGGGTACTATTTTTTTTATGAAACTAAATAAAATCAAACAGATTTATTCGAAGAGATCTAGCTTCTTTAGACTTTCCCCCATCGTCAAACAGATATCACCATTCGATTCAGCATAAAAAAAAGTATGTAGATTATCATCCTCATTAAAATTGTTATGGGGAAATAACTGGTTGAAAATGCCATGTCCAGTAAATTACTCCTTTCGTCCCACTGTCCGATGGTCATATGACATCCTCCTTTATCATTCGTTGTACTTCGTCTTCTATCACACGTCTCTCACTGATTGAGATATGGTAAGGTCTTTGCTTGATCGGAGTTTTATCACCCGTGTCAATCCTATGTTTTACTGTTGTGCGTACGGATTTCCTGTTGAAGTTGTAGACATCGCTAAATTCTTCAAAAAGAAAATCAGTAGCTCGTTTTTTTGAGTAGTTGTAATCTTAGTATCTAGCATTTTTCTCAAATTTTCTCTAAATACTTGCTTTTTGGGCAGATGTCCTTGATAATTTTCTTGGCTCTTATCATTCTGAGAATAAATGGAGTCATGCATTAACGCTGACTATTTTCTAGCTAGAGCTTTTTTCATTACCTTCGGTATCATTTGAGTTTCCTGCGATCAATTTGTTACCCATACTTTACAACAGCCATTTTCAATGCCAATAATCGTAACATATACAAATAGCTTTTTATCGTACATTAAAATTTTATTGCCAGTTATCATAGCCGCCTGATCTGTTTCTTCAATTTACGGACTAAAAGCACATATTTGCTTCACTGAATAAGCTTCGATAAAATAATCTCTAGCGGCAAACACGGAGCAATCCTATTTACTGGATTCTGTGTTTACTGGAAAGATTTCGGCGAGTAGTAGTTCCTCATTTCCACAGTCTATAACGGCATCTGTAGCTCGAAAAAAATTCCATCCAAGTATCATTTCATCGCTGCACTGAGAAAACACAAGAAATTCACACGGCCTTATCGTTCCATTCAGATCTATTTTCAATACACAGCGTCCAGGAGTGGCTACATGTTTTTCTCAAGCAATTTTTAAAATAGTCGTATTTTCAGTTAAAATTGGAACATTTAACTTTATACATAGTTCTTCAGATAGGACAGAATAATCGGCATCTGAATGTACTAGGACTTTTATACATTGAGTATTCACTGTGACACAAGTCATGTTCTTTTCCATGCTAGTAGGAATATGCATCAGAGAACTTTTTTCAGTTGCTATCTGACCTCCAGAAAAGGGCCCACGTCTTAGTTTTTCTCATTGGGTCGGCGTGGAAAACAGTTGAGGCGGTTTGCTAACGTGAACGACTGCGAATATCTAAAGAAGCGGCGGGGTTACGGATAGTAGTTTCTGCAATTGGATGCAGTAGGCCGTACATAGTCATCGTCAAAACTTTGTTGGGATTTATTGAACGTTGGATAATCTCTTTCTCTCTCTCTCTCTCCCTCCCTCCCTCTCTCTCTCTCTCTCTATATATATATATATATATATCGTATACCGGCTGTTGCTTTTGCGAATACACACTTCTTCTCTCTCTACAGTAACGCATTACGTGCCCCGGACGTCCACAATAGTAGCAGAGATGCCCATTCTCTGCAGTTCTCCACTGATCTGTTTTGCCATGTAGAACAGCGGGGCTTCTGATTGGACGTAAAAACATTAGGTAGCCTCTGAAATTTAGGCCGGGTGATGCATGTCCGTTTAAGTTTTTCAAACTGTCGGCAGCATCTTACAAATTCATCGACAGTTCTATAGACTTGAACCAGCAGGGGTTGGTACAAATCTTCTGCGATACCCTTCATCAGATGAGCCACTTTCTCGTTTTCTTGCATGGAAGGCTTCACTTATCAGCACAATGGAAGGCTGCACTTATCAGCACACGACTCGGACGTCTCGTCCGAGTCGTCATTTCGTTGCACTCGTTTAAACAAAAACCTTTCGGCTTGGCGTCCTAGATAATCTGTAAGGCAAAACATAGTGCTCAGATAGTTCCTGAACGTGGTCCAATTCGTGTAAGTGTCCTCATTATTGCCAAACTATAATCTCGCGGTTCCAGCGAGGTAGAAAACAACGATCACCAGACATATCTGTTCATCTTAGAGGTTGAAGGATGCGATTCGTTTATAGTCCTTGAGCCATTTCTTAGCATCGTATTGGTCGTCATCGGAAAATATACTTGGATTTCTAGATAGCTAGTATGTCAGTAACGGCATTGGGTAAATGTTGGGTAAATTTGGAGACTTTGGTTCCGTGTTTTCAGAAATCATTGGGTTACTTATTTTTCTTAAGCTTCTATTTGGATTTGCTAATTGGCCAAACTGTTGAGGGAGACCTTGAAGGTGTAGACTTCTATGTATCTGCTCCGTCGTAATGATCGTCAATACTTCCGTCTCTATCAAAAATGTTACGCAGGAAGTACACACAAGTCAAATTAAAGAGTATGAGATCGAATTTCAGTTGGAGATTATATTAATAAAAAAAATCAACATAAATTAATTACAAATTTCAACAACAGGAAAACGAAAATTAATTTCGATTTTACTGCTTAACGAGAAACATATATGTACGAAGAGAATACATTTCGCTTCAGTTCATGCTTCCTGCATAAGTTCTCGAGAATAGATATGGCTCGCAAATGGATTTCTTTTGTCGATCATGGCCAAATGTAGCCTGCGTATCGAAGTTTAATAGAATGCAGCGAGTAAATGAATATAGGTTTAAGGCGACATTGCTAGAAAAGAGTATCGCTACAATATTATTTAATGTTTCTCCAAAAAGAGGAAAGGTCTCTAATAGTTCACTCTCCCTCATCAGGAATACTAAGAATTCTTATAAATATCAAAGGTTAATCTAATCCGGTTATTTGCATTCGAATGTGAGTTAATCGCCAATAAAGATGGTTTCTATCAGATAGCTTCGGGTCCTAATTTCTTTCATACCATAATAATTCCGACGCACTATTCAAAGCCTTCACTCTCTTATTATCTTTTAACTACTGCAATATTTCTTATTACCGTTACCCTTTCATTAGCTCATATTTATTTTTCTTTCGCTTTCATACGATTTGATCATATATTTCGCTATATTTCAAAAATTTACTTAATTTGCTTAACCACGTTTCATTTAGTAGAAAGGACGCTTGAAACTTAAATATAAAATCATAAGTAAACTCCAGATGTTCGGGGAAATTTTCGATTAGCTCATGTTACAAATTCGATTAACATAAGTGATCTAGTAAAAGTACTATTAATTATTTTTATAAATTATAATATTAATGAATTTATTTTTTACGGTATATTTAAATCATCAGTTACTTTTGCACTTAGAGAAAACTATTTTTTTGAAAGAGCACATGGTATACCAGATGAAGAAAACAAACGCCATAAGATTCTACACCCTGTGCTGGTCAAACGATGGAAGTAGCGTCAGTGGAGGAGGAATAACGCTCGTGTAGATCGATGAAGAAAAGAGAGTAGCAGCAGACCAGCATGCCCGAGACGTCACTGACAACGTGGTCGGCAATGGAAGTGAGTACTGTTATCCGGTATGAATGGACACTTGGGCTAGTCTTCCATGCAGCCTGCAGACCGTGTATGGTGAACAGGTCATGTCTCGTTCAAACTGATTAAATGGTTGGACGCTGGTGCTGCTTGTTCAGTAAAGACATGCAGAGTGTGGAGGACGAAGATCGAAGTGGGCGTCCCTCCATATTCATGAATGGAAGCAGCACTGCTAGCGTATAGGACGTGGTGTAGCGGGTAGGCACTTATAACAATCTAAGACATGACGTCCACACTGCGTATTAGTTGTACTCAGGTCTATCCAAAACAATACTGAGGTGGAGCAGGCTATACGATAATTCCTTGCATTCCAGAGTACCAAGTTTTACCAGAGTGGTTCCTTCAAACTGATTGCAAGCTACGACAATTGTCTCAATGTCAATTGTGACTATGTCAAAAAATAGTGCAAAGTGTATTGTTATTTTTTTAAGTGTAAGTATGTGTTAAGTGTATTTATAGTTCATAGTGACATGGTTTATTTTATGCAATAAATTTTCCTTGAGAAAAAAAAAATGACGAAACTTACTTTCGGAACATCCCTTGTAAATATATCGCGATATATTGGGAGCATTGTTTAAGTATATCATTTGTGTTTGCTTGTGTGGTAAAAGGACTTTTTTAGTTAAAATTATTTAATATTGTGCATAAATAAGAATACTATATTTTAAATGGATATGATAATTTATTTTGGTTTAAATGAATTTGTTTCCTTTTTTTCCTTTGGTTGAATTTTTTTGATTTAGGATTTCTGCTTATTTTGGTTGTATACTATTACTTACCCATACTTTGTTGTAGCTTTTTAAAATATTACTTTTATACTTTGATTTTTAATTACTTTCACGTTTAATATGTATTCTTGAATATTATATTTTCTAAAATTTAATGACATTTTTGCATTGTAGCTATGTATGTTACATATTATAGATAATTATAGATATTCTAAATTTAACTTCAAAGTTTTGTATGTTTGATTTTATTTTACTGTCCACTTTTTGTAATATTTGCAATTTAATATGATTTTAATATTTATTAATTTTTTAATTTTGTTTTATAAGATATGATAAGTAATATTATATGTTACATACATATTATATATTAAATTTTATATTTGCGAAATATGTTTTACATTTTGAAAGCGTATATTTCATGGCCACTTAATCCACTCTTTGGGAGTAATACAATCAAATTATACATTAACGGGGAAAAAATCTTATAAAAAATATAAAGCAATGAAATTTGCTTAATTATTTCTGTTCTAACAAAATCGTAACCAAATAACGAGACAACGGAAGCAGAACTTGTCTATCTATTATTATTTCTTTTGTATGTAGCCAATAAGCACATTGTATATATAGCCAATCAGGTGTAACAAACCTTTTCTATTGTCAACGATTCTTGCTTGTCACAGATGTATTAGGTAATGGCTATAAAGTTTGTTAATTTCTTTTTTTGTGCTCTCTTATAAAGAGAGCTTTTAAAAACAACTTTTTTTTTTCATTTAGTGAAATTATAAAACAATAAAATTAAACAAATCGCTCAAAAAGTTTACAGGTCATCCAGATGCAATGTAAAACAGCACTGTTAAATGAACAAAGCTACAATTGTGAAAGTATATGAAAAATAATTAATGGAAACTTAAGTTAAGATGATATTTCTATATTTTTGAAGAAGTACATAAAAACTCTGTCACTACAAAACATGGTTGGAAAAGGCTGAAAAACGTATACAAAAGTTGCATATGTCAAAATTTGTTATGTATATCCCTATTAATACTTCTGATTACTATTTTCCAAAAAAGAATGCCCCGCCACTCTTAGAGGACCGGGAGGAACTTTAAATCATAGCTACTGCCTCTCTTTATTATCGTTTAAAAACACTTCTTATGCTTTTCTTAAGTTTTTAATCAGCAAGAGTATATAGAGTAGAGAAAATAAGTGATAGTATTTTCTGTAGAGAGAGAAGATAAATAACCTAAATGTACGTCATATCATCACTTACCATGAGAAATATTTAGAGTTGATTCCGTATATGAGTAATAATGTAATAATCAAGCAAATTTACTGTATATTAAAATTATAAGCTAATAAATAACATAAAAATGTTTCCTACAAGCATTCAATCCCTTTATTAGGAAAATTTCTTTGTTAAGACATTTTAAATTTAATGTTTACAAAGTAAAACCATTTTTTTAATTTTTGTATAGCAATGTTTTTGATCTTTTCTATCATTATATTTCTAGAATTTTTTCGAATTTCTTTAACTTTTCAAATTTTAGTGTTATTATAATACTAACAAAAAATTAATTACATTTTAATGTAAAGTCCAAATTTTCATTTAACTTACTTCCGACATTAAAGCAAAGTCAGAAAATGAAAGAATAACGAATTATTTAATATCATTTAAGAACCACGTATATAAGGCATAAATGATTAAAGTATTACTGTAATTGATAAACAATCGCTACACTACTCAACAACGAAAAAAAAAATGCATGTCTATATTTAATAAGGATATATTGTTTTCTTTGTATAATGAAATACTCAATTCATCACATTTCAGTTTAAAATTGTTAAATGCTCATTCCCGTATTATATTTGACAGTTAGATTATCTCAATAATGCGAATAAAAATCCCAATATCAATTATTTGTTATTATTAACTGAATATTTCTAACAGTTTACATTAAACTTGAATTTTTTATCCCCCTCAGAAATTTTTATCCCTCGACTAATCGACCAGGACGCGGCCATAGAACGGGATCCACTTCGCCATCAGGGACTGCTGTTACTATAGGATGGACATTCCACTAGATGAGAGGAATGGTTTGTGTGGGAAGACGCCATTACAAAGCTCCAGGAGACACAGGGCGTGTCCCATGTCTCGCGTCAGGTTGTACAGCTACTATTATATGGACTTTTACTACATAAGTGCACAGAGCACAACCTAGTTACAACGAAACTGACTACCTAAATGAATTTCATTGTAAATATTACTTACGTTTATCTAATTTAACTGTATTTAATCGTCTGCATATTGATCATTGTTAATAAACGGTATCATCTTAAACTGGAGTGCTCATAATTTTGGAACCGGATTATTACAAGAAGTGGCTTAGTCCCGATACAGTGATTAGTGTAGACCTTTTTTTGTGTGTGCAGATAAACAAATTTTAAAGGATTTAAACTTAGAAACGAACTTATATATCATGTCGGTTGTGGAAAGTCTGAGAAGTTTTTAAAGAATTGTGTCAAGGATTGCCACAGTTCTTTAAGAACTGTGGATTAAGTTCCACTAATTCTCGTTGCCGAAGAATTAAATGAAGAAGTGCCGCCCAATGCAAAAATTGTTGTTTTAAAAATATTATTGGAAACAGTTATTGTTTTAAGTCAGATCTGAAATTTGTAAAACATTTAATAAAATCAGTGGTTGAAGAGAAAAAATCTCGAAATGCACCTAACAGTGAATCTGATAGGGTATTATTGGCTGATAAAATTAAAGAACAAACCGCCTTAGAGCAGGCAAAATAGTACTGAAAAAATTAAAATTATTAAGGTTAGATAAAGAAATTAAACTTGAAAAATCAAAACAATTAAGTTCAAATGACTCTTCATATGAATCAGACAATGCTCATGTCGAGGCATCAACTCAAAGCTTAGAGGGTTTAATTAAATGCGTGAAAATATTAATGACACCCGTTCCATCCAGAGCAGAAAACTTTCACCTTTTCTTTAAATCTCTCGAAAAAGCATTTATACATAAAAATGTTCCTGAAGAACTTAAATCGAAAATTATACTTAGTATTTTAGGAGATAGGGCCAATAATATTTTGTTGTTGTTGTTGTTTTCGTGCTCATGGACATCACAAAAAGCATCAAGCACTATGGAGCAATATTAATATCAAATGCCCCTCAAAGCATCCAAGACAGCGGCTGCCAGCTCTGATGCCTCAGGGCCGTATAAGGTATCCTGTAGGGGGTGATAGAGTGGAAACAAGCCGAGTTTAAGTATTTACTAATATTTTAATCTATATAAGCGATGAAGAAAGGAAAGATTATAATAAATTAAAAGACATGTTTTTAAAACAGCGTGAACTAACACCGTAAGAATGTCTTAAATCATTTCGTTCCGCACAAAAATCTCCGAAGAAATCGCATGTTTAGTTCTCATCCAGACTTTCGACTGTGTTTGAATATTGTAGTAATTTAAGATAAGTTTCAGAATTTAAATCATTATGTGACATGATAGTATCATATAAACTCTTTCAATCTTTGGATCGCGAAATCTCTGCACATATTTGCATAAGACAAGGAGAAAAATGCTTAAAACCTCTTAGTTTCGGTCGAGAATGTAATCTCTATTTTACATCTAACGGCAAATCACTCCGCGAGACTCCTTTTGATTCTAAAGTACCAATAGGACTCGAAAACAGGTGCTTGTATAACCAAAGTCAAAGAGTAACAATAATTTTCAACAAATAGTCGTGAAATATATACCTCTAACAATCACGAAATTAAGTGTTTAATTTGCATTAAGTCTCGTCTAATAAAAAATTGTCTACAAAGATTTAAAAACACCCCTAGAATTAATCAGTCTAATGAGCGGATCAATATGATACACAATGAAAATGACAGTGATGATAATTTAGCGTTAGGAATTCAACTAATTTTTTAACACATATCCCACAAAATAAACTAAAACATATTGACATTTTTGTAGATGATAAAAAAAATTAAGAGTTTTGGAAGATAGTGGGGTGCAGTGTATTGTTTTAAAGAAGTATTTCTTCCCAAGTAAACGTTCGATTGGTGAACTGACATTAAGAACCTGTTTTGGTGAACCAGAAAAAGCTGACGTTGCGTGTTTTAATTTCTCTTTACCAACGTCAACAACTAGGAATGAAGCAACACTAAGTAACCATTTGCGCGCACGCGCGAATGGATGGTATAATGCATCCTTTAATTTATTCTACTCTTTTGGAAGGTTCAAAGGATGGAAGTGAAAAAGTTCTAAATCGGTTTCAACGGAAATTTATTGTGTTCGTGCAAAGAGAAACGGAGGTAAAACATCAATCAAGACAGAATAAAACGGGTGGTTTTGCTATATTTTCGTTACAGATTGGATCATCATTAGAAACTAAAATGTTTTTATTTGATTCAGCACACATTATTAATTCCAAACTAAGTTCGGATATAAATTCTCTTCTAAATAATTATCGTTCTAATAAAACAGAATCTGTTGATTTACAAATGAAAAACAAGAGAACTTATAACAAAAAAAGGAAGAAATCAATGAAATATAAAGTTGATGATATTGTTACTATTCAGAGGATACAGTTCGGATACAGATCCAAATTTCGTGGACCATACAGGATGAAGACTTCTCATGCCCATTACAGAAACGAAATGGTGGAGATTGGGTATCACGAAGGATCACAGCGGACGACTACTGCCGCCGACCGTATAAATCCTTTGGTAATGGAATTCTAAGCCAATACCTGCAAACTACCTCTTCTGTATTATTATTTTCTTTTTTTTCTTTTTTTTTTCTAGATAAATCCAGGTGGAATACGCCTCACCACCAGGGAGCTCAGCTGTTAGTGAAGCGACATTCTGCTAGGACAGGGGTTGGCAACCTGCGGTTCTTTTGATGTAAAGTTGCTGCTCTCCAGTTCCATACGAAAAAATTAATTAATTTATTATCAAACCCTTAAAAAATAAGAGAAAATATTTTTAAGTTTTTTAATTTCTCAATAGCTTCTATTTTCATAATCGTTAATTACAAATCGCTACGCTTAACGTGACAGTAATGAGATAAATTTCACCTATTGTTTTGTTCTTAGAGATGATACTCCGTGACCATGTTTATCTTTCAGCCAATTGCATTCCATTTCCGTGTCACCCAAACAGCCACCAACTAGAGTCTGGACAACATGTCTCGATTCTAGACGTGTTGTCAGTCAGTCATGTTCGGATAGCGCAGTCGACGTTACATTGGATATGTGTTAATTTAATCGCTTGCGGTTTTTGAGTGTCTATTTGCTTGTTGTTTCAAGAAGAATACGATTTAGAAGCGAATTATCTTCTGAAAGGAATGTACGCGTATCATATAAAAAAAAATCAGTAACAGAATTGGATTACATGTCTGAGGATCGTGTTACGAAGTAATAATGGTAAATAATTTGTTTTAGATAGCTAAGTAGAATTTTAAGAAATCATTTTTTCAGCACCGCCTCCAGCATGGCATCTGGTAAAAAAAAAAGAGAAGAACTGAAGAAGAAAACCGAGAATTCAATGAGGATTGGACGAAGTCGTTTGCATTCATATGCAACACATATGGCCTTCCGACTTATCTCATTTACCACAAACAACTCTCGCACAATAAGAAGTCAAATTTGGAGAGACACTTCATTACAAAGCATACCCAGTTTGCTGGGAAATATCCAACCGATGACGCAAGAAAAAAAAGCTGTTGAAGAGCTCCAAAGAAAAAACAACAGTCAAGTTCCATACTAAGTAATTGGGCGCAATCTTCCAATAATGTAAATCTGACAAGCATTTGCAGTATCATTAGAAATTGCAAAAAGAGGAAAACCATTCACTGATGGTGAGTACGTCAAAGATTGTCTTATACGTGCATTTTAAAAACTGTTTCGTGATTTTAAAAACAAAGCAGAAATCATGAAAAAAAATCAAAGACTTACCATTATCTGTTTAAAACTGTACAAGATAGAACTGCTAAAATGTCTTCAAATGTAACGCATGTGAAAGTGAAAGACATTCAACTGGTTTCTGCCTTATCACTTGCTATAGATGACTCTTGTGACATAAAAGACACGGCTGAAGTTACCCTTTTCGTCAGGTATATGTCGTCCCATGGTCCAAAAGAAGAACTGCTAGAATAGATACTGCTCCCAGGGAAAACTCGTGGAGAAGATATAGAAAATGCTGTGCAAAAATGCCTGGAAGACAATGGAATCAATATAAATAAAATCGTTTCTATAGCAACTGATGGAGCCAGAAGTATGACAGGAATACATAAATGGTAACATCAATTCTGCAGAAAAAAATAAACTACGAAATTCTAACGTTTCACTGCATAATTCATCAAGAAGCGCTTTGTGCCGAAGCATTTCCGGCCGAAATAGTTGAGGTCATGAACTTGGTAATTAAACATTAACAGAATCTTGGCAAAAGCATTCCACCTTCGCCAGTTTAAAGATTTATTTGAAGAAATAGATAGTCAGTTTTCTGACCTACTTCTGCACAATAAAGGGAGATGGTTTTCCAGTGGTAACGTATTGCAACGTTTTGCTTTGTGCTTGAGTGAAATAAAAACATTCCTCAATGTATGTAAAAAACATTGAACATCCCGAATTGTTAAAACACAAATGACTGCAGAGATTCAACTTCATGGTAGATACCACAAGGAAACTAAATATACTAAATCAAAAACTGCAAGGAAAGGGCAACCTAGCCTACGCCTTGCTTGGAGAAGTAGTTTTTTTTTCGGAAAAAAAAATTACTTCTTTGTGTTGAAAACATGGAGAGCGATAAATTATTTAATTTTAAAAATCTGAAGCAATATCGCGATGAGACCAATGCAACTATTGACACGAATTACTTCAGCATAGGTTTAAAAACATGAAGAATGGATTCGCTGAGAGATTCGAGCAATTCAAAACAAACAAAAGTGCTCTAGTTTTCATAGTAAATCCTCTCAACACGAAACAAATGAGATCAATATTGAGCCATTTAGTAGACGTCAGGTGGTAGAGTTACCATTTTATGGACTTTACCGCTTAAATGTAGGGAGCCCAACCTAGTTACAACGAAACTGTCATCCTAAATGAACTTCATTGTAAATATTACTTACGTTTATCTTAATAATAACAGTATTTAATCGTCATCATATTGATCTCGTGATATATATATATATATATATATATATATATATATGTATGTGTGTGTGTGTGTGTGTGTGTAATTTTCGTAATCAATGAGTTTTTTAATTTTGAATATAGCCCTTGTTTCGACTTCGAAACTAGCATTCTATAAAACAGACAAAAAGTGTAGACTGCAATAATATTTTTTTTTGCCGTAGACGTTACAGTTTCATACAGAAGCTATTAATAAGGCTGTTAGGACGCCCTCGAAAACCTTATAGATAATTAAATGGCCTTAGATATGGCCAAATAGACGTATGAAGTGGTGTGTTGATATCTAGCCACTTGAGCCAAACTCACACAGTTTAGAGATGTAAAAAAGAAGGTTCTAGATTGCAAAGGAGTACAAGAGAAGATTAAATCCAAAATGCTCAATTAGAGTTATAATCCAGCATACAACGAGTTGTGGCATTTTTCGTATTGATTTTCCAGCATTACACTTGACTTGAATGAAGCAGAATTCAGATACGGATGTGTTTTGATTCTCCAACATCCATAAAGCAGTCTGGAAGAGTATCATGCTTATCACGATTTTTAGAAAAACTGGCATGAAAAAAGTTTCAGTGGTGAATCCCGCTTTTGTCTTGAAGCAAATGACCATTTTATCTATATGTAAAGAAAGTCAAACTAGCTCTTTCAAGCAGATTTTGATGTACAGAAACATTGCTTCTGGTAGGAGACTATAATATATTGCAATATATCTTCTCTTTCTAGTAGTCTTTCATACAACTTTAATAATCCTACGCTAAGTAAATAACTTTTAATTATTTCTGTTACTCTTCCTGGCCTATCAATCCAGCAACTTAGGATCTCAAAGAACTCAGTAATGAATCCGCTTCTATTTTGAAGTAAATGATTGTTGCTCACGTGTAAAAAAGAACGTAGAACTGGAACTTTGCAAATTTTGTTTTTCACAACAATTTTCCCTTGTGCGATGGTGCTAGATATAACACTAGCGATAGCTGAAAATCTCCTAGAAACATTACGTGCAGCTTCAACACTTGAATAATACATTAATGACAATAATAAATTTCTCATTCCATAATATTCTGAGTAGTTTTCTTATGATATAATCTATATCATTAGCAAATATTTGGATTACCTCCATGCTACTCAATATTTACCTTCGTCAGATATAGATTGTGACAACAAAGTCACCAGATCTTTCAACTATGTATCAGATGTAATTATCCGCAAGTCGAATTTTGAAAACAGTAAATGAACAATGTTATCAAAATATATTGCAGAAGGAGGTTAGGGCTCCATAATATTACTTATACAAGCGTATGTCATAGTCAGGTTCATTTAACATGAGAGTTTTCATCAATCGCTGGATGTAACATTCAATGTAAAAGTGTGCTGGCTATTGATGCGTTCTTCCACTTTGAATGTAATAATTTCGTTTTATATATACACTGCAGATCTTCAAAACTGCTACACCAAGAAACGAAAATTATATCAAAACTCAAGGCTCATCATTCGATTCTCTAAGCAATTCTTCAAGTTTCAATTTCAATAAATTTTTACTGTTTATCTACCAAGCATGATAAATCTTCCACACGCAGCCATTCATTATCACAGTTGCAAGGTATGGGCTTGAAGGTCGCAAATGATTTAGAGGTCGCAGAAATCGTCATCAAAACTACTACACAAAGAAATAGCAAAATCTTATTCATTATACATATAGTATAATGGCAGGAAGACATGGCTAAATTTACAGGGGCTTTGAGTACACAGCGTACAAACTTTAGTACCCAGGGTTGGCGCCTGATTTAAGTTAAATAAAATGAAGATTGTAATTCTCATCAACTCTATCGGGTTCCAGGCCGTTGAGGAATTAAAGTCGAGAATTTGAGTCTAATCCCATGTGAATTCATTTTAATTTACTCCAAAAGCTCCTTACTCAGTGTATATCTAATACCGGTGTTTCAATTGATAATTTCCACACACTATCTTTATTATGCAGTAAATTACAAACTTCAGGATTAAACGCTTCACTGCTCATATATTTATTTACTCAATTCTATAAAATACACTTTACTAATTCTGAGGTAATCTACATAAATCACATTTAATTCATTGGTAGGGATTTTTCAATTCTACCAAATTCGTTTTTAGGTCACAAAGAGCAAGTTGGAGGGCAAATTAGGATAGAACCCTCTTCACAAACTGAAATTAAATAACAGATATGGGTGTATCATTCCCAATACTAATAGTTGGCGAATAGTGGCATACCAATCTCTTAGCAACACATGACCTAATGTTCTCAATCAGTTTTCAAATCAGGAGTACGTGATGACCACGGCTATTGCCAAACACCAATTGTATCGAGGAAGATCAGAAAAATATTTTGTTTTCCTCAAATATTTTTCTTGGTGTAATGTTTCTGGAAGATAATTTGTATTACTTTTCATTCCACTTATTCTGAGTTATTTTCTTATCCCAGATTCTACATGATTGGCAAATATTTTGTTTACCTTTGATCAATTCATCATTTACCTCCAACAACCGGGAGCAGTAAATGAACATTGTTTCAAAATGTATTGAAGAATATGATTATATAATTACTTGTACAAGGATATATCACTGTCAGGTTCGTTCAGCATGGGATATTTCACCAGTCGCTTATTGCAGCATTTAATGTACATGTGGGCTAGTTATTAATGCGTTCTCCCACTTTGAATGTTATAATTTCGTTTTATATAAAATCGTACACTGCTGGTCATTAAAAATTCTACATTAGGAAGGAAAGCAAAATGCGCAACTTTATTATTATATACAGCATAAGGCTAGAAGACATGATTACAATGTTTCGGAGCGTTCAGAATTCAGAGCCCCGAACACTCACCTTAGACAGGAATAAACCTCTTATCAGGTTGGGTACGGAGTCGAACCTGGTATTTAATAATAGATACGGTAACTTCATTCCCAATCGTAGAAGTTGGCGAATAACGGCATACCAGTTGCGGTGCACCTCAGTTACCTAGGCCATCCATCTCATTTTAAATATAAAATTTATCACAAATTTAAAGTCTAACCTTAATTCTAAGCATTGATATATCACTATCAATTAATTAAAAGAGTCTCACAATGACAGTTCAATAATTAAGTCTAAATAATTTTCAAAGCAGTTTTTATTATTGCGATAAAAAAGGGAAATGCTCTTTATTAAATCACTATTCCTCACCGCGGTTACTAACAATTTCTATAAATATCAAAGGTTACTCTTACTCGGATACTCGGTTTTGATATTCTGAATAAATCTTGTAGATATAGCTCAGAACAGTCCACATAAGATTCTAGTTCTTTCATGATCACACATGATTCCATCTTCATTATTCAATCCTTTCACACTTTTGGCTTCTTTCTACTATTCAATATTTTAATTCTCCGCCGCTTTTGGACGAACATCATGATATCAATTCACAACATTTCTAACGTTTACTTTATTCGCATAATCACGTTTTACTTGGTTTTAAACGAGCTGGAAACTTAAATATAAGATCAGAAAATAAGCGCACATTTTAGTTAAGGGAAGGTTCGTGAATAGTCCATGTTACATAATCTCTCGGTAACACATGACCAGATGTTTTGGGTGACAAAGCAGGAGTACGGGATGGCTAAGGCTGCAGTTAATAATTTTTTGTGTCGAATAAGGTCAAAACAGTATGGACTGGCAGTATGTATAGTCTTATTGAAAAGTGGCGGCATAGTAGCTTAGAAGGTAGAGAATAATCACGGACCTTTAAACACGTCCACATTTTTAACGGCGGCTGTTCAAAGTACCAGTCCCTTTTCGTCATTTGATCGAGATTCAAAATTACGAGATCCGTCATCATTGGCCTTTGTGTTGCTTCTCAGTTCTCCGTTAATAAACAATCAATAAATCAACTGAAGTACTGGCTACGCGAACAAGAGTTGAGCTAGATGTGTTCCCAATATTATCCCATACTATCATTCCAGGTACTGAACTCATATGACGACGACGAATCCATGCTGGAAACGTTCATTCTCCTGGGAGCTTCCATGTAAGGATACGGCCATCATAATACTGTACACGAAACTGATATTCGTCTGAAAAGATGTAGGACGCCTCTCCTGTGCCTATAATCATCTTTCAACCTACCATTAAAAACGTATCTGTCTCAAATACTGCATCAAGGGAAGTCACAACAATGGCAGCCATACTGATTGTCCATGATACTACAGACACCATCGCGTTGTTCATGCGGACACTTGTCCTGCAAACGAGTCAAGTTTCTAATATAGAGTAAGCGACGTGACTGTATATCCATATTCGCATGACGGTTATTAGATTATAACCAACGCGAGCAGTAATATCGCGGAAAGGTAAGACGAAGTTTTGGTAGGCTACGGTCCTACAGAGGTGAAATATTGATTGTGCTCTTCCTGTCAACACGAGTCATAATACAACCTTCACAAATGTGCTGTTCAAATGCGCTAAAATGATAGTGACTTGCATATCCTAGGACGTTGTTTCTTTGTTGCTTGCTGCCTTCTGTAGTAAAACTTTTTACTCTTTTACTAACAACTATTTTACTACTGCATTCCATTTCGGAATGTTATCCACTTTTTTTCTTTTTAATTTAATACTTTACTTAACTTCTTTTTCTTTATTTTTGTCTTTAACCTTCAGACAAGAAAAGACTTCAATTATTTTACAGAAAAAATAATAATTCATTTTATTCTTTATATTCTTTCTCGTTATGCAGTTTACTTTTAGCGCCTCATATCACCTCACAATCCGTATTCTTGAGTGTCAACTCGCTCACTTACACTCTAATATTGAGGTCGTCATGTGTGTGTGTGCGATATCTTACACTCACCCTTAACAAGATACCCCTACAGGCGGGGGTTAACAATGGAGATTCATGGTGCAGTACTTTTAATGGAAAAAAGGGTATAAAAGATATTTAATGCGAATAATTGACATTAAACATATAAATTTGAAATAGTACACATTTTTTTTATTTCCTCTCTAGATGCAGGATTTAGTTTGCAAATAATTGAAGATTATTGCAACTGTTCAGAATAATCTATTGCATTTAGTTTTTGAAAACCATTAAGTTCAAGAGGTTACATGACATGAAAACTAAGCATAATTTGCATAATTCATGGTAACTTATTTTTTAGTAATATGGATAAATCTCACGCTGAAATCATGAAGTTTACCTGAAGAACTTTGTAATAAACAGTTCAAAGAAATAAGATAGCATAAAAACAGACCAAAAAGGAATCGAAAAAGTATAACATTGGAACGTGATGATAAAAGTTAATAATGTAATCTGATTTAAAACTTTGTCCAAGTTGATTGATGACTTATCAAAAGAAGTAATCAACTAATGCAACGAAAAACGTTTTAATATAAATAGTTTGATCAATTGGAAACTTAAAAAAATTCAAAAATCTCTGAAAATAATAATATATTTCTCAATGGATAGGATTTAAAACATTAACATTTATTTGCTAATTTCTTATCGAATATTGTGTATGTTTAATGAATCGAACATTTAAGTTATCATTGACACTTTTAACGTTTTTAACAAAAAGTTATATTTTAAACATTGTTTGTAGTTACATAATAATTAAAACCTAAAGTACATCACGGAGTTATTTCTGTACTTGTTCTAAAATTTCTGGAATATTTTGATTCATGCAAGATGTGACAAGTGATAAAATATGAGTTAAGGACTGTCTGTTAGGAGCGATTTTAAAGTTGCTTGTTGAAATTTATGTATGTATATGTCTTGAATAGATATCTATAAATTATTAAGTTAAAAGTGAATACTGATTGTATATTAAAATAAGCACATTATAATGATCAATGAGACATGTTGTAAGCAAAAAACAATAGCTTTTGCTGCTATACATTTTATGTATTTTCTTATAAATAAGGGTCACCCAAATGGAAGGGGCATTACTGTTGGTTTGACGAAATATTTAATAGTAGCAGTGTGTTAAGTATATAGAAAAAAGGAATAATACGTAACGATTATAATGACTACACATAATTGATTTGCAGATTGATACTGGTGTCGCAGCAGTCCACGAGATGATGAAAACCCTGGATGAAGAACCCCCGGAACCGTCCGAGGAATTATTCTTCCACGGCATCCGAACCGCATTGTCGTTTGGGTATTACCGTCCTTTCAGAGTTTCTTAAGTGAACCAGAGACCTGGTGCTCGCAAGGTGAGAAGTCACGGTACGCGGGGGAAGTTTGAGGCATCGAAATTGGTGCAACAAATTTGTGCTCGCAGTAGCCACATGATGGCGAGAGTTGTCATGCAACAAAATAATCTCTTCGGGTAACATGCAATGTCGAATATTCTCTATTTCTAGTTTTAATTTGTACGTGATAGCGTAATAGCTAGTTACATTCACTTTCATAGAGAAGTGCGTAAACAATTCTTTGCTGATAGATAGTACTGCTACTATATCGTGCGTAGTGATCCACTGATTCTACCGCATCAAATTGTCTGCTGCAATAATTACTTCTTGGGCGATAACCCCGTGTGTTTAACCTGGTCAAGGCCTGTTGTTTATATTATTGTGTTCGTTCTTATTATGTTCTTTAGAACACAATTAGTCATAATAATTGGATAGTTTTTTTCAACATAGCTTAGTTATACATGACGAGTAGACAGCGTCATCATTATAACAGTAACAATACAAAAATGATACAGTTACCGAACAACAGAGTTAACATAATATACATCACAATTACAGTTATCACGACAGTCCGTACTGGTTTCTCCTTTACGGAATAAACTGTACCATCGGAACACGGAAGCGCGTAAGAGGCATTCCATCTCATACACATTTTACAGGCGACAATAAATCTCAACTGGACTCTCATTTACCGCATTTAAAATTGCACTATTGCATGTTGGCTACATTAGGATGCATACTGTCATGTGAGAGATAGTGATTAACTTACTTCCACGCAGTCTATCAGACAGCCGAAATTGAGGATATTCTGTTTTTCTGTTTTAAAATTCATTGAGAATATTTAAAAT
Source organism: Nephila pilipes (assembly GCA_019974015.1). Lineage (NCBI taxonomy): Eukaryota > Metazoa > Arthropoda > Arachnida > Araneae > Nephilidae > Nephila > Nephila pilipes. The sequence goes on from BMAW01036676.1 coordinate 707,038, forward strand.
AGTCCAAAATTCAAACATTGCAATACCTAGATTAAGAGTTAATCGCTACGTGGGTAGATAAATTGTAGGAAAAATATTATAGTATATTAAAAGAGTAAACATTTATATTACTATTGTCAAGAGAAATTGGACTTTTTGATCAGTACTTTATTGGTTTTGAACCGAGCAAGAATGCATTTTCATTTACTTAAATACGAGAAGGTAAGTTTTCATTTCAATAAAAGATTAGGGAAGTAATTTGATTTTTTAAAAAAATTAAGGTTAAATTGAAATCAAGAAAAGTAATTTAAGTTATATCAAATAGGTTTTTCCCTGGCAGCTGTCTGCATGGAGATAGAGGTAGGTAGGGACAGGGTTTGATTGACCTATCGAGAAGCAGCAGAATGTGAAATAGCAAGCCTGAATTTATAAATTTCCTCGTTTTGATAAGGCCTAAAGCGAGGTACCTGATTGGCCTATTAGGTAAGTACCTCACGAGCTTAGGGCGTAACTATAGGCTTTGAAAAAACTTTGTCAGGTATTTTTTTCCTTGTATCGATAAAAGCGAGAGCGAGGTATCTTACTAGTTGATAGAGGTTTGGGGGTACAGCTTTGTACTTTGGTAGTGAGGAATGATTTTCAAGGTGAGAAGAAAAATACGAAGGGAAATTTAAGGAGATTAATCTAATAAAATTTCACAAGGTCTGTGTAATTAAGCATTGTTTCTATATGGAGGGAATTTTCTATTTTTTTATATGGTGGTACTAGCGGAGTTACTTATTTTATTGAAGAACTTAATGGGAGGATAATTTGTAGTGAAAGTTCAGAGAGAAGGGTATTAAATAGATTTTCGTATATCGTCACTTCTTATAGACCAATGAGCATCAAACATAATGTTTTGGGAGGTCTAGGGTAGTTTTTGAGGCGTGTCCCCAGAGAGACAGCTGAAGCATATCTGTGATGCCTTCTGCTTTCTTATCATAACTCTTAATCTGCGCATGCGCAGCTTTCTGCCATCAAGAGATAGTGCATACGTGACAGGTCCACTTTCATTTGGATGATTAGTATATAATTGTTTCTCCCCAATATTACTATTTCTCCAATTTTCTTAATTTAATACATCATATGAATTCATTTAAAAATGATTCTTCGATGAATTTATAAATTTTTTCCTTCAAAAAAATTATTCAACTCAACCAATTTTGAAGTACAGCTTCAAATTAAATGAATATAATTTAGAATGATCACTAAATGAGACAGAAATATAAGATTATATAAATATGTATAAAATATGAAAACGGTGTAAATATAAAAAAAAAAACCACAATGTTTGCCAATCTGGTTTTTCTCTTGATTCGAAAATTGTAAACTCTTTAATTCCTAACTTTTTCTTCGCAATTAATTTCAAAAAATTTTAATTTAGATATTTCAATTTTTTTACTCAATTAATTTGTATTAGTATAACTTCATTCAGAAATAAAACAAGATGGAGCTTTATTTTGACAAAATTGGCTGAGGTATTAGATGGAGACTTATTTATTTTTGAGATTTATAGGTTAAGATTTATGTTACTTCTAACTAGGAAACGAATGTTATGAATTATTAGTTATAAACATTTGCAATTAAATAATATTGTAAATTTATTGGATACGAATGAACATCAGGGATTTAAGTCATGATAACAAAAAAAACAAACAAACAAACAAAAAGAATCCGGTTCATGGGAAAGTAAAATCTACTTCTTATAACAATCACCCAGGCCTTAAGGGCTAGTTAATGCAAAGTAGAATTTTAAAAAGTGAAGCGTCAGTTCAATTTAAGAAAAAAATAAATTTAAAGTATTTATTAAATTGGAAAAATTGAAATTTTTTAGAACTAACGGTAATGCAATGTTTTATAAAAAATGTAACACTATTTTAAAATATATAATTAAACATTTTTGATCATTTACTCTACTCTCTTTGTCATGATCGTAACTTATCCAATGATCTTGATTAAAAGTCTAATAATATACCTTTTAAATACAACACCTCTTTCCTTAAACGTATTTCTTGATTGATATTAGTAGTTTCCGTACTCTCGCCATTTCCCTCATCGCGTTTTCCATAGGAGTACGCATTCTATGTTTTCAGAATCAACAGTTTAGACAGTTTTTAAATGAGATACGTTTCTTAAAAAAAAGTGTTAAAAAGAGGTAAAAAATAAGCTCCTTTATCGTATTTTAATAGAAAAAAGAAAAAGGAATTAAATAAGTTATCAAATAAAATTACAATAAAAATATTAAAAAATACGTTAAATAGCTGTCAAAATTAAGGACATAAAATTAATGCTTAAAAGTAACAAAATATTAAAAAAGGGGCAGTAAAAATTTCAAAAGCTTAAAAAGTTTGGAATATTTTTATACGCTAAATTAACTAATCCCTTCCTTCCAATGAATAATTAAAAAATAAGTTTAAAAATGAAAGTTATATTTAAATACAATTGATAATCAAATTTTGAAAAAGTATACTCAAAATCAGATTAGTGATGTAACAGTAAATATTTGGCCATATTTTGCTTGAGAAAGGAAAGTTTGCAGTTATGAAAATTTTGGATTATTGTTAAAAATATTACATTTAAAAAATCATTTAAATAAAACTAATTACTATTTTTAAAGGAAAAAAAATTAAAAAATAGTATCAAATACTCAAATGATAAGAATAAAATTTTTCTAAAATTGTTGATAGTTCTAAATTTTATCCGCCTTAAATTCTATACAAGAAATAGAAAATACAAGCTAGAAGAAAAAAATATAAAATATATAGGATAGAAAATACAAGAATTTCATTAGCTATATTTTATGAATCTTTAGAAATATTATTTTAAGGGAATTCTATTCTTAAATTTATATATATATATATATATATATATATATATATATATATATATATATATATATATATATAATATTTATATATTCATGAAAACTTTAGAATAGACAGAGTTATTAGAAAAAAAAATCACATTTTTAAATATAAATTAAAGAGGAAAGTTACAAATTTTTAATTTTGTAAAATCTTTTAACCATAAAAGATGGCATATTGTGTTTTAAGGTTTAAATTCCCCAATATTATTTCCTTGAAGTGAAATTATTATAATGAGTCCACAAAGAGGCGAGAGAGAGCGGAGTACAACCCTATCACAAACCATCTGGACAGTTTTCGTTCGTTGGTTAGATAGAATCAAAACGTCAGCAGGAATCATGCCCACGGGCACACATCCTCATTCACACACAGCCGCGTTCCCGACATCACGCATATTATGAGCGCTACCCTTTGTCGCAACCTAACCGTTATGTTCAAAAAGCCTATCCTAGTTATATTGGTAGAATATTTATTCCCTTGGTCCCTTTTGTCCGCGGCAGTTTGTTTCCAAGGTTACCCCTTCCCCGTAAAGAGAAAAGAAACCACGCAAGCGGATGGGGGGAGGTGGATTTTTTTTTTCAAAGTAGAACTTGGGCTGAAAGGGTTAAGTGAAGGAAGGGTTCAATAGGAGCTAGATCGTTCAGGAAGCGAAGAATAAAAAAATAAATAAGTAAATAAATAATCGAGCACAAATGAAGGGATGGGGGATTGCGTATACATTTATGACCTTGAGTTAGTCCCCTGTCAAAAATAAAGGTGCACAGCGTTTGTCTTATAAGTTTTGTTTGCCACGCTTCAACGGATTTTCCAGTCGTATGCACGTCGCTAGAAACTGAAACTTGTCAAGTTCTAATTATTTATGAATGAAATTTTCAATGATATGTATTTATTCATCGTAGCTAAGACAATATTCATTTATGTATAATTGAAAAAAAATTATTTTGTGAATTTAAGTGCTTCTTTTCCCCAAGAAATTCTTTATTTCATGGATGGAAATTAAATAAGTTTTTGACAGCTTTGGGCTAAATAAATTCTGACAGAACTTTCTGACAAATTTTCGGAATAGTGAGGGAAGATGCAGAAGAATTCAATTCGTATTATCTATTAAGAATACTTTTAGATTAACTTCTTTTGATCAGAAATGATTAGAAAATGTAATTTTTTTGCAATCTACTAACTTTTTCTAGTTATTAATATACATCTTATCACATACACGGGTATAATGTTCTTTTTTTTTTCCAGAAATTAGAAATTGCAACTTTTATCTACAAGAAAATATTTTATAGTAATTTTTAAGAGAATATAATTATGCAAAACTCTATGCATTCACATTATCTCTGAACGATGGTCTTGAAAATTATTGCAATGCATCGATAAATCTATGTGTAATTAATATTAATACACTTGGAAAGGCATCTACCCATCCAACAAATATTCTTTTCCAATTTATTTCTAAAAGTTACAAGAAAAACCTTATGCAGTGAAGTTAATATAGATATTATTAGAGAATTTTGATAAAGCTATATTTCTAAACGTTGTTTATTAGTCTTTCTCAACACTATCGTTATGGGTTGTATATGCCGTTAAGCGAATTTTGAATCGCGCTATTCACTGAGACATTTTACCATGAGGTGCATTGTAATTTGACTTGAATTTTTCTTTATCATCATTGTTGTTACTATTTTTGGGGTTCTATAAAATTATGCTTACGTAATCCAATTACCATCATTTTATACATTTCAAGAATATACTTTAATTTAATTGTGAATGTGTGTAACAAGCATTTCTCTTTCAAAAATATTAACTATAAGCATTATTTTACTAGCCATCGAATAATTTTTTTTTTTTTTTTTTTTGTAAATATTTAGTTTAATTTTGTTTTAAAAGCAGGTAACTGCACTTCCTAATACATCATACAATTTTCTCTCTTTATTGTGTGTGAATTCATTCTTTAATTCAATGATTTGTACCCCTTCTGAAGATTTTATGAGTATGCCTCACGGAGATTCCCGAATGACAAAAATTCAATGTATTTCCTATTTTTCGAAAAAAAAATTAAATATGATTAAAATTTTATTTAATAAATTTGACGTGGATAACCTCATAAATTAATAATGATAAAAAAGAGATTTAAAATACAGAAATGTAAATTTATTATTTTACTAAAAGAAATACAAAATAAAAATAAGATGATTAATGAATTTCTGAGCAATTTGTCACGACTTACAGAATTGTTTTTTTTTTTACATTAGTATTTTACAAAAAGCATATTTTTAAAGTATATTTATAGAGACAATTTTTAGAACTAATTTCTTTTACATTGTTTTGAACTTTTGCTCAAAATTTTTTGGTTTTGTTTCAGTACAATGTTGTGCTATTTAATTAAATTTTTAGAAATGTTTACCTTTTGAAGAAAAAAATTGCTCAGAAGCACAATTATAAATGTTTGATTTTAGTTTGTGCTAAGTGTTCTTCGATGCTTTTTTTCCAATCGACATAGAACAGATGTTATTCATATCATACATATTTTTTTATGAAGTATCAGAGATAAAATAATGTTTTTTTAAGGAACATAATCTCAGAAATCACAAAAATATATTTTTTAAAAAAAATCAAGTATTATATTTGAAATCACTAATTATTTATAATGATTTGTGAAAAATGTAATGTCAGCCACTAAAGAGAAGAAAAAAAATTCTAGAACTTTTGAACTTGTCATTTTAATTCTAACTTAAATTCTATAGCTTATATCAAATTATTGTTTCACACAAAAGAACTCTAAGCAAAATACTCTTATAAGTTGAATTTCAAGATTTAAGAGGATAAGATATAAGTTTAAACTATTTAAAATATAGTAAATGTATTTATGAATTAAATGTTTGAATAAATTTGAAAAATTATAGAAACATAAAATAAAAAAAAAAAAAAACTAAATAGAATTCCTTCAAATCAAAATGAGAACTTACATATAAATTTTACATGAGAAAAAAAAATTTAAGAAAAATTTAAAAAAAAATTTTTAATTGCAAAAACCTTGAGAAAAAAAAATTACGTTACAGTATAATTAAGAACGAGATCACATACATGAAAGAATTCAAATAGTTATTCAAATATATAAAGAAATAATTTAAATGAATTTATTAAAAATGGTATAGAAGTGAATATTAAAACAGAAGGAAAGTTGAATAGTTATAAAAAGAAAGCATTCTTAATTAACTTTTTTTTTTGTATTATAGAAAAAATAAATTAGAAAGAAAATATTTAAATTATTTTGTATGCTTAAATACATAAACGCAAAATAAATAGTAAAGCATTAGAAAAAAAATAGTTGATTAACAGTTTTACCTGAAAAACTGCTAAATCAATGCATCAAAAAAAGATTTTTAAAATTGGAAAAAAGATAAAAATAAATTTATGAAAAAGTACAAACCAAAGTTCGAAAAATTCCATGATTAATAAAAAGAAAAACAATTAAGAAAATGAAGTATAACATTTTTATTTACCATTCAATCTGACTTAACATCTTAAAATAGATTTGGTGGTTAAGCATGTAGTATTGTTACCAAGTTTTCTTTCTTCAAGCTTCGGCTTTAGCTTTTTCATGAGTCTGTTTTTTAATCTTCTTACCATCTTTTATAAGTTTCTTATTTTTTTCTGATAAATTCGTCTCTTACTTAATTTTTTAGTAATGTTTTACTATTTCTCTGGTGTATGCATACAAAAATAATTTAAATATTTCCTATCCCTAATATATATATATATATATATATATATATATATATATATATATATATATATATATAGTATATACACACACACATTATTTATATACCTATATAGTTAAGTATACTTCCTCTTTATAACTATCAAAATTTTCTTCGGTTTTAATATTTGCTTTTACACTATTTTTTAATTAATTCATACAAATTAATTCAATACACATTTGAATGACTATTTTTATTATATGTTAAGCTATAATATGGCTGCATTTAAATGATTTGTGCTGAATGATTTTATTTAAACAAACACACACACAATATTAATGAAACGATTTGCGTTTTAATAACAGGAAAATATTCACTCAATTCATAAAAATTTAATCCTTATTTTTTAATTAAAAAATTTATTATTTTTACATTTAAAGAATAACAATTTTAGTTCTTTCTTTCATTAACACTTGTCTACTTTTTAAAATTAAGCAATGAATTCTTTTCCTCGTTCAATATTATTTCAAAGAAATTTGGGAAATATTTAATATTGCATTACTTTATTTCGTAATAATATTTGATTAGATACAGATCATTACATAAAATACTCCGATCAAGTAATTTTTCGAATTATATATTTTAGAAAAACACAGAATCCACAGCTGAGAAATTTGTTTTATAAAAGGACAAAATAATTACTCTTCCTTGCTATACGTGAGTAAAGATATTTAAGAATAATTAATAATATAAAAGCAAACGTTGGGAACTAAATTTCTTAAATTATTTCAAATACGACATTGATCATATCTACTCATCTTGTTATTTAAATTCAAATTTTCAGATTATTCTGTCATTTCTTTATTTAACTGGAACTATTACACAGAAATTATGCTGAATGTATTAGATACATGAATAGTAAATATAACTTATAGTTTCTTTCATTCAAGATTTTAATACAAACAAAAATTTTAACAACAATATTTTCAAATATCCTCTTTTTCAGGTGCATCGAAATTAGAAAGCATCAATTAAGTTTTGTGATTTTTAGAAATGCAAAACTAAAATAAATAAATCAAATTTTGAAATTAATCAATAAATCAAAATTTTGAAATCAATCAATAAATCAAAATTTTAAGTACTTTTTACTAAGTAATATTTTACATAATAAATAATACACAAGATACAACTTCAAATGAAAACTATATGATTTAAATGATATTTTTACAATCTTATTTATATTGTGTGGAATATTAAAAAATATTTTTTAAGCAATCATTTTAAGACTTTTCTTTTGATTTGCATCATTCTCAGATCGTTTGTAATCGTTGTGAATAGTATTTCTCAAGTTTTTTGATTAAATAAATGCACACAAATGGAATGAAGTTGAGAAACTATATACGATTTTTTTTATTATATATATATATATATATATATATATATATATATATATATATATATAAAAGTTCTACTGTAAGGTAAACATGAATAAATCCTGTTGATGCATTATCTAATTATCAATAAAATAAGGCGTTAGAAATTGAATAAACAATTTTCGAACAAAATTGTTAGCATATACATTCTTTACTGTATTACTTCTTGCCGATCAGGAGACAGATATATTGTTTTCTTTATTATTTTTCTACACTCCCTCTTAAATATAACGATACAAACTTGCCTAAAAGAAAATAGTCTAATTTTCTTTTAGGCAAGTTTGATTCTAATGATTGTTTTTATATAGTTTTTTCTGCAATTTTTTTTTATTAAATTATTGAAACTATATGAATTTTTTAGATACTCCACTATTATGAATATAAATTTATAATATTTAATTTTAGTGTTGTTGTAAGCTCATGAAATTTCGTTGTATATAAATAAGGCGTGTTTTGTTTAACTTTCAATTAATATAACTCGGGCATAAAAATTACATTTTATTAAACACATGCTGAATAAATTATAGCAAAAATTATTTGTTTTGACTGTAAGCTGTCACATCATTCAACGATTTGAAAACAGTTTTTAATTCCCCCCCCCCCAAATAATAACGATAAATTTTACCGTAGTGCATCTATGGATTATCGTTTTTCGTGCTCATGATGGATGATCATAGAGAAAGACAACCGAGATAATTCGTGTTGGTGCTATATACGGATGATCATAGCATCCCCAATCTTCATCCTTTGCACCTGGAAAGAATCGAAAAGGAAAAAAAAAAAAAATTGAGTTAAAAAAAATTTGCTCGCGTTTACAAAACCGGCTAGTTCTTGGCATGGTTGGCACGCGGGAATCCCAAATAATCCTTTGTGCACTTTTTCCCCTAACGGGCGAAAGAGAGAGGTGTGTCGTCAGAAGAGTGAGAGGAGGCATGGCACAACAATTTTTTGATGCCGGTTTTTTTACGCGAGTTACCATCTGGTGGTACTAAAAAACCCGCACCGCTGATTAATAGAGCAGCAGAACACGTTGATAATCTTCCTAGGCGTAGTTTTCTCGTGTGGGAAATGCCATGTGAGCAAACAACCCTTTCGTTTGGCTTTGAAAGCTGGACTCGGAAGAAATCTGGGCGTTACCGATCATCATCATCATTGGCAGCTGTACCCCCTTTGCCAATATAAACCCTTTCGTGTTACTTCCGTGCGCAGAAACCCTCATCAACTCTTCACGTCACAAATCACGTTCTTTACAGAGGGTATGAAAGGGTTAAACTGGGATGGGCTCCGAAAGTTTCGCTTTTACGTACTTTCTCTCCTGTGGCGAATTCCCCCCACTTTCGAACGATATCAAGAGTGAAATGAAAAGTGTTCCTGTAACATTTGTTGAAACTTTTTTTTTATTTGAATTTGTAACTGAAACATATATAAAGCATCCAGGAAAAGCGATATCCTGACATTCTCATGCTTTAGTGTAATTTTTTGCTGTACTGAATAGGGAAAATTTCTTGTCAGTAAAAAAAAAAAAAAGGAAATGAAAGCAATAATACGAAACTGTCTGTTTTTTTTTTTTTTTTTTTTTTTTCTAAAAATTTTCTAAATATGAGTAAGCTGGAATAATTGTCTTTCTGATGAGTCTTTTTCAATTCAGAAATTATTTTGAAAATCCTTTTTTAATCACAAATTTACAACTATACTAATTGAAGTAAGTCAAATGGTATTCTTAATTTAAAATAGCACTGCAAGAAAATTGTATTCATCTCAAAAACATACGAGGATAAAAAAAAATGTTAAAATAATTTAAAAATATTTTTGTATTTGAAAAATAAAAAGTATTGCAAATAAACTAATAAGGAGAAGCAAAATTTATTTTAAAGTATAAAATAAACAAATAAATAAAAGTAAAATACAGGAATTTATTAAATGGAAAAAGTAGAGCAGAAAGATTAAAATAAAGTAGAAAAGTGGGGAAAGGGGGTAAAAAAATCATAAATATTTCAATATCTAAATAACAAACTTCAAGAACAAAGTAATTCTAAATGAAGACAATCTATGTGAATGAGAATATTATCTCAAACATTCTGAAACAAAATAGGGTCTGAAATAGTAATAAATGATTAATTTGAAATAACTCATTTAAAAGAAACACTGAAGACCAATAAACTATAAATTTTTTCATCTCTTTTCAAAAAATGAACCAGTTTTGCTTAAGCTAAGAGCAATTTGTTAATTGATGTTTGAGATCTTCAATAAGCAGAGAAAAAGCAAGATTGAGAAAAGAATCATAAAGGAATCTAGGATCAGTTTTACGGTAACAATTTAACAAAAAATACCTTACTTTATAGATCACCTTCTAACTTCAAATCCAAAAACTAATTTATAGCATAAGATTTCGCTTAAAAGCAATCGAGAATGTTAATTTTTAAATTTATTGTGTATGTTTCAGAATCGCAGAACATAGCAATGTTGAGAGGATAAATAAAAAGATGGGTAACAAAATTGAAAAAAAGGCAACATATTTATTACACATTACATGTTTAAAAATAATGCACAATTTAGGAAATATTCTTATATTGTAGTACGAAGAATATACTTAAATGTTTTTATTATATGTTTTATTATAATTAGAAATTTCAAAAGATCGAAAAAAAAATTCGATTAGAAATTCATATTAGAAATTTATAAAATACAAACATTTTACTTTCTTACATTATGAAAAAATTCTTTGCGTAAAAATTGCCTCGAATGTTTTATTGATTAATTTTAATGTAACATAATGAGTAGCAAAGCAATTTCTAAAAGATATTTAATAATGTACTATTCTTATAAGAAACTACATAATTTTCAATATTTAATTATGTAAAAAAATTAAAAATTTTGAAATTAAATTATTACCTAATCAACAATATTTTTTTTATAATATTTAGTGAAACAATTATTTAACAATAGTTTTAAAAATTCAGCATTATATGACAGAATAATAAAGAATAATAAGGGTTTATAAGATAGCTAATATTTGTATGATTCTCACCTACGTTAAAATTATTTAAATACTGATATGTTTATAAGTCTTTGAAACCATTTTTTCTGCCGAAATCATAACGATGAATTTGTAGGTCATTTCAAGGTCTTGATACTTCGGTCCTCCCTTTCTGTATGAAGACTACTACAAGTCGCTGATTTTTATTAATCACTCCAATTATCTAGCATGTATGATCTCCTTTTTCTGGATGATAATTAAAAAAACTCTTTCCGAATCGACGTTACTTTACTAAAAGCTCCTGAAGCACTATAGACAGGAATGAGTTTTTATTACCATTATGATTTATATCAATATAATGCGACGCCACGTATTTTTGCAATCCACAAGCATGCAATCACGCTTTTCACCTTACCGAAATTTTGTTCAAAGCACAAAATGAAACTATTTAATAAAAACATCTTATTATTTAGCAAACATTCCTAATGAAATATCAACGAAGAGTTAAATTATGAAAGTCTTTAGATTATTTTTATTTATCTACTAGTTGAAAATAGTGATGGAAACAAATAAATTAAAGTATGCGAAATTGAAATTAACTAAAAACTGACATCAATATTCTCATTTCTTAAAAAAATTATTTAGATTACTTTTTCGAAGTCAAATAAACAATTGCCTGGTAATTTACTATTTATTTAAGAGGAAGCATTATAACAAAATTCAATCATAAAAGAACTCATAAGTCTCTTTTCTTGATGGATTAATTAATCATTAATAAATAATTTATAACAATTCCTTACAGAGGAAATACTAATAATGAAGAATAATGCTCTTGGTTATAGTTCTAAATAACACTTAAATATTAATAACGTTGAATAGAATTATGAAATAGAACATTTTTTTGTAGTAATAGAAGATATTTTCCTCGCATGTGATGGTTATTGAAAATATAGTATATAGAAAAATAAAAATAGCAAACATATATAATTTATTGTCATTGTTGATAAATTTCAGCATGTATGAAAACAACGTATCTTTTCATAATCTTGACTGTAATCTAATCATACCAGTAAATGGTGACTATTATTATACCTCAATGATAAAATAATATCACCATAGACCACTCTCTAACTTCATTTACGTTAGTTTTATTTTTTTCACGCTTGTAAATACGTTTTACAGAATTGATTTCCCTGAGGTGTACTACTATATAATTAGCGGTAAAAAAATTTTAGGTAGATAATGAAAATTTCAGATACGGAGAGGAAATCATTCCAGTTTTGCATTAAATAAATTAATTCGTTGAGAAACTGCGCTCTATATTCACATTTCCTTACTGTTTGATCTTTGAGGTAGGAATTTTTTCAAGTCTGCTATTTTTCTATATGGTAAGATATGCAACAGAGAAAAGATATTGTAGACTTGTTAAGCAAGAAGAAAAAGAAAAGAAACTGTGAATCACCCTTTTTTTTAAACATTTAGTTAAAGTGAAATATGAATAACAGTGCAGTAAATATGCTGCCATTTCTCTACCATTTTTACCAAATAAGGTAACCGATATTCAAGATTATAATTGATGAAAGCCAAATAATCAAGAGAAAAAAATAAATGAGTGAAATCAATACAAATCTTTATTCAAAACGAATTCATCATCTTAGATAAATCGTTCACAGCTACTAATGTAAAAGTATCTGTTACCAATACAGTAAAATTGCAAGAATCTTGAGTGGAAATACATCTGAATTTACAAGAATTCAAAAATAACTAACTCAATGAAAAATTCAAATACAATATTTTTATTTTCAATTTTTTAATAGTTGAGATTTACTCCAACATTTAAATTCATATGAAATTTCGGAAAAAGTAATTGCATTATGAACCTATATCTGTAAGAAACATTTTTGTTGAAAGAACTTGACTAACTCTAATTTCCATTTAAACTTTACATGGATAAATATTTCTTGCCAATTGTTAACAGTATACAATAAAATGGAAAAAAAATCGTGTTTGGTTTTTAAATTTAAGATTTTTGTATTTTAGAAATAAAACAAAGGACTTAAAATTAACAGAAAACTGAGATCATCTTTATGACGCGAAAAGTAGCTTCATCTTTTTTTCCCCCTTAAAAAAAGAATTATTTAAGTTAAAAAAATGAATATATTTGATATAAATTGTAATACATATTTTTGAAGACTATGAAATACACATAACATATGAACACTATGAAATAACATACAAATTTATTTTGTCAATTCTTTCTTATTAGGCTATGATCTTTTCTGCAATTTTATTTTGTAACAACTTAAAACATTTGACAAAATTGTTACCACAATACATACTCTTAGATGTGAGGTATTGTCAAAAAATAGAACAACCCTGGGTACTTTTTTTGTTGTTAGTTTTTACCGGCTCCTTAAAAGACATTCTGTTTTTATTTTCTCAGTCAGCAATTTTTTTTAGTGCCCCATTCCTATCTCCATTTTTTATGATCTTTTCTCCCCTCTGTTTTTTTTTCAAGGCCATTTTTTTCTGATTCGATTTTTTTTAACGAGGGCAGGGGAATCTTTTTTTTTTTCATAAATAAACGTGACTAGGCAAAGTTATTTTAGAAGGGGCTATTCTTTTTTTTTCTTTTTTTTCTTCTATACATAGGATGATCAAAGAAACTTGTTTTTTTAGAGTGCAGAGAGGGAAAAAAAATTCCCCCTCGTGCAAGAGCGTGTTATTGACATTCGTTTGAAAACAAACTTATTCAGTAATGCCTATCCAAAAATTTATGAAAACTGGCAGCTCGGCATATATGAAGAGTAAATTTATATTATACTAAAATATTAATATACTGAACATGTATTAAATTTCTGAATAATGAAAACAATAGAACCATAAGTTATGTGATTGTATGCGATTGAAACTACTTAAAATTAGATGCGAGGTTTCATGCAATTATAAATGAAAACACATCACGTTTTTACATTTTTGTAAGAATTACAAATTATCCTAATTTTAGTACTTCATTTTTTTAAAAAAAAATTAATTTTCCCTTACTAATTACTTTCTTACAGTTCATTTATTCTTTCAAAATATGAGAGAAATTATTTTTAGTTTCTTTTTATTCTGATTGAAAAGTTAAATAAAAAAGAATTCCTTAAATTTTGGCTTTACCTCTCCTTAACATGTCAATTGAAAATTACCCGGCCTGACACATAGATGGCGCTTCTAGAATTAAATGCATATGTTTTTTAGGTAGCACTAACCTTCAAAAGATGCGTGTATAAATTTGACAGCTGTCGGATCATTAGTTTGTGAATTATAGCATTTTGAGTGAAGCAACTTTTGTTATTGTGAAAAAAATGGATAAAAAGGAATTTCGCGTGTTGATAAAATATTGCTTTTTGAAGGGAAAAAATACAGTTGAAGCAAAAACTTGGCTTGATGCTGAGTTTCCGGACACTGCCCCAGGAAAATCAACCATCAAGGATTGGTATGCTAAGTTTAGACGTGGTGAAATGAGCACCGAAGACGGTGGACGCCCCAAAGAGGTTGTTACCGACGAAAACATTAAAAAAATCTACAAAACGATTTTGAATGACCGTAAATTGAAAGTGAATGAAATAGCAGACACTCTAAAGATATTACGTGTACGTGTACATCATATCATTCACGAATATTTGGGTATGAGAAAGCTCTGTGCAAAGTGGGTGCCGCGCGAGCTCACTTTTGACCAAAAACAACGACGAGTTGATGATTCGGAGTAGTGTTTGAAGATGATCAAGCGTAATAAACCCGAGTTTTTGCATCGATATGTGACAATGGATGAAACATGGCTCCATCATTTCACTCCGAAGTCCAATCGACAGTCATCCGAGTGGACTGCACACGATGAACCAGCTCCAAAGCGTGGGAAAACGCAACAGTCGGCTGGCAAGGTTATGGCGTCTGTATTTTGGGATGCGCATGGAATAATTTTCATTGACTACCTTGAAAAAGGAAGGACCATCAACAGCGACTATTACATAGCGTTATTGGACCATTTGAAGGACGAAATCGCCGAAAAACGGCCGCATTTGAAGAAAAAGAAAGTTCTGCTTCACCAAGACAATGCACAAGTTAGTGAAAACGATGGCAAAAATCCATGAATTGGGCTT
The DNA here is from genome assembly GCA_019974015.1 of Nephila pilipes. Lineage (NCBI taxonomy): Eukaryota > Metazoa > Arthropoda > Arachnida > Araneae > Nephilidae > Nephila > Nephila pilipes. The sequence continues at coordinate 722,179 of BMAW01036676.1, forward strand.
CGAATTGCTTCCTGATCCACCGTATTCTCCAGATCTGGCCCCCAGCGACTATTTCCTGTTCTCAGATCTCAAAAGAATGCTCGGTGGGAAGAAATTTTCGTCGAATGAAGAGGTGATCGCCGAAACTGAGGCCTATTTTGAAGCAAAGGACAAAATTGTACTACAAAAATGGTATCGAAAAGTTGGAGGGTCGCTATAATCAGTGTATCACCCTTAAAGGGAATTATGTTGAATAAAAAAAAACTAATTTTGCCCTAAAAAATGTGTTTTACTATGGTAGGCCGTGGACTTTTCAATTGAACTGTTACATTTGAATGTTTTGATGGCCGCGGCAGCCCAGTGTTCAAGGCAGCGGACCAGAGGTCGTAGAGTCGAGAGTTCGAGCCTTGATGCCACTAAAGATCCGCCGAGTATCCTGGACTGATGCATGTTAAATCAGAGGCTCTCAAGCAAAGTCCTCCTGTTGGCGTGGAGTGGAAGGTTCCAGATCAGGTGTCGTCCTGGTCACTTGACCGAAGTTCATAATTTCCAGGTTCGTTGCCAATAGCCCTAGCGCAACTTTAATAAAACAACCAACCGAAGTTTGAAAAAAAAAAAAAAAAAAAAAATAGTTGACTTGTACAGTACAGACGAGTGGTATTTTAATCCAATTTGAATTTTTTAGATACATAGGAATTTTGCTATTCAATTTCCTCACATTTTTAACTCTGCGTATTTTCAGTAACTGTCAATTGTCTACAATTCAGGTTTTATCTTTTGTTACAAATATAATTTACAACTTGTATAAAACGATTGGATCTTAAAACATTAATCGAGTAATGCAGGTCTACATCAAAACTTGTGAAATTAGTTATTACAAGTCCTTATATCTACTTATTATAAGTTTATTATTATTTTATTATAAAATATTAAAATGAATTAATGTAAGACCAAACACACATTATTTTTAATTCGACGCTCTATTGCTCAATTTTAAAAAGTTATATTAACAATAAACTAATAGTGATTGTTCCAGTTCAAGAGATCAATAATAATAATACAACTTTATTAATAATAATACAACTTTAAAATATAATTATCATAAATGATGATTACTTAATAAAAAATGAAGTAAATTGATCATAAAATTTATTTTTTTAAATGGCTGTTTCTAGTGTTTCTAGTTCTTTCCCAACCAAATAAAACGAAACGATGTGGTAAACTTTAGAAATATGATGAATAGATATTAAGAAGTTGTATTAAAGCGATGGAGAACTGAATGTGAGGATAGAAAGATTGTGGTAGTGGAAGAAATTGAATGGTGTGCGGGGGTAATTTGTGTGTTGGGTCCTAATTCCTTTAAGCGATCTAAAAGATATTAGAACCGACGCAGACTGGTTGAAGTTGTTTCCGGGTAAGAAAAATTAATCGAAGTTATTGTTTACAGAGAAGTGGGACACTGAACTTTTACTTTTGAGAAAATTGAATGAATGGTTTTAATAAGGAAGATGCCTTCTCTTATTGTCATTTAAGTTGTCAGAAACTGCAATATAAAGTAACGTCCACTCACAGGGAAACCTATGTTACAGTTTATTTAATGAATCAGAGAAGAGTGGCTACCTACCTTCCACTGTAACACCTAAGGTGCTTTGTTAAATTAAAGTTCGGAGATCGAACTTGTTACTCCATTGGCTGCAAAATCTTTAGAGCAAGATTTTGATCAATAAGATTAGCTCATTGAGGTCAGGTAATTGGAGGAATTAATCATCAATAACGCCAGCATATCGTGTAACATGGATGACGTCCCGATTTTTCATTGCTCAGAGAGATTCCATCTGAAACCATAACAGTGTCTTTTAACAACTATTGTTTTGTACTTGTTGTATCCGGCACCCTGTTCGCTCAAGTTCAGACCACAATATGAACCACTCTTCAAAATATATAAGATGAGTACAGATTCCTAATTCTATTAAGTCCAGATGACGTTCCTAACGTAATCGAGTACTCCTGAGCCGTCGATTAAGAAGGACACTCAAAGAATAAGCTTGCGAACAGTTTTTGATTAAGAAATCTTCTGCTCAAAATAGTAGCAGATATTGTCGTCCCTATCGTGGCACAACGATCTGAAATTAGCCAAAACACAGTAGTGTTCTTCCTCCTTACAGCTGAAAGAGCTAGAAAACAATCTTGCCTAGAGGTTCTTCGCAGTGGGCAGGAACAGTTATTGATTGATACTGAATTTTCATTTCATTGATTGATAATGAAGGATTCAAATTGATCCCAAAATTTTAAAACCAGACTACGAGACAAATAAGGGACGTCTAGCAACATCAGCATGAGGTAACCTAATTTCCATCCATCCGATTACCAGCTATCTTAACAAATAATGTAAACATTTTCTAGACATGATCAACAATAATTCAGTATCTACAACTGAAAATTAACAAAAGTAAACAAATTTCATATACTAATTTACAAAAAAGGGATATTTGTAATTTCCTCTGACTGCTGTATAGATGCGAAATTCTTTCAAAACAGTTGTTTCTGTAACTGTTTCATAAAATATAATTGAAGATATATGAATGATGAAGATCTATGAATTTATATATTAGTTATAATAATATTATTATCCTTCATATATAAAGCATATTTTTTTTTATTTTCATTCTCATTCTTTTGAAAGTAAGAATTAAAAAAACTGGTTTTACCTTAGTTTTAGGAAGCTAATTTGCATTATATAAATTTCCTATACTCTGTTTCACCTTAAGGCTTCCATCTACCCGCCATTTTGATTTCGTTAAAGTCATGTCAATCCTATGGAATTTCGATTTTAATTCTCACATCTTTACTATTTGATCTACTTGAATGCAATGAAGTGCATCTGAAAGAACAAAAAATAATGAATGTTTCTGTGGAATCACTTTTTTCCTCGGATTTTTAAAAATATTTTTACCCCTATTTTAATTATTCGTTTGCGAGTTTTCCGGTCTTAAATACTTCTAAAAATCGGAGGAAAAAAATAATTCCACAGAAGCATTCACTATTTTTTCAGATACACTTTATTGCATTTAAATAGAGCAAAAAATAAAGATGTGAGAATTAAAGTCAAAATTCCATAGGATTAACATTAAGCTGATGAAATCAAAATGGCGGGTAGACGGGAGCCTTAAGAATCACTTATATTATTTATCGCATTTCTAATAGTTGTACAAATAATGTAGTTTAAAGTATCAAACCAAATTTTTTTATAAATATTAGTGACAATGAGAAAAATATTTGCATTGCAACAATATTATTTGCATCACATGCATTTGCAGTTCATCAGTACTCAATAGTTCTGAATCGCTAGAATCACTATTCACAGATTTTAATTTTCCCACATTTCGATTTCCAAGAGATCGATTTCCCGCTTCTCTTTCTCTTTTCCGGTTACATGATTAATGCAATTCATCCAATTTTGAATAGAGACTTTATCTATTCCTTGAATTACAAGCTCCTTTACATCATTAAGTTTAAAAGTTTTGTTTTCCCTGACGACATGTCCTTTTACTTGGTTCTAAGTAATCTCAATGGGATTGAGCTCGCAGTGATTATGGGGTAGTCTTAAAACTTTATGGCCAAATGCTTTTGCAATTTCTTCTACTCTATAACTATCATAAAAATGTTTTACTTCACTGATTTTCTGCAAAAGTTCAATTTTTATCATATCTTGGTTCCACATAACTTTCTTTTTTGATGACCACTCTTGAATTGCACTTTCCTCCCATGAACTTGAGTGAATTTTCTCCTTCTTCACAGAATGGTAAGGGGGCATTGTCTATCACAATGATGCTGTTGGGTTTTAATTTTGGCATGACATTTTCAAAAATCTGGGGATTAATATAAAGAAATACCATCCATTTCTTCATGTTTATCCCCAGATTTTTTTCCTACAAAAATATCTGCAGCATTCCGAACAAATCCTTCGTTGCTTTCAAAGTGGGTTATGATAAGTCTCCTTCCGTAGCTTTTTGGGCGCATTCAAACCTATAGTTAAATTAGAACAGGAAGCTTCATAACTTCTTGTAATTTTTGTGTCTTGCCACACTCGACTCTGAGAATGTCTTTCATTCATCCATATCTCATCCAAATAGTATATTAAAAACATTTCTTTCTTTAACACCTCAATTTTTCGCAAATATTTTCTGCCCCATATAATGATGTCTTGTTTTTCAAGAACAACCTGTCTTTTCCTATTTTTTTAAATGAAGATTTCATATCTTTCAATATTCTATACAAGGTAGTAGTTGGTAAAAGAGAAATGAGAAATGTAGAAAAAATGAGTAAAAGAGACTTTTCAGTATCTTGTTGCTCGAAGATCGAAGGGTTAACATTTGATTTCGCCAAACTCCATCAAAGTTGTGTTTCGCATTTAAAATTTTTGAGTTACTAGTCCCTTACGCGGTACGTTTTAATACTGATTGATTGTTTTATTAACGTTAAGAAGCTACATGAGAGCTATTAGCGACGCACCTCGAAATTTTGAACGACGGCCAATTGACGAAGATGACATCTGAGCTGACACTCCATTCTACAAACTTCCACACCATCTGAACGTGAGAATATTGATCCTCTACAGATTTTAACAGCCTCGTTAGACGGCAGTTCTTAAGCAGAATCAAGCCAAAAACCCACTCTCGATGGAAAAACGACTGCCTCGACCTCGCGAACATGACCACTCAAACACGGAGGCTACGGTACGTTTGGAGAGTGGTTATAGATATAATACAATCACTATTGTAAATCAAATTAAATTATTCACCATTAACAACAGTAAAATTCTATTAAAGAATGCATCAAGGTATGTATTTCTTTTCCAGTCTCTCTCTCTTTAATAAGAAGAACTAATCCATTCAGACATACATAAGAATATCAATTTTGTACGATCGGAAGATTTTATGGAAATTTAAGTCGGAAAAAAGCCTTAAGCTTAATTTTTGAATAAATGTTTACTCATTCATAATATAAAATAACAATTCATAGGTCTGTATATTCACAAACACTCACACATATAATATTCTCTGCTACTTAGGAGGTAAACATGATCATGGGGAGGGCAACTCAGCGAAATACCTTGCTGATTTTTCAAGGAGAGGAAAAGAAATTAATTAAAAAAATTTTAAATAAAGAAAGAATAAGGGATATAATAAGGAAGAAAACATTTGATGTAGGAATTGTTTTCAAAAACAGAAAGTCACTAAAATGTACAGATGCTAATTTTAGTGAAAGATTGATATATTAAAATAAGCTATGAAAGCTCTGCTTTAAAAAACAATTACCACTATAAAATTACTTTCACCTTTCGCGAATATTTAATGAAGTACATAGGAAAAATTCATTGTGTTACATTTTTTCTTCCTTTGGAAACAAAAGTTTTATTTAACATCATAGGTTAAAGGAAAAGGGTATTCTTACTTTTTGTAACAAGAAACGGAATTTTTTTGGATATATCTACTGTGAGTATTTACAAATTTTTAGAATGATTTCGATAAAGGATGAAAAAATGTAACATTTTGGGTAAAAATTTTCTGACAGCGGCTTATTATTTAAAATTAAAATTGCCTTCTTATACTCTCAAATATATATTTTTTTTTCTTCAAATTAATGGATGTAAACAAGCTGTGAATTAAAGAATGCGTTTTTGCGCTTTCTGAGGAGAATTGTTCTTATTATGTGATTAAAGAGCATGATAAAACGCATAGTATAAAGATTTTTGAGTGTAAAATAAGCGATATTATTAAACGGATATGATAAAGTTGTCAATTTGCTTCCGCAAGGAAAAAAGACTCCAAATGAATAAATACCCTAAAAAGTGTGTAACGTTTCGAATGTTGTCACAGGGGACCATTCCTGTTTCCCTCTTATGCCATAGCTAAACTCAATGTTTAAACACTAAAAATCAATAAGTCGATCAAAGAGACGTTAGAACAATAAGTACACAATTTATTAGTTGCTTGCTAATATAATGACAATTATAAATGCTCTCCCGGACGAGGCCTTAACTCGATCTACCAGTAATAAACTAACTGACTCTTACCACTAAGGCTATCTTGACTTCTAGCATACATTAACCGACGATAACTTGTAACAATTCCCGGCTCCGACTTCAACTCCGACTCTGGAACAATTGTTGAACACTAGAATCACTCAACCTCAACTTCTCTATCGCGACTCTCAGTCTGAGTTTATATATTTCCTAACTCTCCTGCTTCACTTCATTTCTACCAACTTTACATAATCATGTTTCATTTTCGGTTGGGCAAAGGTTGTTTAGCAAAAGCAATCAATCTTAATTAAAAGTCCCCAAGGTTAGCGAAGAGAAACCGCGAATAGCCCAACATAACAATATTTTATAGTGAGTAAAGGATAACAAAGAAAAAAAACCACGGTCGCAGAAATCAATTGAAAGTTATTTGTAAACATCTGTAGTAACAATAACCTAAACAATATTCCAAGTTTTAAAGATTAAAAAAGGTAAAAAAAAAAGTAATGTTTATCTTTTTTTTTCGAGGTATGTGGCTCAACGCAAGACATTTTGTAGAACTCTGTATGAAAACCGTTTTTCTGGAGAAAAATGGAAACAAAATGACACTTTTAATGAAGCATGGGCTAACTTAAATGAATGAAACAATGAAAGATTCATTTACAGTCGAAAATATGAAGATAATGGTGTCGAAGCCATGTTCCTAGAATACAAAGAAATTTCAGAAAGGTTTTACGATTGTCACAGGTTTCCTTACTATAGGATATTAAAAATAAGAAGATTGGAAAACTGTCTCATCATATTATCCGGAGAATATTACATCTGATATATGCAGAAGGAATTCCATTTCTTTATGCCAACGACTTTCATAGAGGTAAACTGTTTTAAGACAAAGTCACCGGTCAAACTTCAAAATCTATAACTGCATTCATTGAAAAAAAATGTAAGCTATTAGATATTCTGTTTATATTTTTATAACATATTCCTGAGGAATTTTCTGACGTTTCACTTAAATATTTCATCTTTGACACAGCCCCATAAAAATAAAGTCAAAGGGTGTAATTTCTGGTGAACGAAGGAAACGTCTAATCTACATGTTAGGAAAAGTTACATTTAATGCTTCTCTGACATATAAACTCTAATCAGAAGTAACACCCTCGAGTTAAAAAATAATCGATAAACGCAAATGATCTATTTATGGAAAGAATAATTGTTCCAGCATATCTAGATAAACTTCTCCTGTAATTCCTTTTTCAGCAAAAAAAGGGCTGATAACCTGGTTGTGTAACATGCCGCAATAAACGTTTCCTTTTGAGCTGTCATGAATGAATTCCATCACATGATGGAATTTCTGAGCCCCTGATTCTTGTAATATGTCTATTGACTAAGAAGAAAACATGGATTGTAGCTTCATCAGAGAAAAACATGATATTTTGAAAATTTAAAGTAATTCTCGATGCATTGCAACATTTGCATAGCAAAATCCAAACTCTTTGACATGCCTTTTGCCTAAGTGCTACATAATATGAACTTAAAATGCTTGCATACGTTCCTACACAAAATCCGATGCACCGTAGATTTAGGAATTCCCTCCTCCAGTGATACTTGCATGAGGAATTTCGTAGGACTGTCAGTATATTGTTTCCACTTCGTCATATTGTTTCCACGTCGTTGTGAAACAGCTTTACGAACTCTGCAGGATGATTTCAGCTCACTTCCTGTTGCCAGAAATTTATCAAGCAACTTTTTTCCACATTTTAGCCGAAGGTGGAAGCCTTATTAAACTTACTTCCGAGCTTTTAAAATCTCTTGATATAATATATAACTGATATTCAGCAAACCACAGAACATCGTGCTCTTTTCCTGGAGAGACACCGGGTTTTTTTTATAGTTTGATTAACATAACGTTGTGTACATGCCCGAAATTGCTGCCTTATGTTTTCATCGAAAAATATAGACATCAGGTCGCAGATTTATTGAAATTGAAATAAACGTAACGTTATTTACCAATTTTCGGCGATTATTTTGTTAACGTACCTTTAGAAACGGACACACTATATATAGTTTTGTGTGTGTGTTTTTGAGTGCGAGATAATAAATTAATTTATCGTCTTTTTTTTATGTAAGTTCTTAATACCAAACCTTTTCTTCCCCTTCTAAAAATACTGGTTTCTTCCTTAGATTCGCGCGTGTTAAAGTACCTCCAGAACCCCTTTTTAATTGCTGACTGACTAAGGAAAATTATTTCGTGAAGTTTCCGTTTCCTATCCTGATATAAAAGCAATCTGCACGATCTAACGCTTTCTTTATCTCAACTAACACTTACTGTGGGTGCCATGCAAACACTGAAGCTGTATTCCTTCATGGCTTGGAAGTATAATAGCGTAAGGGTTCCAAAATGATTAAATCAATTCAAATATTCATTATTCATTATGCCTTCTTGTTTTGAATATCAACAGCAAATATAACATTAACCAGCATGTGATACACACACACACATATATATATATATATATCTTTTGTGTTTTTTTAACGTATCAAATAAACTATATTATAGAGATTATTTATTTTCTCTTGTGATATTAGATTGATAAACTAGTGAAGTATTCTGAAAATCTAAGTCAATTGAAAAAATATTAAAATTAGTCATTATATGAAATAATAAATACGTACTGTATCACTAGAGCCTTATATTCTGTATATTATATAAATATTAAAAAGCCTTAAGCTCATTAGTTATGTTTTAATGATTTTTTTTAAAGATTTCACCCAAAATGTACGTTTAAGAAGTTAATTGTCAAACATAAATAATCCAGAACCTTAATTATAACTAACACAAATAACGCAGTATACATTTCCTCAGATTTTCTTTTTATTTGGCAGTAAAAACATTTCCGTAGGGAGGAAAACTGGAATTGATCAAATATAAATTTAACGAATCAGGTTTTTTCGTTGCTTTGTTATTGTACTGCTTTTTATGTTAAGAGTTCAAAGAAATCTCAGGAGTTTTCCCACTGTTTTAAAGAACTTTCTTGGAACACAGTTCATAGCCTCAGATCAATATTTGTTTCTCAATCTTCTTATTGGAAATTTTTTAACCTACCTAAAAGCAGAAAAATATAATGTTTCCGCCCAGTTAAAGATTCAACATAATTTTGTCTTGTTTCTATTTGTTGGCTTTGATCAGGTGAAATGTGATAGTTTTCAGCAGATGTTTACAAATAAGTCTATCGCAGTATAAGCGAGAACAAGTTTTATTAGCCAGTAAAGGTTTAAAAAAATTAAAAAGAATTGTATCTATATTGCCTGGAAGGAAGAACAACAACATGCAGAAGTCGCCGAATGGAATCCCTCTACAAACCAGATAAACAATATTTGCTATGCATTTTTAGGTATAAAGACAAAGTTTGTCAGGCAGTCACGAGTTTTCAAAATCAACTCAATTACAGCAATAAAAATATCTATCAGAGAGAGTAAGCCAGCTTTTTTTCAGGATTAATAAAAATCAAATTTCAAGTTCAGAAGGGTTTACTTTTTATGACGAAATGTACAGAAAGGCATAGCTGAAACCAAAATAACTAGTATATTTTAATGGATTATTCACTCCCGTTTAATCACTAAATTGTTAAACAAGAGATATAATTAATTTTAAAATTGTCGTTTGTTTATTAAAAAATATTTAATAGATATGCAAGCCTGTATCTTAAAAACATTTTAGACTGAAGAAGATATGACCCTTACGATTTTTCTAACCAATATCAAATGAATACAAGACATATCTTCACATGATATCATAAATATCTTCACATGAATTTTATGTTTGACGGTTAGTTTTACTCAAAATCTATGTTTTTTGTCCTGATAAATTAAAAGTGATTTATTTTGTTGTTTAAAAACTTATTTGATCTAGATTAGAAAGTAAGATTTTGATGTATAAGATATTTCATAAACAAAAAGAAGATAACATCTGACTGTAAAGTTGCAACTAAGTCATAATGATTAGAAGCATTACGAGGTCGCATAAGATGACACAAATATGGTGCTTTTTATTTAATATACTTCCTTAATGTAGTGATCATACATATTTTTTAAACAAATATAAATTTTAATCTTAATCCTTCTCTCTCTCTCTCTCTCTTTCATAAATATAATACGATTCTAATTTATGATTAAAATAATATAACTGTATAAATAAATAATTTATAAAAATATCTCTGAGTGCATATAGGTGTTCTAAATTTCGATAGAAATCTATTTAACTTTAAGAGAGAGAGAAATTTAAATGTTCTTTCTTTATATCAGCATGTTCGTTTCATAATTTATAAAACGTTCTTCTACTAATCATACAATTTAGATTTTAATGAATAATTAAAAAAAAACCATAAAGTATTATCGATTCAGAAACTGTACATTCTGAATAACAGCAACACATATAGAGATTATTAAAAGTCTATTTTCAGGATTCCTGAAATTCAATAACGGAAGTTTTTGTTGTACATCATAATCTCATATTTATCCCGGATAACTTTTATTGCGATGAATAACTAACATTCATTTTCGGGATAGGTTCTCTAGTTCTAGATGATAAATATCATTCTTATTAATAAGATATTTTTAATCCCTGTTTCTTTCTGGTAAGTTAAAAGAACATGTGAGAAAAAGTTTCTTCGATAAAAAAAAAAACCATGAAACATAAGAATCAGGTAAGGGGGTTGTTAAAATTAACAATCCAAACGTTTAGCTTGACTTTAAGGTACAATAGCGTCTAAAAGTAATTATGTGAATAATGAAGGAATTCTAAGTCGGTATGGCGGGAAACGTGATATGCGAGTGAAATTTGAAAACAATGCGAAAGAACGATAATAATCACTTTTATTCTACAGATTGAAAGAAAACTGGGCATAAGAGGAATTCCCATTTAGTGAAAAACAAATGAAATGAAAAGGTCTAATGCTGCAGTTTAAAAGATGTGTGGCCACTTCTGCAAGTCTGGCACTCTGCACAGCGATATTCATATCTGCTATGATATTATGGATGAGCTGTGGACTCCGATAATTCCAAACGTCACGAAGAGCTCTTTTCAGTTCTGGAATGGAGCTTCGTGGACGAGGAGCGACTACAAGTTGTCTCCTGAGCATATCATACACATGATTGAAAGGATTCAGATCAGGTGAGTGAGCAGACTACGGCATACGTTAGATATTTTCCGTTTCAAAAGAAGTCGAATAGGCTCTCCCGGTGACAAGGCGGGTTATCATCCATAACTATGAATTCAGAGTCGGCAGGTCCTTAAACTACTCAAGAACTTCATCTCTGTATCTTTTAGCAAACCGAACAGACTCCTTCTCAAAAAAATATAGGTCTGTTCGGTCATCCAACATGATGCCTACCCACACCATAACTCCCCTTGACGGAATACTATGTCGATGAGAATCAGTGTTCAGACTTAAGTGAGACTCATTGCTGTACATCACATCGACCTATTGTCCTAAACTCCAGTTTAAACGTACGCTTTTATACGTAGATATGAGGAGAATGCAAACCGTTGGTCGTCCGGCATAGAGATAAAAATTATCGAGTCTCCTGTTAACAATTTGTCAGGAAACTTGTACTCCTATGGCGTCTGTGAGCTCTGAACCCAATTATCTGATACAACTGTAGCTTTGACGTTATACAATTGTTGTCATATATGTATCTTGGTGAAAGATTGCGACTCTTGGTCGACCTGGTACTGGTCATCAGTTAATATTTCTTGCTCTTTGAAACCTTGAGACCTTTGCCTTATTCGTGCGATCACATACAGAAACGTGTTCAGAATTCGAGACACTTGGATTTTAATATTCCAATGATTCATCCTTTCGCACAAATGAAAAAATATCATCTTTGTGTCCTCATTCATTCTGTTTAATTGTTAACAACGTTCCTTCGCACAGGAATAGCGCGAAATCTGTCTGAGCTGCTTGATCTGCTTGATCCCAGTTAGCTGGTTGATCCACGTTTTGCACATGATAGTTTCGACTGAAATGTTTTGCTCAAAGAAAAGATTTTATCCTCAAAGTTTAAAACGTTTGAAGATGATTCGCCACAAGTTATTTTGAGCAAATTCACTAGTATTTACATACATTTTCCCGCATTTTACGGATTATGCTTGACTTTTGGACACCAGTGTACATCGTTACATTATAAATTTAAAAATATATATTACATCTAAATTTAAAAATGTATCTACGGAGTTCAATAGAATAGCGATGGTGTTATTCTTGTTCAAGATAAATACACACAAATATATGTATATGAATAAAAATATATGGCAAAGGAAATGTTAACAATGTTACTTTGTGCACGGAAATGCAGGTTTTATTTTTAATTATACGTGAGTAAATTTAAAACATTAATCCCTTTCTCGCTTTTTCCTTCCTTTGATTCTATTTTTAACCAAATTTAAATACAATAAAATAACGAAGCTTAAATGTAAGTAATATGCTGTTGTAAAATCATTCCCAATTGAAAAAAAAATCAAATATAAGGCAGAAGGCAGAATAATTAGAAAATAAATAAGAGAGTTACTGGTCATTTGAACGTACTCTATTTACAGCGTTACTGACTGTAGTTTTTTGTCATTAATTTTGGGAATTAAAATTAATAAGTATAGGAAGTTTGGTTATCTGATTACAAATGTAGATTTTTCAAATTTCTGGGTTACAAACAAAAGTATATAATGTTCCAGGTTTGAAAAAAAAAAGTGATCAGTGGTTCAAATATCTTACTATAGACATTTAACAGTACACTATAAAACAACGAAAACTGAATAAAACTTTATTTTAAAAATATGATGCTGTATATACATGGATAACTAACTACGTGGATGATATATGCATGCAATTTTCCCTTTTACTCTGACAACTCTTTTCTGATTTTGTATTTTAAAGCTACTTTTTTGCGAAACTGGTTGCATATGCCCTCGACGCAAAAGCACTTGCCTCTCTGTGTCTAACTAAGACAAATGCACATTAATCACAACAAGTGATCTTTTTTTTACGGCTACGGCTCACGTGTCGACAAGACCCGCCCTTCAACTCGAGACAGCCGATGATTCAAATGGAAACTGTTCCAAGCAAAGCTCAATTCAACAGGGAGGGATTGTATATCAATTGCAGTAATTGCTGGAAAAGCGAACTTCTCTACAAATATCAGTTAGAATGTTTCTCTTCGTATCATAATGATGATACTGGAGGGGGAATATGCAGCGAAAGGCTGATTTAAGAGTAATAATTAATAAGTGATTAATAAACAGTTTTCTATTTTACTTAGAAAGGAAACGGCGTATAAAGTATGTGAAATATAATATTCAAATATCCATAAAAATTTCATATTCCTATCTTGCACCGTTTCTGAGAAAAAGATATATAAAGTTGGTGAATTTGAAGTAGGAGATATAAGACTTTCCCAGGCTTCTTAAATCAGAAGAGGAAGACATTTTCCCGGTTTGTAATTTAAAAAAAAAAAAAAAAAACCAAGGATTTTTTAGATAACGTGTTTTTAGATTTCGGGCTTTTAGGTATTTTATCTGCAAACAAAAAAACTTAGTAGTGTTTATCCCCACGGGTTTGTAACCATTGGATAAAGCTGATTCATGTAAATTAATAGCGAATGATCAAATTAGAAGTTCGAATGGATTTGTGTCAGAAAATAAAATAAAATTCCCACTACAAGCGTTACAAGTAAGGAAAATTAACTTAAAGTGAAAAAATCACACACATTTGTATGTATGTATATATATATAGTTATATATATATAATGTGGCTTGATCATAAAACATGTTTAAGCATAATACCACTGTCCTAATTTAGGGGCAGTAGTATTACGTAATCATATTTCTATTTTGCTCATTTTTAAAAGATTTTCTGAGTTCAATTATATCTTGTTATTTTCCTATTTATAACTTCTTGCTATTATGCATTTTGTGTTTATTTTCTTTATTTTTTTAAATAAGTTTAATTCTTAAGATTTAATAATTAATAATTAAATATTTTTTTTACTCTCAAAAAATTTGTAAAGTAATTTTAAATAATTCACTTTGATTCTCTATGCATTTTATACTATATATTAATGTTTATTTGCACACACACACACATATATGTATGTATACATACGAGGTGATCTGAAAAGTTTTCGACCTAACAAAGTTACAAGACACTTTTTCTTTAAATTTATTTTTACTGTTCTATACAGTCTCTGTTGACGCATGTGCGCGCCTCCTACTGGTCCTCTGTTAAAACTAGGCAGAAGCTGAACGACTTTCAGCAATAACGGAGTAGAGTAACTACTGTCACCCATAATAACTGTAATAACTTTCCTTATGATTGAACCATTAGTTTTTATTGTTAAGTTTTGATAAGAAATTTGTCCAAAAAGGACTGGTCGTCGTGTTAATTATACTAATTTCACTAACGAACATTTCTGGTCCGTCGGGCCGGAGACCAATTGCTATGGATAGTATTGAAAAACTAAATAAAGTTAAGACTTCCTTGAAGGGAAATATTACTAGAATAGAAACATTTTTTGATAAAGTGATCAATGATGTTGATCCAATGGAACTCGAAGTTAAATTTAAAAAAAATAGATCAACTTCAGATGAAAACAGACGAGCTAAATTTTTTTTTTTTTTCGCACTTGAAAATGCCGCTCCCTAGTGAAGTAGCTGAATTTGAAGAAGATTTGGAAAACTGAGAAATTCGCCTCGAAGATTTGGAGGTAAGAATTAAAAAAATAATTAACTCTAATAATAAATCATCTGTGACTGCAGTTGAAAATAATAAATACGAAAACGGAACTTCTCTTGTTCCAATGAAAATTCTACCAATAATACTTCCCATGTTTTCTGGAAAATATGAAAATTTCAGCAACTTTAAATCTCAATTCGATGATTTAATTACATCGAACAATCAAACTGACTCAGTCACAGAAACTGTATTATTTAAATTCATGTCTTTCAAATGAAGTTAAAGAATTTGCCTCCACATTTGACGCATTTTCTTCATTGTATGAAGCACTTGAATCAAGGTTCGGTAATAAAAGATTAATCGTTGATATACATGTACAATCAATTTTAAATTTTAAGAAAATAGAACGAGAAAACCCTAAGGAAATCCGTGAAATGATTGATTGCATTAAGAAAAACGTACGGACTTTGAAAATACTTAAATACGAACAAAATGATTTATTTGGTGTCTTTTTATTGAATATTATGCTTAAAAAATTAGATAAGGAATCCCAAAAGAATTTTGAATTGAGTCTAAAAGTCAAAGATGTTTCGACATTTAGCGAGTTTATAACATTTTTAGAACAACGCGAAATGATCCTACGCGATAGATAGAACGAACGCGATAGATAGAAATTGTGCAGGTGAAACAAAAACAATAATAAGAAAATCTAATTTTTCTTTCAAAACTAAAACTCTTTTAACGAATCAAACTATTGAAAATAAGAACTGCATAATTTGTAATGAAAAAATTCCTCATCCAATATACAGATGTAAAAAAATCCTAAATTTAAACCCCAATAAAAGACTAGATCTTGTGCGATTGCATAAACTATGCAAACTGTAATTACGAAAAAATCACACGAAATCTCAGTGTGCTTCGACCTATGTTTGCAGCTGAGGAGCAAAACATCCAAAAACTATTAGCTGTAAACAAGGGGTCAAGGCACGAACACCTCCCTCCCAAGGGGGTGAAAAAGTAACGTCCTTCTTCGAAGGAGATTCCGAAACAACAGCAAAAAAAGAACTCGCATTGGGGAGAGAAAGAGAGGTAATAAATCCTT
Organism: Nephila pilipes; assembly: GCA_019974015.1. Taxonomy (NCBI): domain Eukaryota; kingdom Metazoa; phylum Arthropoda; class Arachnida; order Araneae; family Nephilidae; genus Nephila; species Nephila pilipes. The sequence goes on from BMAW01036676.1 coordinate 738,005, forward strand.
CTACCCTTTGTAACGTTATCGTTATTAAAGCAGTAAAACCGAACAGAAGGACTGTTTTAATTTCAACTGGGCATATACTTTTGCAAAATAGAGAAGAAAGATTGATTAAATGCTCAGCGATTTTTGATTCCGCTTCAAATATAAACATTTTATCTTGAAAAATGTGTGATTTTCTTGGTATTAGATCAGAAAAAATACAGACTTCCGTTTCTGGACTCAATTCAACAAAACAAAATTTAAAGGGAAAAATGAGTACTTTTATCTCTAACGAAAGTGGTGGTTTTAAGGAACACAGAATTTTTTGTGACGGAAAAAATTACTGGGTTGACATCTAGTGTTTACTTAGATATTTCAGAAATAAAAATTCCCAAATTTTTAAATTTATAGGATCCCTATTTTTTTGAAGCTAAAGAGATTCATGCATTATCAAACGCCGACATTTTCTTAAGAATAATGAAAGATAATGTTTACAAAGTAAATGAGAAATTAATATTCAGAGAAACTGAATTTGGATGGGTTGCTGGCTGGTTGGTTTGGACGGCTCCAGGAAAACAAAAATAATAACTTATCGTGTTATCTCCTTAAGGATGATAATTCTGCTCAGAACACATTAAAACCCTTTTTTGAACTTGAATCTCTTGGCATAAAAGATGATCCTTACTACCGTGAAGATGATCAAGCTATGAATATTTTTAAAGAAACTATACAATTTAATAATGAACGATACATAGTAGAAAACTGGAAAGAATTATCTGATAACTTTTCTGTAGCAAAACAACGTTTCCAAAATTTATGGCGAAGATTACAGAGAGAGAGATAAAATACTTTACTCTCAATATCAAAAAACGATTCTAGATTATTTGAATCAAGGGTTTATAGAGAAGGTAGAAAATACTGAGGCAAATATACACAAACCAGTTTATTATTTACCCCATCAAGCAATAAAAAAGGAGGGTCGAGTCACAACTTCTACTCGTATTGTATTTGATGCTGCCTCACATCAAACTAATGAACTTTCTTTGAACGATTGCTTGTGGCCTGGTCCCAATTTAAATCCTAACCTTTTAAATGTGCTTATAAATTTTAGGTTAAATCGGATTGCAATGTCATCCGATATTCGTCAGGCTTTTTTTTCAAAGTAGTTTGGCGGATAAGCATACAGACGCTGTTCGATTTTTATGGACAAAAAGTAATCCAAGCGATAAGAAAATGCCTTCATTACAAATTTACCGTTTCAACAGGATTATTTTTGGCGTTAACGCTAGCCCATTTCTGCTAGAAGCTACAGTTAAACATCACATTTAGAAATATAGAAAAAGTCATCCTATAACTGAACGACATCTAGATTCCTTCATGTATTTTGATGACTGGATTGCAGATCAAGGCACTCGAGAAGAAGCACTTCTTATATGTCTTCATGCTGAGAACATCATAAGGAAGTAGGAATGGAGATGAGAAAATGGATCAGCAGTGACAGCACCTTTAATGTCTCAGTGGGCAGCAGAAGGTTTCGACACTTATCCAGTTGATATATCCGTCAGCTTAGGATCAAACAAGACAAAAGTATTAGGCTTGGCTTGGCTTGCAAACCCTAGATGACTGTCTGACACTGGAAACTAAAGGATTGCTGAAATTCATTTCAACTAACAAAAATACTTAAAGATTCCTGTTACAGGCTATCGGGAAAATATTTGATCCACTTGGATTGATTACCTCTTTCACTATAAGAATGAAATGTCTCATTCAGGAACTCTGGAAGAATAAAATCACTTGGGATGAAGATTTACCCCCCAAAATAATGGAAAGGTGGGTAAACTGGTGCAAGGAATTACCCTTGTTAAACAAACTCAGAATTCCAAGATTTATTCTTGATTTTACAAATTCTGAGATAAATGACTTCCTCGAAATCTACACCTTTTGCGATGCTTCTAAACTCGCCTATGGAGCATCAATTTATGTGAAAGTGAAAAAACAAAATGAAGTACTTGTAAATCTCATTAATTCAAAAACGAGAGTGGCACCACTGAAGGCTATTACCTTACCTCAACTTGAACTCTTATGGGCTTTAGTTGCGGCTTGTTTGAGTTCTAAAGTGCAAAACATCATCCGCAAGAAAAAGGAATGCAAAGTGTTTCACTGGACAGATTCCAAAATAGTTCTGTTCTGGATTAAAGGTTCTGCGAAAAAATGAGAACAATTTGTGGCCAACAGAGTGCAGGAAATCACCAAGTTAACGGATCCTGATTCTTGGTTTCATTGCTTTGGATAGGACAATCCCTCAGATCTCTTGTCTGGGGGACTTAATGCTGACTCCCTTTTATCTGACGATAAGTGGTGGAATGGTCCCTCATTTTTGCAATTTGATGAACTCCCTGGTACTGATCCTGAGTGTCCAGAACTTAATGAAGAAGGGTATTTGCCTGAACTGAAATCGAAGGACTCAAAAGAAAATGTTGTGTTAACTTTAAATTTAAATCAAACTATTTTTGATTATTTATTTACTTATAATAATAGATTTCTAACTATTGTTCGAGTATTAAGTTTCCTTTTCAGATTTATACTCAATTATAAGAATCCTGGAAATAAGAAAGAGGGACCACTCACTTCAGAGGAAATAATGGAAGCAGAATACTTCTTATTAAAACAAGAACAATTTAGGTCATTCCACACAGAAATGACAGCTATACAAAATGATATTTGCAATAAAAGTAAGATTTTAAATTTGTCCTCATTTTTAGATGGTAAAGGTATCGTAAGAGTAGGAGGAAGACTCGAAGATTCGCAACTGCCGTACTCAGGTAAACATCTTATTTTGCTACCAGCAAGAAGTAAATTTACTGAAATGATTATATATCACATTACCAATTTAAAGTTATTACATTTTTGCATCATGTATCGAATTATTTACTACATATTGGCTATTGTTTTTTATGTTTATATATTTCATCATTGCTTCTGTGCTTGAACTATTTCTCTACTTAATATTAATGCTTTATATTTAGTTGTGAATTTAATTCACTTATTATTTACTTATAATAATTCATTTTTTACAAAATGTTGTATTTTAATTATTTACATAAATTGTTAAGTTCTTGCATGAGAACATGGCAAGGCCGGGTGGGATGTTGACGCATGTGCGAGCCTCCTACCGATCCTCTGTTAAAACTAGGCAGAAGCTGAACGACTTTCAGCAATCACGGACGTGGGTAACTACTGTCGTGCTGACACCCACAATAACTGTAATAACTTTACTTATGATTGAACCATTAACTTTTATTGTTAAGTTTTAATAAAAAAAAATTGTCCAAAAAAGACTGGTCCATCGTGTGTTAATTATACTAATTTCATTCACAAACAGTCTCCTTTTAAGTCTACACACTTCTCCCAGTGATGCTCCCATCCCTTTAACCCATTCACCATAATACTCGGCGTCTTTCGCTGTAAAATAATTGTTTACGAAGGAGATGGCCTCCTCGTTTGACGAAAATCTCTGTTCCTCCGAGCTCAGTTTTTAGATTAAGGAACAAAAAAGAAGCCCCTTGGCGTTAGATCTGATGAGTAAGGAGGGTAATCAAGCAGTTCGAACAGTAATTCGGGATTTTCGTCATGGCAACCTCTGAGGTGTGAAATGGCTCATTGTCTTGGTAAACAGGATTTTTTCCTTGCAAATGTGGCAGTTTTGCAGGAATTTCTGCCTTCAGCTTGTAAAGGAATGATGCGTAGTATGCTTCTGTAATGGATTTTCCTGTTTGAAGATATTCGATTCAGATAACTAACTCCATGACTATCCCAAAAAAAAATCGTCATCAATTTCCAAGTCAGAAAAAAAAATGATTTTTGCTTTTTTTTTGGAGCCGATTTCCCTGCAGCGGTTTTCGTCAACAACAATGTCAGAAGTTAAAAGGCCTTACTCAACCAGCCAGATGAGATATCTTTTCGGCCTGATTGGTAGGACCGTCAACTTCGGACCCCGTGATCCAGGGTTCAAAATAACGCTGCCGCATCAGGGTCAACAACTCCCTCCCTTTCCACTTGCTGCCGAAGTGAACACTAGATGTCAGCATCACAGCCTATACCTACTGATTGCATATGCCCCGACGCAAAAAATACTTGCCTCTGTACGTCTAACTAAGACAAACGCACTCAAAATCACGACTAGTTATATTCCGGTTCTGGCGCGCGAGTCGACGAGACCTGCCACTCAACACGAGACAGCCGATGACTCAAAAATGGAAACTGTCCCAAGCAAAAACTCAAATCTACAGGGAGGGGATGTATATCAATTGCAGTAATGGCTGACAAAATCGAGAAACAACCTTCTGAACAAACCAAGCAATCAAAAAAGCAACCTTCTGAACAAACCAAGCAATCAAAAAAGCAACCTTCTGTACAATCTCTTCGTATTATCACGATGATACTGGAGGGGGAGTATGCAGCGACTCTCCTCTACAACAACGTTAGCAGTTAAAAAGGCCTTACTCAACTAGCCCGATGAGATATCTTTTCGTCCTGATTGGTAGGATCGTTACCTTCGGAACTGTCCAGGTTCCCCTTGGTCCAGGGTTCGAAACAACGCTGTCGCATCAAGGTCATCAGCTCTCTCCCCCTCCTCGAGGTAGAAAAACCACTCGCGGCCGAATCCCCTTCGCAGTCCATTGTTTTGATTGTATTTTTTGTTTCGGGCGTATAATGGTATATCCAAGTTCCATCTACAGTAATTAATCAGCGCCAAAATTCTGACTAATTGTTCCGAATATAGGTAGCTCTCGAGTTGACTACTCCCAGATAATTCGGAAAACTGTTTCCTCTTTGGTTCTTGACTAGCGCGAGAAGCTGCACCCTGATTAACTAATCGTCTTAATTTCTCTCCTGATACAGAACTAATTCCAACCAATAGCATCTTTTCAATATTTCCTCTTAAATTCTCAAATTATTTTGTATATTCTATGTTTTTAATCGTTAATTCCTTTTTAAAAGGCAATGTCTTTTCTTAAATTTTATCTTAATTTTGTAATCTTCTGAGCAAGTAACAGGCCAGGAGAGAACTACTACTGTAACCTCAATTTACAGCTTATCGACAGGAGATTAAAGGCCACAAGATCTAAGAGCTCCAACCAACATCCAACCTATAAAATATGAAGGAAAGAAGCGATCGCCGATTGTGAGTGGGGAGACAGCCACAATACTGCCTCCTTTTGGCTTGAATGTCTAGAAGGGAGTTTTTATGACCCTGTTAGTAAACATTTTCTAACTTCATGATAGCTGTTAAAATATAAAAATAAGAAAAAAAAAAAAAAGTTAAAGCAAAATAGAAAAATTAAAAGCACCAAAGAAGTTCCCACTTTTAAATCTCAAGGAAAATAATGAAAACTAAGAAAATGAAGCATATAATTTCTCTTTTATATAAGAACTATTTACTTCTACTCCATATGACTAGTATCGTACGAGTACTTCGACTGCACTTAAGAAACGCCCACTCCCCTCTCCCAGTAGAGGGAACTTTCGTCGATTCTTACTTGCGAAATGCCTCGACGGGAGCGCATCCCTGTAGAAGATGTCCTCTCCCTTACCAGCACTTTTTCCTGGGAAAGAATTACAGAAGGCATTCTTTTCTTCCAGACAGTGATATATGTGCGCTTCTTTGTAGAATTGAATAGTACATGTTGGGAAGTCATGGCTTTCATAAACGAACAGTAGCCAGCAAATCTAGATCTTTCTTTTCTATTTTTTTTTTTTTTGCTCAAACTGTTAATTTATAATTTTTTAGCTTTAAATTTAACTTACTTTCGAAGTGCCTCGACAGGCGCCTTAAGAACTACTACTATTCCACTTCTCGAGTCGTGGAAAATGTTTAATTCTTCCGAACGGCATTAGGAAAATCGAGAACATTGAGCAATAAATTAAGGGAATATCTCAGTTCTTCCAAGTATAAAAGTTCACGATTTGTTACGCCATTTACTTTTTTCCACTATTCTTATATTCTTGATAGTGAAATTTTCTACTTTAGATTGTCCATAGGTAATGAATGTGAATAAAAAATAACCAAATGGGAAATTATATTTTTACAAATGTTTAGTTTTAAATGAAAAACATTTTTTACAAATGTTTTGATTTTAAATAAAAATTAGTGCGCTTGCATTTTAGTATTTCCTTTTTTATATGGATCATAATTCCATTTCAATTTAACAAATTATCATATGAATCTAAATAATCAATGTAAATGAAATTTTAATTAATCTCATATTTATTTGCAAAATGAATGTTTAATTATTATGTAAAATTTTCATTAAAAACAACCTTCAAAATTATTGTTTGAATGATGTTAATTTGTTAGGCTCCAAAAATTTATGATGTTAAACACACAAATCTAAGACTCAAGCAATGTTAAATTTACCAACAACATACAATTACGTGATGTCGATTTACACAAGCAAATTATATTTGTAAATTATGTCAAGGTCTATTATGACACTACATACAAAACACAAATACTTTTTTTAAACATTTTATTTGTACCCAGAACAATATTCTCTTGTTTATGTTGCCTATTCGTATGTAAATATTATGTCATAATTTTCGTAATTTTTACACTTTTGTTGAATTTATAGTTACACTAAAATTACTGTGTCATTTCAATGCATCTATATGTATTTGTGTAAATGTGGGAGAAAGCTTTTGAAAGTAATCATCTGCATTAGTCAATTTAAGATTAATGTTTATCGAAATAATTTGCAACATAGAGCTTCTGTCTTGCATATCAAAGTTGTTATCTACTTTGAATGTTAGTAAATAAGTTTGAGTTTTTAGATTTAACAGTTTTAAATTTTTAGTTTCTTTACCAGACTCTGCTACTGGAAAGCGTTTCCAGGAATGCATTCTGGCGGAATTTATAGATTTTATTAAATCATTCATTTTCTGTATTAAATCCGATATTTGTCTCTCTGTTCTTTCAGCGAGTTTTCCCCCCAGTCGATTGCAGTACTCATATTTGCACATCGTAATTGATGTTGATGATAAAAAACTATAATCCAACAAGGAAGAAAGGGAGAGCGATGCCTTTTCTACCACATTTATTTACACTATCTACACGCCAATTATACATAAACGAATGTTTACACTATTTACAAAATATTCAAGGACTTCCAAACAGCCAATATTTTAACTAATTCGTTTAGCGGTCAGCATAAATTACATCAAAACGAGGAATAACCCGCCTTACACAGTCAAGAACTAAAAGTAATTCGAAACATTACCCATGACCCCGTGGTGCTCTCACTTAGACGTGACAAGGCGACTCCTGGCGCTATCCAAACAAATTATTTCCAACAGATGTTGCGAGTTTTAATCAATTAAGGACACCCGTGATTTATGTTTTATGAATTTCATTTTCGAAAAGGAAACACTCACGACTTTCTATACCAGATTTATAAAATTAAAAATTTTGTTCTTTTGTTATATATGTTATATAAAAACCAGTTTTTGATTCTGATGCTTGAAAATTGTGTTTTAATTCGTTATTGCTCTGTAACTCGGTTTAATTTGGTAATTTTATGGAGCCAACTTGATATGAACATGAGAGTTGAATATATTTCAAATAATTTATCGTGTTTGCAATTATTACTGTATCGTCGGTTAAAAGCAGCTATAAGTTTTCTTATTTCTTTGGGAAATTTGGAATTATTGTCATATTTCGAATTTTCAGATTTTTTCAATAATGGAAAAAGTCGAACGTTATTATTTTTAATTGTGATTGAAAGACCACAATTTCTTCTGCTTGATCTGGTTAAAAGCGTCGATTATTAAATTATCTTTCCTTTATAAAGATTATTTAATTGATTTTTACAGCTATTTTCTCAAAAAAGCATAAATCCGACAACCACTCATCATTATTTAATTCTGTAACTGGAGTTTTGCTTCCAATTCATAAACATGTTAATTTATTGACATAATAACAAAAAAAATCTTTGAAAATATTTCCTATGACTTAACTACATCTGGCATTATTGAAATGTATAACGTCATCATATTCGGTCTCTAATTCTACAAGAAATTCCTTAAATTCTCGACGCGAAAGGGCATGTGATTGAATTTAATTTATTGTTTTTAATGATCATATGTGTAACATGATTAATCGATAATATTTGATCGCCTGAATTTTGTTGATGAATAAAATAATGGGTATTTTTTTACCTATGCATGTGACATATTATTTAAAATTACTATTAAATGAATTAATAAATTAGTAATTTCATAGTTCCCTTACATTTACTAATCGTAGCTGCTGCGCCATTAGTTGATATTCCTGAAAGAATTTTGAAACTCAAGTAGTTTTCTCAAAAACAGTTTTTACTGCCTAAAAATATCTGCTATTTTGTAGTATCCGTCAAAGAGATTAGGTTTGACATTTATTCAGTTTCTTGAAATGCTTCATTTTTTTTCGCGAACGAATACTATACGTTGAGTTGTGTCCTAAGTTTCTGTATTTTCCTCAAATTCCAAAGATAAATGTTTGAAATTTTTTTAACTAATATTTAAAAAATAATTTACTTTTATCGATGATAAAATCTTCAGCAACAACTTCCAAACATTTTTTGCAAAGTTACCATCTGAAAATGGTTTTTTTTTTTTTTTTCCTTCAGCAATTAGAATTGAATGGAATAACTTGCCTTCACAATATTAGATTATAGATGTAATATTACATTAAACATCCTTTATAGAGTTTTTAACTGCGATTTAAGTTCTGTCAATTTCAATTTTTTTTTATTTCTCTCTCCAATAACATATAACCACTACGTTTTGTTTCATAATGATTTCTACATTGTATTCTTTAAATACAGCGACAATTTCTTGACAAATTAATTCATTCATGTGAAATTTTGAGAAAAAAAAAGTACTTTTCTCCCCATTATTCACTGTATTGTTTATTTTCATCAACAATTTTTGTTTTCTTTGTATTCATACTGAAAATAAAAATAAAAAGATTTACATAAACTTTATTTTTAATTAATCCACGTTTATATTACCTGTTCGAATTTGTGTGACATGTAATTTTAAAAACTATCCTGAAATCACAGCAAAACATTGGTGCTAAATTATTTGAGATAAAAAAAAAAAACATCGAACAGTCAATCTGGATCCATACGCTTTGGGGCAGATTAGGTTAAGCTCGCACAGAGACTGGATGATGCTCGCTCTCGCAATCCAAGCATAGTCGCATACCCGCGCTCTCCTTTAGATTTGCTGGTTAGGTATATGGGGTGTATAATAGTTAGGAATGTAGTGTAAGATAACCTACGCTTTTTAAAATGAAATAAACCTTACAATTAATTTCAATTTCACTTTCTGAACTAGAATGCAAAATAAAATTTTGATAATAGTTGAATCAGTGTACTGTTGAGTCAATGTTTGAGATTTTTCATAGTAATGAGATAGTATACAAATCCAGGATATGACCCAGATCAACGGGCCACATATCGATAAAGGGCAGGCCGTGTATTGGCTAACCCTGATCTATAAGATCAAAGAATAGAAAATATTGATGTATTAAGAATATTCTCTCTTGTGAGATTATTTAAGAATATATGTTATTCATCAGCCTTTAATTTCGGCTTTTAGCATTAAATGAGCAAATTAAAAATCAATAGCAATAAAATCAACTCACACACAATTAGAAATATTAATAACTAGAACTTATATACCATGCATGTTTCCTTTTAGAAGATGGTTCTTACCTCTATCTCTACTCCTTTTAACTTGATCGAAACTTAAAAAAATTATAAATATATAAAGAAAAATATAAACTAGATATATCTTACAGTAATTACGATATAAATCTTGCTTATATTCCGCAATTTGAAGAAATAACGTTCGAATCAAATATAATTATTTTTTAGGTTTCCCCACGTTTTAACTGTAATTGATCAGTGATAATTATATAACTATAATCAAAGTCAAATAACTATGCCATAATTACATATCAATCCTAGTAAAATTTATAGTTGCATAATTATGACATAATTGGCTTCGTTCAAAGAAATATTTTTGATTAGGAAAATGTATAAAGTTTGATGAAAAAAAAGGGAATTTTAATTTTAATGAGAATTAATATATATGTAATTTTTGAGATCATCAATTACATTTTGCTGATTTATTGTATGCAATATTGTAAGGATTTTACGGTCTTCACCAAAGCGGAAGTTTTTGGTTTGAACCTAATATCTTAGTTGACCGCCGCTATTCTTAGTGTATATTTCATATTAATAAAACAATACTTTTTGATATGGTTAAATATTAAGTGTATCATTTGCTAAAATTGCCTTTATATGAATTTTCATTCAGTTATTACATTTTTTGTTCTAATAAAAGAAACAATTCAAAAACCATTATTTATTATATAAGATAATTTTCAATTTATGACGAATGATAATACGTACTTATTCATCCTTTTTTCAAATTGTAATTATTTTGATAAATTACACATTTTTTTTTCTTTTGAATTTAAAAAAAAAATATTATCTCATTACAAATACTTCAACAATAATCCACAATATTTTTAAATTAAATAACTGACACTTGTTCAAAAGGCTTTGAATAAACCTTATAAATTGTAATATCTTAAACCTGTTAACATATGCTTATTAAAAAATATTAATTGATGTAATTCTTGATTACTTCATTTGATTTTGCTCAGATAAATTAATTTTATAATTTAAAAAAGACATTGATTTAATCCGTGTTTTATTTGCAATCATGTTGATAGGGTGTTTCGAAACTCATGGATAAAAATTTAATAGAAAACATCTAAATAAGCAATTTTTACTGTACAATGCATGGGCGAAGAGCAAGAGATAAACGACTAGACGGCGCTGTAATGAAAAGCATAAAACGCGAGATTTCTTATACATGCCATTTCTACCGTGGATTTCAGGAGGCATGGTCGCCATGCCTCCTGAAATCCACGGTAGAAATGACAATGTGGGGGGGAAAAAAACTTGCTCGTTATATCAAGCCTCCTGAAATCCACGGCAGAAACGAAAATGTGTAAGAAAACTCGTGCTTTATGCTTTCCATTACAGCGCCGTCTAGTCGTTCACCGTTTGCTCTTCGCCCATGCATTGTACAGTAAAAATGGCTTTCTTAGATATTTTCTAACACCCCTTAAATTTTTGCCCATAAGTTGCGAAACACCTTGTATATTATAAGTTCATAAGAAAGAATTAGATATTTTTATAAATTGTTTCTTTTGAAATAGAAACATAAATTTCCCACTAAAACCTTTCAGGTTATTTGTACATGATTATGGGTATTTTAAGTTTCTGATGAATCTTCTAGCCTTCTTTATGGTGAATCTTCTAGCCTTGCATCCTGAACCTTTTTTTTTTAATTCCGGAAACTAGTTTCTTTGAAATATTGTTTGCTGGTCAGGAAGGCAGGATATGGGTCTCATTTATTCTGTTCTTTATTTATAAAGTTATTATATTGTAATTCATAATGAATAAATGTTCTACTAAGTGATCCAATTTTTATAAGTTATAAATTCCTATTATGAGAATACATATGTACTGATTTTTCAATAAACATTTTTCTACATTTCACATTTTTGCGTCTTTGTAAATGGTATCTAAATGCAACAAAATAATTTTTATTAGGCAATAGGTGAAATTGCAGCTGTTTTGCTTTTCAACACCTGAAAACTTCTTACACATCCCTTCTTTCCTTCTTTACTTTGCAGTAGACTTAAATTACATTATAAGTTGGCAAAAACTGAAATATTGAATTAACAATTAATATTATATTGTTAATATCCCATGTTCAAAGAGGCTGCAGAATGGTTCTCCGTTGTATTCCACCAGAAATCAAACCCTGTTTTGTATCTCGAAATATACATGAATTTTTGTGCAACGAAATCTCTCAATTCCATTCAATTAAGACATTCTTTACAAAGAAATGAAATAAAAATTCACTTTTAATGTATTAATTACCTTCGATGTTCTTAATTGCAACATAACTGCTATTAATTTTATATTACTTTTGTGTAATAGAAAATTGTAAAATTTTTAAGACATAATTGTTGATTCAAGGTTTCAAATGTGTAGTAAATATTTTCATGAAGTTTACATACATATATACGGAAATTTAAAAAAAAAGAGCTGAGAAAGAAAGGCATTTATTAAACGATATGTATCTAAGTGAGAAGAGTGATAGTTTGTTCATTAAAGTCACTCTTGGAAGCAACTAGAGGGCTATTGGTGACAGACCTCGTAACTTTGAAACTCGATTGGTACCTGAGCAAAAACATCCCATTCCAAATTTTCGACGAAACGCCAACGAGAGGACTTGTAGCCTCGACACATTTAACGTGTATCAGCCTCACTACAAGCCTAGTCTATGATGACATCAGGACTCGAGCCCACGTCTCGACGGAAACAGCGCCGATCGCGAGCTCGCGGCCGTGATCACTCGACTACCACCGATTTTGGGCAAATCTAACAACTTAATACTTGAAACAGTTAAATTTTTGAACTTGGATTTAAGATATCTTCGTATATTCAAAAATCATTTTGGTCTTAAATTTTTTTTAATAAACTTTGTGTAACAATAAAATACTTTTTTCAAAGAAAAATTCATTTCATTGAATATTATTATCAAAACTGAGTTGCCATATGTAAATATGAACAATTTGAAAATTCTGCTTAAATTTCAAAAAATTACTATAAAATATCTGCTTTTACATTACGATAACCAGATACAAATAAATGTGTTTTACATGAAACACATCAGTTATTACTTAATTATTCTAAGAAATATAATCTCTAGTTCCAAATCTAAATGAATCGAACATATCGAAATGTATCAATTTTTTTTCGAATGAAAAATTGCACTCAAAATTTTAAAAAAGACACAATAAAACTCAATAAATGTTTTTACACAATTATTCCATTAATATATAGAAAGGTAAATAAGTACTAGTTCTAAGGAAAAGAAAGAAATATGAAAATAAAAGTTTTTCGATTTAGTTGTATTCTTTTACAATTATCCCTTAAAATATTTATTCGAGACAGCAATAAGAATCGGATGATTTATGTGAATTTTTTTTGTTTTAGATATAAATATTTTGAAAATGAATATAAATGTACATTTTATGTATAATTATATTATTTTACAAAAAAAAAAAATGTATATGGAAAGTTTTGAAAAAATATCCAAATTAAAATCATAAACCCAAAAATGTAAAAGTTTAAACTCCACAGCATAAGAAAATATTTAGCATTTTTAAGCCATTCTATAGCTTAAAAATAGTAGAAAATTTTCATTAGTTGTTACCCGCTACTTAAATGGATGCTGAATGAAATTTAAATTTCTAAAACTTACCACTTTAAGCAAAATCAAATGTTCTTGGCATTTAGAAACTTGTAAAATCTACTACAAAATCACTCAAAAAATGCATAAAATTTATTTAAAGTAATTCCAAGGAAAACGTAATGAAAGAAACGTAAAATTATCGTTTGGATTAATGAGTAATGCCATCAAACGTACAGTAAATTTAAAATCGTTTGTGTACGTTAATATTTATTCAACAAATCAGATATTTCCTTTTTATTAAATAATTTCAAATTTATCAAAATTATATTAATTAAAATAATGTATCAAAAAGTTATTCTAAATTACATATAATATTGTCAGTAACATTTTATTTTATTATTATTTAACAATAAGAAGAAATCTAAAATTACTCCGAAGTTAAAATTCTGTAAATCATATTTTTGGATTGAAAAAACGACTGTTTATAAAGTATCATATTTCCTTTTAGCATTTAATTTTTGATAGTATGTTACGAATTTTCGTTTAGAAGGATGGCAACAATAAAAAAAAATACATACTAGTAAAAGAATCAGAATAATTCTATTTATAGCTTTAAACATAGTTAAAAAGCAAACTAAAATTGAAGAAATCTTCAGTGTCTTAGAAAAATGTACTTTTTGGTCTCTAACATCTTATATAATTTTGTGGCTTAAAATATTGCTTCTTCTAAAATTGGTATGTAAATAATGAGTAATCTATCAATTTTAGTGCTTTTCTTTTATTTATTTGTACAAAAATTCCCTTTATATGAAGGTATGAAAGAAATTCAATTCTATTATTTCATTGTATTAACTATGCTACATTTATTTTAAAAAATCTACACTCAATCAATTTTTGGAGCAACTAAATAATTGATTTTATGTATCGATATAAAAGTAAGCTGAAAAAGATTATTCTTATTTGTTAATACATGGTTGCATTTGGTTTCGGAACTTATATTATCGACATTTAGTTGTAAAAAAATATGTGCATTAAATGTTAAATTACTTACATAAATTGTCTTATTATTTATCAACTTTGTAATATTATTACAATAAAAATATAAAACTAGAATTTTTTTAAAAAAATAAATTTTTCAATAAGTGTAGAAAATTTACTCACGTAAGTATTAGGACACTTTAAACAAACTTTTAAAATAATTAGAAAGAAACATGCAAATAGCAGAAAATTTAATATTTAAATGCTTAAAATTAAGAGAAATTTACAATTTTCTTGCACCGTAGGATTATTTAACCAGTTTTTTCTCTTGTTTTTCTTGGAGTATTTGTTTTTTCAATCTCTTACAAAATTGCTTTTATTCATTTGAATAGTAGACATCTTATTTTTTTTCTTCTAATGTATGGCTGAATGAGATTTTATACTCTAAGAACATTAATGAATTTTTATAATATCTGTTGAATTAAAGTTTAACCATTTACTAATAATTGGGTAATATTTTAGATATCTTGATAAACTTGAACATATATTTAAATTTCATTATTCTAGAATATATTTTTAAGATAACAGCTACAAATTTATGTACTTTCTCTAAGCCGTAATGTTGCATAGATAAAAATTTAATTCTCTCAACTGAAAAAAACTGGAAAACATCCCTAAGCCATTACTCCTTTAAATAGACTTTAACACTCTAATCATTAAAAGTTCCTAGAATTCATATTTTCGTTACGCTTTCCACTCAGTAGGAATTTGTCCAGATGCCAAATTATATGTTTGAAACGTATACAGAATATTTTTATATGAATATGTAAATATTTGTTAGAACTATACCAAATCAAAACAGGACTTTATAAACGGTAATGTATTTCCAAAAAAAAAAAAAAAAATCTCCGATCTCTTGTCTATAGTGTGATATACATTCCCGATTTTAAAACTGTTTCCATTGTTTCTCTGAAATCCCATCTTTATTTAACACAAGAAACAACCTGTTTCTTTGTGTTGATAATTTTCGAGAAACTTCTAATACTTTAACTACCTTTAAATTTGTTGATATTTCAAATGTTATTAAGTTGGCATCAATAGTTTAATTTGAAGGACGGTATTCAAGAATTTAAACATTATTAAAGGAGGTTCCATTAATCCTCAAAAAATCTTCAGAACTATTTCATAAATATTCTTTAAATAAATTTAACCTAAAATTTTGTAATAAATTCTATCTTTCGAAAAATATTTCTTTTTAAAAGCTCCATTATTTTTCTTTTTTTTTTAAAAAAAAAGGAAAATGAAGTTTTTAAAAGAAATACAGATAACAGTTATTGTAAAATTTTAGGCAATATTTATAAAAAGTAATTATTTTAATAACTTACTTAAAATAACCAATTGTTATTTTAATTGATAATTATGAGCCAAAAAATATTTGTTAGTAAAAGTTTCTTCTTTTTTCATGTATAACATTCTATTTGTATTAAAATTACTAGCACCGAATATATATTATACTAAAAAATAATCCTAGCTTAAAGTTGTTCAAAAATAGAAATAACTGTTCAAAAAAGTTTGAACTCCGCGAATCATTTTTCTGCACCTTTCTTCGAAAATGGTGTAAAAACATTGAACAGGTGAAAGATGTTGGATCTATGGGGGTTTACAGGTTTTATTCTTGAGAGTTGTAGTAACACTTAAAAGATCCATGAAAGAGCATGGTTGGTAGGAGAATTGTGGAAACATGTGAAAACGAATTTTCTCACCGAAATATTGATGCTCAAACTGAATAAAATTAGGACATCCCGATGAGAATTTGGGTCAGTAGGTTAAGATGGATCCTATCTGTGGTAGATAAGGTAGATAGGCGTAACACAAATAAGTGAAAGTATACATATCTGCGATCTGCATAAGCTATAAATACATCAAGTATAAGTTCTACAATAGAATCATTGAATCATTTGCTTAATAAGTTATACTGTGTATCGTTTCATATAGGAACTCTAAACAAGATAGTTATTTATATAGATTCTCATTATTTCCGATTTAATTTACACAAATAATTATTATATGCACAAGCGTATGAATTTCAGTAATATAAACAAAAAACGTTAAATGTTAAGTAAGTGCCTTTAATTGTTTTCTTTTTCAGATAAATCTTATTTTTGTGGATATAGTATTATTAACAGAAAAACGAAACTTTGGTTATGTGACATAGCACAATTCAAAATATACTGTTAAAATATTGCTTCGGTAGACTTTTAAAAATTTTGATTTCTTCTCGCATTCGTTAGCAGAATTTTGATTAGTAAGTGAAATATAAATGAACACTATAGTTGTATTTATTTTTATGAAATTATTTAAGTGATTTACTTATGTTAAATGTATGATCATTTGAAGAACACATTTTTAAATAACTGAATAGATCTTGTTTGTAAATTATCATGACCAGGTTATTATTACGAATAAGACTATTAAGATTTCATTTAGAATAATAATAAAATCTTTCTAATTCCTCATATAAAATTTGAGAGGCAAACAGCAATACATTGAGTAATATTTTATTATTCAAAGTTTATCGTGAGTAAGATTATTTGTAAATTATGAATTCTCAAGTATTATACATTACGAAAAAATGTTTATTTATTTATTTTAAACCTGACAGTAAAGAAAGAAATCATTGGCACGATTTTCTACAGTAATTTTAATTTTATAAACATTTATATAGAAGATTTCAGTCTAATAACATGAAATAATTTATGTACGTTCATACAGTTTGCTTCTATTTTTTTCATTCTCTAAATCCTCAAAAATACACGTTTAATGATTTCTATAATTTTCATCGGAATGAGATTAACTTATTATCTGTTAACGAAATCGTATTTTATATGAATTAACTCAGTTAATTCGTTGCGAATAGATATTTCCCAATTCACCTTTCAATTTTTTAACAGCGTTTAAAAGATAATGTTTCAAAAACTGATATTTCAAATTTCCTTCAAATTTCATCATTAGTTCCATGCATACAAATAGAAAAACTGTTATAAAGCTATATACTAGGGATTTCAGTTCGGAAATTATGGGATTCGTTGCCGATATCCCTAGTATTACTTTTAATATATTGCTAATAAACAATAAAATCAATTATCAAATTAAATATATGAAATCGTTATATTTCGATAAGTATCTCTTATGGCCATTTCTTTTTTTAAAAAAACGATTTTAGCGTGTTAACTTGTATTTCATTTTGTATTAAGTGATTTTGGAATAATAAAGAAATATCAAACGATGATAAAAAAAAAATAAATAAATAAATAAACGTTTATTAGGCTCCTCTGAATGTAAAATAATAAAAAATAAACATAGATATCAGTGACATAATACATAATACTCTTATATTTAACATATAAGACAAATAAAATTTTAAAAGAGTTGAATAAACCAATGCAAACGGTTCATGCATGTGAAAATAGTTTTTTCTATAAGAACATCGAAAAAAAAGAAAATAAAGGCCTTTATTCTTTAATTTTTCATAGAAATCACATTCATTACTATGTTCAGAAATATTCTTTATCTTTTCTGAATTTTTTTCATATTAGATAACAAAGCAAAAATTTGATTCAATGATAGTAATATGAAAATTCCTTTTTCACATACTTTAAAAGAAGACAACTTTCTAAAATCATTTCATAATTTTCATTTTTCAATTTTAATGTTTAACTTAAAAATGCAATCAATTTTTATTTGAATGCATTTGTTATTTCATTTCAATTCAAATATAATAATACAGCAAATACTATTAGTTCAAAAATGAAACAGGTTCATAATATATTTATGTTGATAAATGCTAAATAAATGAATCCATAGCTAGAAATTTAAGTATTTCTCAAGCTGTAACACATAATTCCATAATACATAGGATTGAGTGATTATATAGAGAATAGAATAACTGTTAAAAACATTTGTGGTAACGTTCAGTTTCTTTTCTTCCGTTTACCGTGTTTAATAGTTAATTTGAAAAATTTATTTTCATTATTTTTTCCTTTCAAAATTTTGTAAAGTTAAATTCCATTGATTTGCTTAAAAAATACCGGCTTAAATAGAAACATCTTTTCAGGAATTAATTATTTAAATTGCATTAGTTAATTACCAACACCATTATATAATTCCTTCCTAACTATTAGTAGTGACAGCAATTTTATCTTTTTATGATGATAACTATGTAATTAAAACAATTAATTCCTGAAATAATTTTTCTATTACAGATGACAATTTTAACTAAGCAGTGGAATATTATCTTACAATTTTGAAAGAAAAAAAATAATAAAAATATATACAGTAATGGAAGAACAAACTGAACTTTACAAGCATTATTCTATAGCTTTTCGCCCAAAAGCTACAGCAGCATCACAGCCCTGGAAATATCGTAAAATGACAAGCAAAAATAAATGAATGAACAAGCTGGTATACAAATTAATGATATATAATGCAAAAGAGAAACAATTTTCAAATTACTAAGGAAATATCACTGATTGGATTAACATACAGACTTTTAATGAACTAAAATCGCTCATTCAATATCATTTGCTAACATAATCTTTCAAACTGATGAAAATTTACCATAGTAAAAAAAAAAAAAAATACCTTTAAGGTTCCCGTGTACAGGCTATTTTGATTTCGTCAGCTTAATGTTTATCCTATGCAATTTCAACTTTCGTTCTCAAATCTTTACTATTTTATCTATTTGAATGCAACAAAATGCTTCTGAAGGAGCAAAACATAATGTACGCTTCTGCAAAATTACTTTTTTCTCCGATTTTTAAAAATATTTTAAAATATTTCTTAAAGACCGGAAAACTCACAAACGAATCATTAAAATAGGGGTAAAAATACTTTAAAATATTCCTTAAAGACTGGAAAATTCACAAATGAATCATTAAAATAGGGCTAAAAATATTTGTAAGAATCGGAGGGAATAAAGTAATTCCGAAGAAACCTTCATTATTTTGTTCTCTTTCAGAAGTACTTTAATGCATTCAAATAGATCAAATAGTAAAGATTTGAGAACGAAAGTCGAAATTCAATATTATTAACATTACGTTCACGAAGTCAAAATGGCCGGTTGACGGGAACCTTATCATTTTCCTTAATTTTCACCATATTTGGTCAAAATTTGTATCATTGCTAAGAACTCAAAAATAACTAAATTTTTTGTGCTTCTACAGGATGTATTAACTACGTAAGATACGTCGATTTCTAAAACACGAATTATCCATTACGAGATTTGATTATTTTGTACAGTTTACAAAGTAGCGCATGTTTCAAATTTCACATCAATCCTATCATTAATGCTGGAGATTTCATGAAGAACTATAACGTTCCATATATCAGATCTAATTATTAATATACAAAACGTTTATTTTTTTTAGATATCATGTTTTTGAACGATTTTTTATTTCTTTATTTTTATTATTTAATGCTCACGTAAATCTAAAGTATTTTTAAATTAGTATTTCCTCAAAAATAAAATAGAATTTTTTTCCTTCTCATTTTTAGAATACTGCATGATAAAGAGATGGGTAGCTTTTGATCGTTATACAGTAAACAGCTATTTAAGAGATTCTGTTTCGTCATTGTAGTTTTTTTTTTTTTTTTTTTTCCAATATTCCATTAGATGTTACAGGAAATCAATACTAAAGCTATTTTTCAATACTGTATTAGGTATCAGATTCGGGAATAGGAATCAGAATGTCCATGTTCACACACATGACAAAGCGAATCTACATTTTTAAGCCTTCTCAGGCATCACAACTCATTTTTTTGTAATTGTATTTAATAATTCCTATTTTTATAATTATGTTTAACAAATTTTCCTAATAATCTTACAATTGAAACATAACTATCTATCCATTAATCTTAACATCTCTGAAAAGTGTTGAGTCATTAATTTAATATATGAAATATTTCAAGTACTTATTTAATATCAAGAAATCTATTTCTTAAAACCACATAATTAAGAAACATTTTACCGGAATTTTACGAAATTTAAAACGAGAACTTATTTTAGGATAATAAACAGTCATGCGAAGTATCTATAATGAAAAAAGTATTTTATATATATATATATATATATGTATGTATGTATAGAGGGAGGACAAAATAATACGAACACCTGTGAAATAATGGAAAATCTTTATTAATAAGGGGTTGGACCAACCTTTGACAGAATTACAAATTTATTGCGACGTGGGATAGATGCATAAAGGTCTTGGACAATATTTAAAGGAATATTAAGCCATTCCTCCTGCAGAACGGTCTCTAATTCCGAAAGGCTGGATAGAGGTAGAAATCAGGAACGAAGTTTGGACTCCAAATATTCCATAAATGTTCAATAATATTCAAGTCCGGAGACGGAGGGAGCGAGGCAAGACGTTCAACTTCATCGTCATGCTCTTCGAACCATGCTTGAACACACCTAGCAGTGTGGATAGGAGCTTTGTCGTTTTGAAAAAACGGTCGCTCTTCAAGGAATACAGTCTGGATAAAAGGATAGACAGGATCCCCTGGAATGCTTAGATAGTGATTGGATTGGTTTCTTTCATACAGAATAACAAGTGGTCCAAGACCGCGCCAAGATATCGCACCCCATACCATAATGGAGCCCCCCCCTCCATGCTTCACAGTCTGCAAGAGGCATTTAGGATTAAACGCTTCTCTGGGCGTTCTCCAGACATAAACACGTCCAGTAGTCTGAAATACGGTGAATGACGATTCATCTGACCATATTACCTGTTGCCAACGCTGTGGGGACCAGCCTTTGTGATCTCTGCATCACTGGCGTCGCTTGAAAGCGTTAGGTGCTGTCATCAAGAGTTTACGAATTGCCACTCTGCCATAAATGTTCGCAGCATGAAGTTCCCTTTTGACAGTTTTTGTTGAAACAGGGTCCTGGAGATGACTGTTCATTTTGAATGTTATCTCGGATAACGATTACTTGTGCTTTCGAGCTACTATGCGCTTCAAGACCCGTCTACCCCTATCAGCAAGCTTTGACTTTCGGCCACTGTTGTGCTTTGAAGACGTCGTCTTACCCTCTTTCGTGTACGCTGTCATAACAGCTGATACCGTACTCCTTGCAAAACCCAAAAGGTTTTCTGCTTCTGTAACCGATGCTCCATTTAAACGCGCTCCAACAATCATTCCTCTTTGGAACTCTGACAGGTCTGACATTTCGATTTATCACATACAGTTCGATAGACGCATGCAACGCACATGACTGCTGTTGAGAGACTGATACCTTCCTCTTCACGCTTACTAGGTGGCAGACTTATGTTGCAGGTGGCGCGGCTGTACTGTAGGTGTGAAATATGTCATACTTTTTCCACAGGTGTTCGTATTATTTTGTCCTCCATCTGTATGTATGTATATATATATATATATATATATATATATATGTGTGTGTGTGTGTGTGTGTGTATAGGTTGGCATTGGTATGTTGAAAAGAACCAAGCTCGTTTATAGAGAAAAAATAGTTTGTTAAATGATGAAAAATTAAAAGAAAAAGACGGATACGCATTTCTGCGTGTATATATATATATATATATATATATATATATATATATATATATATTCTATTAAAGATTTGATCACCAAGAAAGAGTTGTTAGAATAAAACAAAATTTTACATACATAAGTACAACGTTGATGTATGTAAGTGATTACAAAATCATAGCAAAATAACTATTTATCGTAGGAAAAATTACAAATGAATGGAGGTTTTAGTATCTTGTTAAGCCACCTTTAGCATAAATGCATGGTATGAAGATGTCGGGCATTGAGGCATATAAGTCCCGTATGATGATCTGCGACATCTCGTTCCACTGTTGCTGTAATCTTGCCTTTAATTCGATCAAGCTCGTAGGCTGTCCAACTTGTATTCTAAGTGATCTCAGATATGTTCGATCGGGGACAAACCTGAGGATCGAACAGGCCAGTAAAGGGTGGAAATGTAGCGGAGGCAGTGATACCTTTGCTGCATGTGGGTGAGCATGGTCTTGTTGAAGCTTCTTCTGATGACTTCTGGGAGCCCTGCCATGAGTGCAACATATGTGACTGAAGAATGCAGCGAACGTAACTCTGGGCTGTCATAGTGCCTTGGATTAATATTAGGGGTCATCGTGCATCGTATGCGACGACACCCCATACCATCTCACCAGTTGTGGGAACGGTGTGTCGCTTTACAGCAAAGGTAGGATTGAGATGTTCACCACGGAGCCTCCACAAACATACATGATTATTATCACTGCCCAAACTGAATCTGAATTCATCGCTAAAGACGACTTGATTCCACCATTCGGTTGCAGTCCAATCATTTTGAGCACGACAACACTCCAAACGGTGGCGACGGTGAGTGTGTGTCAATGGCAGTGCACGTAATAAGCGCCGCTACAGCAACTGTCCTTCAACCAGGTACCTTGCGATGGTACGGACTGACACAGAGGTGCATAGTGAAGGTGCTTCTTGTGAATGGATGATGGGCAATGAGATAGTTGGCGCAATGCGTACGTGTGGTATGATATAATGGTCTTCTCGACTATTAGTCTTTCGAGGGCGCCCTGAGCCTGGTCGCCATGTAACAGACCTCTTTCTTGTCCACTGGTCCCAACACCTCCTCACAGTTAAGTCAAAATGGACTTGGTGGCGAGTTACTCGTCGAGCTGACCACCCGTTTTCCATCATCCCTACGATTCTTCTTCTCTCGAACTCTGACAGCTATTCATTATGTCTCTGATGGCGGTGTAATGGCATCTCTAATTAAAAAGCGTTCCTCTGCAACAGAATAAATACACGTAATAAGCTATGCTTACTTGTTTTATAATCCAAGGAGAACGAAGTTTAACACCCTCTGGTGGTATTTCGCAATCTGTATCATGCTGCATTTCTAATGATTCACATATCTGTTTGACACGTACTCCATGGCATGTTTCGTAACAATCCCACTCTAACTTCATAGTGCGCAAATTTTTATGGTAATGAGTGTATAAATATAAAGCTCATAAATTTGTTAAAAAATTTAAATAACTGAGTTTTAATGGGAATGTGTTTCTTCCTACTTCTAATGCATTGACGGTATCGACTTCTTCCATTCTGTCAATGAAAATATTGGACTCTAGAATAGGACACAAAGGCAATTCAGTGAACAGCCCTTGCATCTTCTCATCTAACAATCTCGGAGAAAGACTTAAGACAACCACCTATCAATCAAGGTAGTTCCAAAAAGGCTGCAATAAATTAAAGTCTGGTGATTATGTAGTTATTTCATTCAATCCATATCTGGATGTTACAACACAGGGATTCTAGCTCAAAACTGTGATTAAACCTCTGTTATAAATGTCTTACGACAATATTATATTGATGCCTTGTTTCCTCCAGAAACACGTGACCTAAATCATTGTCTAAAGTTAACCGAGATTCTTTTGTGAAGAGTTATAGAAGCCCATTGGTATCCGTTCTGGGTAAAATGCTCTTTTGCCAAACGTAAATGAGCATTTCTGTGTTCTCGATTAAAAGGGGAACAAACAAGGTGTCATCTTGCATTTCCATTAGGAAAACCCCTACGCACTACAGAACCCTGTATCGTCATCCTGGTTGTGCCATAAAGATCTAAAATGAGCTTTATGGCACAACCAGGAAATGAAGAGCACAGTCGTGTTCCTCTTCCATCGGGTTGAAAGAGCTAGAAAACGATCTATTCTTTCTACTTGGCGGAACAGTTCTACTTGAAGCTGAATTTTTGGATTCAAATTGATTCCAGAATCTTAGAACCAAACTGCGAGATATATAAAGATTGCCTTGTTGCATTAGAGTGAGGTAATTCAATTTCTATTCATTCCATTGCCCACCATCTTAACGAAAATGGGAACATCTCCCACACATGATCAATAATATTTTAGTGTCAACAATTGAAAATCAACAAACGTAAAGAAATTATACATAAAAGGAGGGTATTCGTAGTTTACTCCAAGTTCTATATAAATATCAAAATTTCTTTAAAATTTTTTTTTGTCTGTAATGGTTTCATAAGATTTTATTGAAGTTATTTATAATTATTCATAGAAACCAAGTTTTTTACTTTTAATGAGAAGCGTTTATATATATATATATTATACAGGTTATACATACATAGATATACAAGTACTGATAATAATATAACAATAATAACAGACAATAATATACATACAGGTCGATAATATATATACATACATATATATCGATACCATATACATATATAAAGATGGTGATGATACATATAGTTATAGACAGATAGACAATATATATAGTTATATATAATATACATACATACATATATATCGATAACATATATAAATCGATATATATATATATTATTATAATGATAACATATAAACGATAATAATACATATTGCTAAGGTTACATATATATCGATAATATATATAAATCGATATAATATATATATATATATATATATCGTGATACTATAAATAAATCAGATACATATATATACATATATATATATATCGATAATATATACAAATCGATAATAATAATATATATATATATTGTTAATGTTTATGCAGATAAGGTTCCCTGCAAAATTATGCAAATTATTTGCAAAATTCTTACTATCATAAATTATTGGCAAACATGTAATGAATACAAAGCTCCAGTTATTCATAGTAAAAAAGAGAAGTAAATAAATTGTATTTTGCATTTGATAAGAATTTGGGCTTCATCTTACAAACATTTTCAAATTTCCATATATTTTTCTTTTAACGCCAAAATTTCATAAATCAAAATTTCATTTATTTTTTTCTTCATTTTTAACATTTCTTTCTGAATTTTGTCTCTTTAAATACTTTTAAATTATTCTTTCATAAATTTTCGTGCCATATATATATATATATATATATATATATATATATATATATATATATATATATATATACGAGGTACGTTTTTTAAGTAAGTACCGTTTGGAAATTAAAAAAAAGACGTGCAAAGATACTCTACTTTTTTATTTAGCATGGAAAGCCTGTACCCACCTTAATCTGCTTTTCTACATACTTCTGTGAATATTGAGGCACTTGTCATAACGTACCCAGTTTTGAATACCTATAAAAAATTCTGCCGCCTGACTTGTTAACCACTGTATTACAAAATGTTTTGACTTCGTTATCAATTGAAGACGCCGACCGCCCAGGTGTTTCTCCGCGCAGGAACAAATGGTAGTCGCTGGGCGCCAGATCAGGGCTGTAAGGAGGATGATCTAGAGTTTCCCATTTAAAGATTTACGAGATCTTTGGTCCGATTAACCATGTGGACGGGCATTGTCATGCAGCAAAACGATACCCTTACTCAACTTAAGCTACGTCTTTCTTCTGATTGCACGACGCAGATTGTTCACTGTCTCACAATGGTGACGCTGCATTGATTGGTTCCATTACGAGGGAGAGAAACCCACTAGCAATACTCTTTTTCTGTCCTGAAAAAAACTGAAAATAATGATTTTCCGGAGCAGAAATTGTTTGTTTAAACTCACTTTTAAGATGAATGTCGCCATTCCATGGATTGTTTGATTCTTGGTGTGACGTAGGCTACCCATGTCGTCACCAGTGTAAATAATTGGTCAAAAAAATTTTCACCTTCATTGTGGTACCAGTTTCATGAAAGTCATCGCACTGCCTAAAACGTTGGTTTTGTGTAAACTGTCAACATTTTTTGGAACCTTAACGTGAACACAATTTCCGGTAATTCAAGTTCTCGGTCACAATGCGATACAAAACACACTACGAGAACATTGAAGAAAGCAGTCGGACAATGATGAAATTGTAAAGCGTCTGTTTTCTCACCTTTTCGTCCACTGCACCTTCATTAACGACTGAAGGACGCCCACCAGTTCTTCATCATGCACATTTGTGCGGCCCTTTTAAATGTTTCACCCATTTCCTTACCATTCCATCAACATAATGTTTTGTCCAACCTCTACAGATCTCACGATGAATATCGATCGGTTTTAAGCCTTTAGCACTAAGAAATCGTATAACAGCCCGTACTTCACAATCAGCGGGACTCACGATTGTCGGAGGCATCTTAAACACTCAGTAAACAACGTATACAATGAAGAATCAGACTGTAATGGCGTTAGTGCGTAGACAAGAGATGTAGGTAACCAGTGAGCATGCGCGGAAAGCCGACCGAAGCGCTGCGGCGGCGGAATCGCAAAACGGTACTTACTTAAAAAACATGCCTCGTATATATATATATATATATATATATATATATATATATATATTCACAGGCGTGTGTGTTACGTTATGAAAATAGTAATTCCAAATAAAAAGAAATAATTAAATGCATTAATTAGCACTCGTGTAGAGTCAAAAATTAAAACAGAAGCAAAATAATTAATTTCTTATAGATAAAAGATAATAATAATAAAGTAGAAAGAAAGAAATTAAATTATTTTGTATGCCTAAAACATAAAACGAGAGAAATAGTATAACTTTAAAAACAAAACAAGTAAGAGATAAATTTACTAAACCTATAAATGATCGCCAAGTTAAAACTATACTCATCTAAAAATTCAAACCAAAGCTTGAAAAATAATTGAAAGTTAGAAAGAAAAACATAACCAGGAGATTTATGTTGTCTATAGTCTGTTACTTTACGATAGGCACTTCAAGGTCACAGATTTTTCCTTCACTGCCGTCAGTAACTATGGCAACAACAGTTGTGAATGGATATCACTCCCCCCCACACTTTGTTTTATTTTCGCAAATAGACTTCTAATGAAAACGAAATTTTGAGTTTCACGATCATCGTTGGGTTTTTTAAATCTGCATTATTAAAATATTTGTTTAAAATCCGAAAACGTTTTCAAATATTGCTAAAAGTAATTAAAAACATTTAATTTTCTTACGCCTTTATAAAACGGATCTAAGTAACTAATTGGAACTTTTTGAATGAAATAAATTTGTATACGCATAGGTATTATATTAATATTTTATAAGGATATGTTTTATATGCTATTGAATTTTGAAATTATTATGTTTTAAAATATTCGAAATCAAATTTTAAGGATAATATGTATGCAGATAAATTTTTTAAAGTTATCAATGTTTATGTAAATGTCTTGTATTTTATTCACAAGTCAAAAATTAAGTAATATATTATAATAAATTATGCTTCTAAATATACTCAAACTTATTGAGCTTGTCCATTTAGCATTTATGAATCTTAATAATTTTATTATCTCCTTTTTTTTAAAAAAATAAACTTATAAATATTCCGATTCATTTATATTTTCATTAGTTTGCAATAAATTCAAATACTCTAGATAAAAGGATAAAAAAAAAATTCAATTCCTCTACTATTATTATTTTGAAAGGATATAACATCATCAATATACTTAAACATCTCAAAACTATAAAAATGTATAAAATTATCTTCACAAAAATGTAAGTAAATATTAGCTAAACAATTATTTATAAGCACATTGTATTATATTTTTAGTTTGTTTATATATTTTATTATTAAAAACTATGACATTCTTTTACCATTAGCTTCAAGTTTTTCATTGCAATAGTAATGAACTAAGTAATTAAATTTTTAATATCCTTATTAATATTAAATTTTTTATACAGTTCTTTTAGAAGTTTAATAAAATCATATGACTATTGGATCAAAAAAAATCCAAAATCATAGCTATGAATAGCATAAATTTACTTATTTTTAATATATTTAACTATAGAAGTTCTATTTATAACGATATATAAAGCACTATTCAAATTATGTATAATTTTTTGTATAATTTTTTATAATTTCTTTCGAGCAAGCGTAATTAAAGTATTTGAACCATTAGAGTTATTGTTCTAAATTAAATAGGATTTAATAGGATGAAATTTTGGCGTTAAAAATGTGAGGTAATTCAATACTATATTAATATTAATACTAATTTCCTTATAAAATGCAATAATAGCATTAGAACTTTTGATACTGCTCATAATTGTAAAGGAGTTATTCTACAGATCCTTATTAGTAAAATTAATGTAGAATTTTTTGCATATAATAGGATAACTATTAAGTACTTTGTTTGCTTAACTAATAAATCTGTCCTGGTTATTAATAATAGATTTTTTTTAAAATCTTTCAAGTAAAAATATCTTCATTCTTATTAATATTTATTTTTTAAAAAAAAACCAATTTTAAATATTATTATTAATACAGTATTTAAGTTTTTTAAGAGCTCTTAATGGAAGACTATAATTAATGGCTAGGTGAGTAATAAAATTATCGATATCTCAGATAATTTGTATCTTAACATAAGAAACTATTTTTCGAAATGTTGTCTGTAATTAGAATATTTATTATATTTTTAATTTTTATCCTCAACAGTATCTAAATTACCTGTAATAAAACATGATGATATTCTCTACATATAGATACTCTTTATAAACATTACACATTTATATATTATTAATTTTCTTAAATCCGTGCTATTGTTATAATTAAAAATGATATGACACATTTTATTGCAATTAAAGCTTTTTTAATATTGATATTTTTAACAGGGATTGTTTTATGGAAGGGATAGCAGGGATTGTTTCATATATAATTTATTAATAAATTTAATAGTGCAATACTTTTTTGTTGTTCGAAATTACGAGTATAATCTTTCATATTGTATTTATGGAACAAATAGTTCGTTATATCTTTCATTAAAAGAATGCGCATAATCAAAATTTTATTATCATGTAATAAATTGTCTCAAATTAAAAAAATTTGTTTTTCAATTCAATATAAAAAGTACTTAATACTTTTAATATTAAATTCATTCCCAAAATTTTCATTTATCATAAAGAATATTTTCTTAATATTATCATTATTCATAATTTGTCTCTTGCCCTTTCTATCTATCCTTATCCTATCTCTTATAAAGAGTATTACTTTCTTTTAAATATTTTTTCTATCATCATTATAAATAAAAATCTTTATAATTATTTTGTAAAATGCTTGGTAAACATATTTTTATTAAAATACATAGGAAATATATATATATATATATATATAGCAGGTCAATTGAAAAGTCCCCGGCCTGGCCTGACACATAGATGGTGCTACTAGAATTAAATTCATATGTTTCTTAGTTAGCCCTAACCCTCAAAAGATGCGTGTATAAATTTGACAGCTGTCGGATCATTAGTTTATGAATTTTAGCATTTTGAGTGAAGCAACTTTTGTTATTGTGAAAAAAATGGATAAAAAGGAATTTCGCGTGTTGATAAAATATAGCTTCTTGATAGGAAAAAATACAGTTGAAGCAAACACTTGGCTTGATGCCGAGTTTCCGGACACTGCCTCAGGAAAATCAACCATCAAGGATTGGTATGCTAAGTTTAGACGTGGTGAAATGAGCACCGAAGACGGTGAACGCCCAAAAGAGGTTGTTACCGACGAAAACATTAAAAAAATCCACAAAATGATTTTGAATGACCGTAAATTGAAATTGAATGAAATAGCAGACACTCTAAAGATATCAATTGAACGTGTACATCATATCATTCACGAATATTTGGGTATGAGAAAGCTCTGTGCAAAGTGGGTGCCGCTCGAGCTCATTTTTGACCAAAAACAACGACGAATTGATGATTCGGAGCAGTGTTTGAAGATGATCAAGCCTAATAACCCGAGTTTTTGCGTCGATATGTGACAATGGATGAAACATGGCTCCATCATTTCACTCCGAAGTTCAATCGACTGTCATCCGAGTGGACAGCACACGATGAACCCTCTCCAAAGTGTGGGAAAACGCAACAATCGGCTGGCAAGGTTATGGCGTCTGTATTTTGGGATGCGCATGGAATAATTTTCATTGACTACCTTGAAAAAGGAAGGACCATCAACAACGACTATTACATAGCGTTATTGGACCATTTGAAGGACGAAATCGCCGAAAAACGGCCGCATTTGAAGAAAAAGAAAGTGCTGCTTCACCAAGACAATGCACAAGTCAGTGAAAAAGATGGCGAAAATCCGTGAATTGGGCTTCGAATTGCTTCCTGATCCACCGTATTCTCCAGATCTGGCCCCCAGCGACTATTTCCTGTTCTCAGATCTCAAAAGAATGCTCGCCGGGAAGAAATTTTCGTCGAATGAAGAGGTGATCGCCGAAACTGAGGC